>VYXF01002727.1:2298610-2385026 GCA_013397295.1 Polioptila caerulea | reverse complement strand
CTGGAGCACGTCCAGAGGAGGCAACGAGGCTGGTGAGGGGTCTGAAGCACAAGTCCCATGAGTGGCTGAGGGACCTGGGGTTGTTTAGCCTGGAGAAAGAGGGGCTCAGGGGAGACCTTATTCTCTACAACTGCCTGAAAGGAGGGTGTAGCCAAGTGGGGCTTTTTCTCTTCTCCCAGGCAACCAGCAACAAGACAACACAGTCTTAAGCTGTGTCTTAAGTGGGGGGTATTTAGGTTGGATGTTAGGTAAACGCTATTCACAGAATGGGTGATTGGGCATTGGAATGGGCTTCTCCAGGGAGCTGGTGGAGTCAGTGTCCCTGGAGGAGCCTGAGAAAAGACTGGATGTGGCATTTAGTGACATGGTCTAGTTGACAAGGTGGAATTTGGTCCTAGGTTGGACTTTATGATCTCAAAGATCTAATTAGTTCTTAAAGCACTAATCGGTTCCATGGTTCCGTGTTCCATGATTCCATTGGTTCTCTGATTCTTTGTGTATGTGATGCTTGTTTAAGTTTTCTGTCCTCTTTCAAGTTAAGGTGCTCCTGATCTTCACTGTCTGCTGGAGGAAGATGTAAATAAAAATACTTTTCAGTGTTTTGAATAATGAAAGTTATTAGTATAATTTTCTAAGAGAAATGTGTTGATGGGCACATTCCATCAATAAAGATCCTATTCTGTGACCCCAAACCTCCATCCATGAAGCCTTCTTCATCCATGAGGGGCAAAGATGAATGATGACTTTGTTACTCTTCCATTACTCTTGCATTACCTGATATACATCTGTCTCAGGGACATGAAATACCTCTGCATGCTCAGGGACATGAAATACCTCTGCATGATGGTTTTCAAAACTTAATGCAAATGTTATTCTAGATTAAATGAAGTGATTGAAAATATTGCTTATAGTTCTTTCCTAATGTTTAGTATTTATGATCTCTAAGGTTGCATAGAAAGAAGCCTTTTCTTTGAGCTTAACTAAAAATGGGATGGACACTTCTTAAAATTCCTTTTAAACAGCAGAAGGTAGTTCACCTGCATTTTATGAAGTTGTTGCATGACAAATGCAATTGGCCTGTGTGACTACATATGAGATGGGAGATTATTTTTCAGTGGCATAAACCATCCTGCTTAGAAAAGGATGGCATATGCACATGTATGTGGATGTGTGGTTCCTCTTCCTAATTTTCATGGGTTTAGAATATTAAATACTTTTTATTTCAAAATATTTCAATATGCTTGATGGAAATGCTGCACATGACCTAAAGGCATCCAATAGAGATCATCATGCTGATGCAGAAGTAAATAAAATAAGAAAGATAAATCTTAAGTTGTCATGTTGCCTGCAAGCTACCTTATCCTGCAAGCTATCCTTATCCTAAATTTATTTTTAGTCAGTTTGGCAAATATGTATTGCTGTATTTGTACTGTTCTGTACAGTTGCTTGTGGTTTCTCTGCATATTTAAAACAAATACTTACACTTACAGATACATACAAGCATTGCTTTGCAATGCTTGTGTTCATCTGGCATTTCTATAGGGTTGTTTTGTGCAAATATAATTTATTAATGTCTGTGTAGATTTGGAATCACGTAACAGCTTTGAAATCAACGTGGAAAATGCAATAGTCATACATCCTTGATAGCTTTAACTGCCTTTGTTGTTAGCCTACCTATACAGTGTATTATAATGCTGTTATTTTATAATATTACTTTAAAGAATGTAGTGGTTTAGACTGAATTTCAGAAATACTTCTATTCATTGCTGAGACACATTCCATCTACTTAAAGACCAAGATAAACACAGTGTGTTTTGTTATTTTATAACTGTGTCTTATTTTAAGAATGTCTATGGCTATCAGCATAATCAGTGAAACTTTAATTTCAGCAGCTGCTACAAAAACATGATAGTTTGAAAAAAACAATTGTTTTGAAGAAACTTTCACACAGAGGTACAATGGTTGTGTTTATGTAATTGCTCTTGGCAACAGCTTCAGTAAATTTAAGTTGAAGTTCATCCATAAAATTAACTGACTTTCTCAATCCACTTGAACCTTGATCTGTTTTAATGCAATGTTCTGGAGCTGGTGAAGAAGCTTTACAATTGGAGTCTGTAATCCCAAATGAGATTACACCACCTTCTTCTGATTCAGAATTTCCTGCTGTTGCAATATGTGTTGTTCCACAGAAATGAGGAGTAATTCCCTCTCAGAGAGACTGCTCCCAGGGAAGAGCATTTGTAATGTATTCTTTCACTGCTAAGGCAAGGCATCCTATTGTAAACTTGGTTCTCTCTCAATGAGTTTACAAACTTGTTCTAAATAATTCACTTCATCTTGAAGCTCTGTTTCCCAGGAGACAAAATAGTTATTTTCTTAAAACCAATTTCTGCTTTAAGAACAAACAACCCACATGGTGATTTTGAAGCTGTGGAATAGACATCCTTTATACCACAGACAGTTGGCTTTTCACTCAGAGTCTTTTCTGTTTTTTTGTTGTTTTTTTAAATAGTATTATTTTTGAATGCCTTATTCATTGGACTATATTGAGTCTGCATCAGCTGGCTGTGAAGTGTGGTAGTGTTTGAGCTCTCTCCTGCATAGGCAGGTTGAACATGGGCCTGCACATTCAGGAATGAACACAGAGCAGAATGCATTCATGCATTGCCCTCACCACCAGCAATAGTGAACATGTGCATAGTCCTCCCTTAGAAGAAAGCAAAAAGAGCAGCCTCAGTGAGTATTTCTCTTCTCTGCTCTCGTTTCAGAAACATTTCTACCTCCAAAGCTGGCATTGCTTTTCTCAGATGATCAGGTTTCAAGCTGTGTTGCTATTAAGTACTTCCACTGCAGGGCAGTGTCCCTGGAAAGTGTGCTGTTTGCAATCTTTTGTGTTGGCCCTTCGAGGATCATGACATTAAATCACAAAATCACAGGAATACCCCTGAGAAATTCTGAGGCTTTTACAGAGGGCCCATCCATCCAAGTTTAAGCACTTTCGAAGGAGGGGAGGTTTGGGAATAAAGATTACAGCATGTCTATTTTCTACCAAGAAAATGAGTCTGTGCTGGAAAGCAAACACATGTTAAGGCTGGATAACCAGAGAGTTGAGATGTGAGAAGGAAAGAGTAAGTTACTCTTCAGATTTTGATCACAAGCTTTTTCTGCTTCTAAGGCATGACTCTTCTGTTTTCTGTGACACACACATTTAAAAAGATCTCACAGTCTGTCTTCTAAATTTAAAGGGGTTTGGTGCATTCTGGTTGAACCCATGGCAGTTCGGTGGGTGTCATTAGTACTTTCTTATGGCCTTTGTTTAATACTATGGATATTTGTATTATGTTACCTGACTGTGTTTGGTTAGATGAAAAAACGTTGTATGATAAGTACTTGATACTTTTTACTTGCCATGATAGTCCATTAATTTTAATAGCCAGTGAAAACATACTTAGATTTGTCTGACATGAAGAAGAAAATAGAGATCTTCATGTTTGGGCTCCAAGTTACTTCCTTGCAATGTTCACTGCATATTTTACAGCATAGTGTCTTGCTCTCCAGGAGTTACAACAGGAAAAATGCATTATGTTCTCATTTTCAGTGCTAGACTAGTTGTCCGGTGATGAATGGTAGATGACATAATATGCCAGGAGATCCTCATCCCTTAGGGAGAAGAAGGTGGCAGAAAGAATGAATGTTTTTTACATTTTTCTGGATCCCACAACTCTGAGACTTGTTTGACACAGCTAACCAGAGAGTGGGAAGAGTCCCTTTGGGTATGGCCAGTTCTGAGCAGAACACAAGTGGGGTCTCCTTCAGTTTTTCCTTAGTGCTGAGTTGTCACAGGTTGAACCCCTCCTGCTCTTGGTTTTGTGCTCTTGCACCATGTTACCACACTGCCTGCTTGGCTCAGAGTTTTTGTCCCTCCTTGACCTTTCCACTGTAATCATAGATCCATCAGCCCTTCAGCTCAAGGCCCCCTTGGGGAACTGTCACACTTGTGGTATTTGTCTGATGCTGATTGTCACCATCTGAAGGGTTCAGATCTGAAAGTGGGTGTTTCTGGAGATGCCCATACTACTGTTCTCACTGTAGTCACAAAACCTTCTTTGCAGAAAACCCATCTGGGACTTGCTACCATGTTTTAAAATATCCTTATGACTAATGGAACTGTAAAATATCTTGTCACTGTTGCAGCACATAGGGGACCTGGTAATAAATTAGAGGTCCTCTGTGACAAGTACCATAGCTATATAATAAAACAAAAACCTCTGGGAATGCTTCAGTCTAAGTTCATATTTTTTCCTTATGCACCCAGAAATAGGATTAATCAAATGTCATGCCTAAGGGCTTAAACAGATGGAATATGAAAGAAAATTTCACCAGTCAGCAGTGTTGTAGCCCTGCATCTTTGGAAAGTATGCACTTTTGTAATGTATGAGATAAAACCTTTCATTTAAACATTTCTCACAGCTTATCTAGTTTCACTTAGGCAGTGGTTTAAAGTAATAGAATCCCAGATTAATATTCAGCAACTAGAGGACAATGTTTAATTTTATTTGAAATATTTTTTTCTTCCGGTTCTAAACTAAAATGCCTACTTTGTGGCAAAAGCATTAAAATGCTTAAATGCTAAACAGAATTTTCTCATTTAGTGTTTTCATGAAGATCTGTTTTCTCATAACTGCTTTTCCAGGTTGTATTGGTCAGTGGACATCTGGACAGCTGGGACGTTGGGCAGGGAGCTATGGATGATGGTGGTGGAGCATTTATATCCTGGGAAGCATTATCACTCATTAAGGATCTGGGTAAATCTTTAATTTTAAAATATTTTTAATGCACTACATTTCCAGGACGTTTTGCATGATGTCTAAACTGGATTTTCTGTTTTATCCATGACTGAGCACAAATATTCATTTTGTCACTATACCCCTCAAAACTAGTTCAAAACAGATTTTTTAGATTGTTGAGTTGATATCCAAGGATGTTTTTCCTCCTTCATCAGATGGAATCTGTTTTTTCTCTTTATTTCCTTTTTCCACAAATGTAACCTGTGGTCAAGAGGAATGCCCAAAGTTTTCATTAGAAACTAAAATCAGCTGCAGCTCCTCCTCTTAGCTCTGGCAGCCTTTAAACAAAAAACTATCTTTTCCTGCTTCCCAGTGGAAGGATATGTGCACTTCAACAATCTCAATCTTTCTTGAAGAGCTCTTTGTAGACAAGCTCTGTTATGTGGTTAGCTGCTTGCATACTGCAGTCGTGAACATCAGACATCCCTGTGTGTTCCTATTCCTTTATTTTGCATTGTTTGAACCTCTGATCTGTCGATTTTCCAGCTTTGGAATGATTGGATTGTCTATCTGTAACTAAAGCAAAGTGTGTCTGTTAAAATTTTGGTCTTTTAAAAGCAAACTAAATAGGATTCTTCTACAAAGAATACAAGTGTATTCCTTATTTTAGTGGTTTTTAATATTTTTTTTAATGGTGCTTGGAAAATTGTCTGTGTTTCCTCCACCTTCAAGGAAAAGTAAGTTATTCTGCTGTGTTTGGTACTCTATTCCACTCAGAATAAACTGTTGTATGTTTCTTAAGGGCAAGTTCATGGTGGCATTGTATAATTTTTATTCGCTGGGTTTCCCTTCACGCATGACTGAAAAGCATCACTTTCTTCTTGTTTAAATATTTGATTTCCTCTGGTAGCAGCCTGGGTGTTTGCTGTGCAACCTGTGGTGAAATGCTGTTCTCTCAGCTGGGAAATGCTGGAGCCTTTGCTGATGCCCTCTGTTCTGGGCAGCTGTTGTGTCCTGCTCTTCCAGTGTTCTGCAGGAACACAGGGCTGGGAGAGCACTTCTGGGTCTTCATAGCTGCTGATAACCAAAGGGCATCTTTCACAAACTAGCCTCCACAGTAAATGGGTTAATGCAGATTTTATATCTTATGCATTTAAAATCTGACCAAAAAAAAAAAAGACAGCAAAATAAAAAGATGTAAAGACTGTGTGAGAAACAAATCAATTACTTTTATTTAAAATCAATTCCATAGATTGTGTTTTGAATGAGCATTGTGATTTGAACTGTGGAGACTTTGTTTGATATCCTTTAGCACCTTGATAAATTTAGTCTCTCACTAGTCCACTAAAGACATTTGAAATGAAGATAAGCCAACTCAGTTGGCTCTATGCATGGGTAGAAATTTTTTACTGTATCCAGAGAGTCTTAAAGCCATGGTGCAAAACTGTCTGCATTTACCACAGTATAACTCATCTTACTGCTGTGGTGATATGATCCTCAAGCTGAAATGAACATTCTGAAAGGTGATTTCTAGAATATGAATTATTATTGTGCAGTGAGAAATAATGCCAGTTCTTCTGCAATGGTCCTTTGGGTTAATGAAAACAAAATCCTATTACACTATTAAAGCAGGTTTTTCAGTGATGGTCTAATAGCATTTCATCATTATATCACTGACCCTTGTACGTGGCTTATGGACAAGACACAAATTATGCCTGTTAATTTGGATTCTGAAAATGTCATGTAATACTTGAAAAATATAGTTTAAATGCAATTCCATACTATCAACATAGCCTCCTCCCAAAACCATTTAATAGCTATTGGCTTAGGACCAAATACATGGAATTAATTGAAAAATCATTGAAATTATGGTTTAAGATGGTAAGATTTTATTTTAAGCAATACAATTTGTTTTCTTGCCTCAAGTAAAATTTTTAATAGTTCTTGCTTTTATTTCTAAGTAAATCAGTTACTTAACATATTGGCCTTTATACTTCCTCATATTGCTTGAATCTTCAGTGTTAGCTTTTATTTTTTTAATTGAGGTGACAATTTCTGTGCCATATTGGTGTACTTTTTTCTTTTTGTTTTGCTTTTGTGTGTTTTAACTTTTCAAACACCATAATAGTTACATGCTCCCTACAAGGACATGTACCAGTCCAGCATCATCAGAAGCAGTTTTACACAGTCTTCAAAACTTAAAATATTTGGTAGCATTTTTTTTTCCATTCCCATTTTCACTTCACATGAATGTTGTTTCTTTTTGAGGAAAAGGCAACTACGTGAAAAGCAGACTGAAGTGAAACTATTTTGCATTATATTAGCGGAGAGTGGAATAAAAGTATTTTATTAATGTAAAATCCCATGTTTGCATTTCAGAAGAGTCATACTTTAAAAGCATAGGGCTGATTGTGATCTGCTGTAGTTTTTGAACACTGTTTAAGCCATAACCATTCAGTTAGCTCTGGAAAGTAGAAGAGCTAGCAAGTGGGAAGTTTCAGTCTGTGTGAATACTTTGCTTCCAGCAGCTGTAATATCTCTCTGCTTGTCTTCCCCAGTGGGATGATGGGAAGGGGGTACCTGCTGGTGGTGCCATTCCCTCTCATCCTTCTTCAGGGAGGAAGCACAGGCAGCCAGTTCAGAGCAAATGTTGACTTCTAGATGGTTACATTTCAACAAGGTGAATCTGGCTATGTTTTCTGTGCAGCTGCAATTTCACTCTCAAAACATCCCCTTCAGCAACATAAATTTAAATGCCAGTACCAGCTTGTGCGCCTGTTGGTGTCCTTGCTGGCTCTAGACACCCCCTGACCAGAGCAGAAAGAAGCATTTTCCTTGGTGCATCTGTATCAAGTTCTTTGCATCAACTAAACTTTCATGACTGCTTGCTTTGCTGGTAGCTAATCTTAGAAAAATTCACTAACTAATGGCCATACTGACTGTTGGTGCTCAAAGCAAAGGAGTCTTTCCTCACCATTAATAATGAAGTTTAATGAAGCACAAAGGAAAGAAAAACATGAATTAAATTCCTGAAGCTTACCTGTGCCACTGATAGGCAAGATCTGTGGCAAGCTGTTTCATGGCTGATGTGCCTAAAAAAGGAAGAACTGGAAATGTTTCCACAGAAGTTGCTTATGTGAAGAAACATGAGCGCTTCAGCTGGTTATTACTCATTATTCCTTTTACTGGGAATAAAGACTTTTTAGAGTTGCTGAGGCAGTTTGTGAACTGATCTGAACTGGTAAACTCCCTTTCCTTCAGGGAAGCCAAGGCTGTTGTGATTAGCTGAGGATTTCTGATGCTTAAAGAAATTACCGTTCTACACTTGCAGGCAGTGTCCATGGCAGTAAACTCGTGCAATGTGCAGTTTGTCTTCCACAATGTCTGGCAGCTGCTGCCCTGCCCAGCTCTCTGCAAGCTTTAGTCTATTATAGCTGATTTTGATGGAGGCATTAAAATATTTAGAATAGGAAGTTCTTACATACTCTTCAAAAGGGTGACTGAGGAGCAATGGGCAAATGCATTAATGTCCCACCTGAGGAGAGGCAGGAAGAAGGCACTTTTATTCTTTTCCTAAAGATGGCAAACACCTGGTTACCAGAACACATGTAGCATTGTGATAATCACCAGTCTCTTTCCTTTTAATCTGTCTGCAAACTCTGTGTGATAGATTGCAAATAGCTCCATGGCAGTATTGAGAGCGTTATTTGTGGTAATTAAGAGATGATGGGAAGACACTGGAGGTGTTTTAGAGAGGAAGGGCTAACAGGTTCCCATCTTTAGGCTGAGGGAATCCATGGGGTGTTGCATGAACTGTAATGTGTTGTGATGAGGGCCTTTGGAAGCTGTAGGAGAGACAGCACTCAAGCAAATTGCAGTTTCCTAGTTTTATAGAACAACAGCTGTGTTGCTAATTACAGCCCAGAAGTCTCAAAGCCAACTTGTTTTCAGGTTGCATTTATAATTCTAAAACTTTGTTAGTTTGTTAGTTTGTGTGCAAAAAAGAGCATCTCTGGAGCTGGCCAATGTCATTTGCCTCAGCATTTTCATGGTGGTCCAGTTTGTGCTCTGGTGTCATTTGAAACACAGCTTCTCGTGTCCCTCTCTCTCACAAGGTTTACAAAAGAAGCTGCTTTCCCAGTTGAGGTGAAGGACTAGTTAAGCAGCTACACATAGAATATACGATAAAAATTTATTTTGCTGCTATTTTGTCTTTGGTTGGACAGTTTGCAGGACTTGATCCTGCTTTGGATGTTGGTTGTCAGTTTCTGTGAAGGAGATATGTGTGCTCCTTTCCCACCATTTCAAGCCTGCAGCTCTTCTTGCTCAGGAGTCCTACTTATGTACAGGGTATTTGAGCAAGAAGCAGCTAGTATCCATTGGTTTCCCAGCTTTAGCCAGTTCTGCCTCTTTGCTCCTAATCCAGCTGTGCTCCCACATTTCTTGGCTGAGGGGCATTTCCCAGCTGAGGCCACAGGTGTTCTGCCCTCCTCCAGCCCTGCCAAAGCCACCTCGTACTCTGGTGCTGGAAATGTGGCCTTTCATCCCTAAAGGCACCTTGAAGGACCTGAATAATGACAATAATAGAGAAGGATCTTTAGAAGGTGGTTGTATGGCAGTGTCAGGTTTCCAAACATAATATTTTAAGTCTCCTAACAGTAGTAGGGAGCCCACTGGAGTTAGAAATGCAGTTGATTTTGATGGATGAATTCCAGTGCTTTCTTCTAAAAAACTTCGAAAATTATAACTGTTGTGTCTCTTTTAAATTAAAACGTCTGGAATATTTTTTTTTTCTGTTGAGAACAGAAACTGATGGGGTATGTTACTTGGCACTACAGTCTAGTGTATTTTCATACCAAGAGTCCCATCTCTGCTAGCACAGGAGGAATCAAACAGTCAACAGGTTCTTTTTTCACATCCCAGGTTTCTTTCAGCAACATTTACCCACAGGCTCTCTTTCCTTGTTCAAGAAATGTGTTTTCTACCTTTTCCTGGCTGTGTTTGGGTCTCTCTTGTTTCATTGCTAGCCGACTCCTGGTGTCCTGCCAAGCCCAGAGGTGCATACCTATCCACGAGCTACTGCTCAGTCTGGGGACATCTTCAGATATCAAGGGCTGAGATGTGAATTTGTCAGATGACAAACTTTCCCTCTTTCTCTTCAATTGCTTGAACTGCAGCCAGTGTAAGGTGTTTCCAGTGAATGCTCTCTGAACCCCTGCTTCTGCTGAAGCAGTCGAGCAGACTCCAGGCAAGGCTGCACTCCAAAGACCTCTGTGGTGGGGGGCTGTGATACAGGGGGAAGAGTTCTCTGCTTGTGCTGGTGTGTTGTGCACTGAGCCCATGTTTGGTCATGTCTGCGTGCTGCCCTAGACCAGGAAGTCTCCTGCTTGGACTGTGCCTCAAAGTGCTTCTGAGAGTCCTATTCTCCCATGTAAGAAAACACTTGCTCTGGGGAGCTGCCAGAGCCAGTGAATGCCAGCAGTCAAGTAGATGAGCAGGGAGCATTTTCCTCTTTCACACCCAGGGTAGGAGGGTGATGCCGTTGCTGCTAGAGTAGCTTGATGAAGGAAGAATGATTGTTGACAAAATCTAATCCCAGTCATCACACCTTTTACACAGCTTTCCTGCATTCCTAGACAGTGATGAAACATGTAAAATGGAGAAATGTATGGTGATAGATGATATGTGCCATTTCCCCTCTTTGTCTATTTGCCAGCATTAAGCTGAACTGGGGTTTCATAAATCACCTTTCCTATAGATGTAGACACAGATCTGGCACAATCAAATTACTGTTTCATAGGAAAAAAAGCCACAGAAAACTACAGAAATGTTTTTAAAACAATTCATGTAAGAATTTAAGGTACTGAGTTATTATTACTCATAAGGAGTTGATTAGACAGTTTTTCCCCCTTAAAACTTATTTAAAATTGAAATTGTAACTCTCATCTGAATTATACCCATGACTAATGCAACTGGAAAACCATTAGACAGATTTTTATACAGTTCACTGTAGTCTTTGTATGAAGTTACATTTCTCCAGTCCAAATTCACTGGCTAATATGGGAGGACTAAAGATGTATTTTATTAAAAATATCACCAGAGTAATTCCTTTTCTGCTAGTTTAATTGAAGTTGTATATATACAATTTTAACGTGCTTGCAAAATACTTTGTTAAACATTTTTCTGAATTTCTTGTGTCGGTGTAGTTGTTTGCTTTCTAGGAGATAGGTTATGAAACATAATTAAATGACTGCTTTTACAGTTTCAGGTTTTTGGTTAATCAAATATGCCTGATATTAACTTCTCGTTCTTACATTCTTTTCACTTTCCCAAAACTGAGTATTTTGTTCCTACCTTCATGTTTTCAATTCTATTAAAGCTAATTGGTATGAAATATCTGCATATGCTGTTACACTACAAATGCATTTGTTCCTTCATTTTAACATTTGGTTGAATGCATATTTAGGAAGTACTTAAATCTTCAATTTTCATACTGTGTTGACATAGCAGAGGGGCAACTGCAAACATAAAAGGCTGCCAATCTGGTGGTAAATTTAGATATACAGCCCTCCATAGCAATTTTTCCCTCTGTCTTGTGGACTGCTGCTCCTCTGCAAGCTCTAATTTGCCTGGAAAACTCAAGAAAAAAATCTGAGCTTTGATTATCTATAAAAATCTTTAAAACCTGGCAATGCTAGGTGTGTTACTGGTTTTTTTTTTTTTTTTTTCAAATCTCTAGCAAGGTTGACATGGTGAAGTGCTGAAATCTCTCCCAAATGAAGGCATCTTGTCTTTATTGTCATTTTTTTTAAGGTATAAATTTTCAATATGGAGACAGAAGTGTGCCTGCTTCATTTTCTGACTCATCAGCTCTCAGAATAGCCTAACAGATTTGTTTTTCTAATCCAAATGCTGGGCAGGAGAGGCAGAATACAGACCCACCTCTCATTAAGATCAAACCATGTCTGATATCTGTAATCCCAGAGAGTGTGGGAGTGGGCCCTGCCCCACATTGCCTTTTCTGCTCCACAATTCGATGAGATCACAAAATTCTACCCTTAAGGAAGAATGTTCCTGAAGAGGAATAAGGTGTTTTTTAAAGGTAGACAGTGTCTTATCCTTTTGTGGGACTCGGAGAACACTCTGACAGGACCAGAGCAAGGCAGAGGAGTTGTCTGCTGACTCTGCACTTTGCTATTTTACACAGACAAGTTTGTGTTTCCTTTTCTTCTCCTTTTTTTTTCCTCTCTTTTTTTTGGTACACATGACTTGTAATGGCTCCATGACACTACAGAAACCAGTTCTTCCTTTAGAACCCCATGTGCACACAAGCACATTTGGCTGTTCTTCTCATCTGAAGTGCCCCTGAGCTGTGCTGCCAGGTGGCAGGAAGGTGTCCATAGAGAAACCCTTCCTTTGGCACTGTTGCTGCCTGACTTGCAGCCCATAAGCACCAGGCTCTGGGCTTGACTTCCCTCTTCTCTCCCTCACCTCCCCAGTCAAAAGGCTTAATCCATGTTATTTTTAGTTACTAGACTTGCAAATCAGTCACAGATTTCCCCTCCAGTCTTGTATACCCAGCTCCTTCCTTGACATTTCCTCTTGGATATTGCATTGCTTTTTAAAAATAAATCTATCTAAAACCTCTCACATTTCCCTTCTCCACTCTTCTGTAACTCTGCCCTTCTGTCATAAGATCATCAGCCTCCCTAAAAACAGGAAAAGAAAATTGCCTGTGTGATCTCAGTGTCTTGCTGCACTGTTGTCAAGGCTGCTGGTGCTCTGCAAATACAGTCCTTCCCTAGACTGGCTCACCTTGGGCACTGCTGTGCCCCTGTGCCCTCTTTGAAGGGCTTATCCAAACAGCTGCTCACAGTCTGTGCCAGTGGCAGAGTCATGTCCTCAACCTCCAAAATGTGTTTCTGAGCAAGCTGACAGCCCCAGGCTAGACTGAGCTGCAGCATCCGGCTTGGCTCATCACTCCGCTTTGATTTCCCCCTCCCCAGCCCCAGCCCTGACCATTTCTTCTTCCTGCAATGCTTCATCTCTTCTGCTCCAGACCTCATCTCTCTTTACTCCAGACTTTCAACACTCAGAGGTTTACTTGCTTCTCTGTGCTATTTTTTGCAGTGCTTTGTCCTCAGTGCTACAAAAAGAAGCTATCAACAGACAAAAATCAAGAAGATTGCACTGCATTAGACTGATTTAAGAAGAAAAGAAAGACAGCTTCCGAAGCCAAAAGCTGTTTCCCATGTCTAATTTGAGCTTCACTAGAGAATTAGAAGTGTGTTATAATCAAGGTTTAAATTGTACTAAAAGGAGTTTTTTCAGCTGTTCTTTGCCTTGTTTTTGGAAGCTTTTAACTTTGAAGCTCTGCGAAGAAGGACTTAAAGGTTCTGATTGGTGAGAGGGTGGACATGACCTGGTAATGTGCACTTGTAGCCCAGAAAGCTAAATATGCCCTGGGCTGCATCCAAAACAACATGGCCAGCAGGGTGAGAGAGGAGATTCTGCCTCTCTGGTCTCACCTTGTGAGACTCCAGCTGTGCTGCATCCAGCTCAGAGGACCCCAGCATAAGAAGGACGTGGACCTGCTGGTGTGAGTGCAGAGGAGGGCTGTGAAGATGATTATAAGGTGAGAGCACCTCTCCTTTGAGGAAAGGCTGAAGGAATTTAAATTGTTCGACCTGGAGAAGAGAAGGCTGAGGGATGACCTGGTCTTCCAGTACCTGAAGGAAGCCTACAAGAAAGATGAGGAGAGTCTTTTTAGAAGAGCATGTAGTGACAGGGCAAGGGGCAATGGCTTCAAACTTAAAGAGATTAAGTTTAGATTAGGTATTTGGAAGGAATCCAGATTCCTTGGATGAGGTGGTGAGGATGGTGAGGCACTGGCACAGGTTGCACAGAGAAGTTGCAGGTGCCCTATCTCTGCAAGTGTTTAATGCCAAGCTGGATGGAGATCTGAACAACCTGACCTTGTGAAATGTCCCTGCTCATGGCAGGAATGTTGGAACTAAATGATCTCTAAGGTCTCTTCCAACCCAAACCATTCTATGATTCTATTATTTTCTCTTTGAAATCATTATTTGTCACTCAAATAAAAAAACCAATTCTTCTTAAATAAATGAGTACACAGACGCTTTTCTGCACAAGTAGTGAGATCAGTTGTCGAAACCATAGAGGGCTGTGTTTCTAACAAGAGTAAAAGCCAAAGTCCTGCTGGTTTAGAATGGAGATTTCTTCTAGGTCTTCAGAGGTAAAGCCTGGACATCTTCAATTAACTGTATTCTTACTATCATCCTATTGATTATTTCTGTATGTATATTCTTTGAAATTAGGCAGGGAAACAGGTTGCTAGCAGTAAGAGCTTTTTCTCTTCCTAGTCCATACCACAGGATACATAAATCAGGTATTAGCAGATTGTACCAGTTTTTGATGATCAGAGTTCTTATCTTCTTTAGCAAAATGTGGAGTACTAGTTTTGTTTTGATATTATGCTGTGGCAGAAAGTTTGGAAATTCCAGGTATTTTATCATAAGTGCACGCATGATAGAAGTATCCCAACTGATGGCACCCAGTAAATCCCCTATGCCTAATCAGCACCAAACTTGAAAAAGGTAGGGAGTGTAATAAGAATTTAAAGAACATCAGCAACATCATTATGTATCTTGATACTTTTTTGTAGAAATACCTTAAATATTTTTGTATAAATACTGTTTAAAGAAATTCCAAGCCACAGGGTAACAATGCAGAAAAGGCCATAGTGTATGAATGTTTAGTGCAGCAGAGGACAGTACTTGAGGATGATCTATCTGTATATACTTCTCCCTAGTGGCTCCTAAAGCAAATACATTAGTGACTTAGGGAGTATTAGAAGTAACAGAACACAGAGAATAGTTTGGGTTGAAAAACATCATTAAAGGTTACTTAGTCCAAGCCCTCCTGTAAAGAGCAGGAACTGCTTCAACTTCATCAGATTGCTCAGAGCCCTGTTGCATCTGACCTTGAATTTCTCCAGGGATGGGGCATCCACAATCTCTCTGGGCAACCTGTGACAGTATTTCACCACCCTCATTGTAAAAAGCATCTTCCTTAGATCCAATCTGAATCTACGCTCCTTTCGTTTAAAACTACTGCTCCCTGTACTTATTGCCACAGGCCCTGCTAAAAAGTCTGTCCCCATTTCTTTTTGATTCCTTTCAGTTACTGGAAGGCTTCTCTAAGGTCTCCCTGGAGCCTTCTCTTGTCTCAGCCTTTCCTTGTAGGAGATAAGCTCCATCCATCTGATCATCTTTATGACCCTCCCCTGGACCTGCCTAAACATGTCCAAGCCTTCCCAATGCTGAGGACTTCAGAGCTGGATGCAGCACTCCAGGTGGGGCCTCACCCGGGGAAGGAGAGGGGCAGAATCATCTCCCTCGACTGGCAGTGCAATTTGTTCTGCTACATGCCCAGATCAAGGCTTTTCTAGGCCATTTATACAGGGTCTCAGGAACACATTACCCCCTTTTTTGTTTTGTTTTGTGTTCAGGTTTGCTTTCCCTATGAAATTGTCTTTATCTCAACAAACAAGAGTTTTAGCTTTTATCCTCCTGATTTTCTCCCTTGTTCCATTGGTGGGGGAGTGAGCAAGCAACTGTGAGGGGCTTGGCTGCCACCTGAGGTTAAACCTTGACACCTGTTAATCTACTCACATCCATTTGCAGTTTGCATGTATGCATCATAGAAGCTGAACAGCTATTTGATTTGCTTGTGTGTGATCCCAGTGCCTTGATGGGAAAAGATCTATTTTTACAAAGGTATAAAAGCAGTGCTGTTTATGTTTTTAAGCTGGTCAGTCTTAAAATGACATTGAAGAAGCCTGTTAGCCATCTATACACTGTCTTCTTAGAAATACTTTATCTTTGTGATCCTCCCCATCAAGGGAGGATTTTTGCTTTGTGATCCTCCCCATCAAGGGAGGATTTTTGCTTATAAAGTGGGAAAAATAGTGAAGGAAATTTTGCGTTTATAGTACTGATCTCTATTTTGATTTTAAAAAGATGATTCAAGTTCTCCTTCCTGACTTGTAAGCTATACTGAGAGTGAAGTGAGTTTATTTTTTTGATCTACGTGTGACAGGCCATTATGATTTTTTTCTCTACACCTACCAAACAATACATTTCAGTTTTGCTGTGTGGGAATATCTCAATTCTATCAAGCATGAGCAAGACATGTAGGACATAAAAATCAGGTCTTGCTGCTGTTATCTATGAATGTGAGCAATCTGTGGTGATTTAAAAGAAACAGAAAACAGAGTCAATAAGACCTGCACATTGGTGTGACTGAAGTGTTTGTGGTACCCAAAGAGAAGGAAAGGATAGCAGCACGGAGGGAGTGTAATAGAGCAGGTGTCCTGCTGTGCTTGCTGTAGATGTATCCTTAGTCATGGATCGACCATATTGATATTTTGATTTCATTCTTTAACATAGGAGTCCACGTGCCCATCCTATCTTTTCTGCTTGAGATAAACCATGAGAATTTAGAGGCTGATCACCAAAATGCATCTTTGTGGTAAACTATGATTTTATTTCAGTTAAGGGCTAGGTAGAAGGGAGAAAAAAAAGATAATATCTTTTTCTAAAACATTGGAGATTTGGAAATTCTTCTATGGGTTTTTGCTCCTGATAGCCTCTTTATTTTTAATACTGTGTAGTAAGTCATTTATTCAGATAAGAAGGAACGAGGCACTATTTCATTTGTGTAACAGTTCTCCTTCATTTTAAAATTACCTATCCCCCCCTCCCATATGTTACACCCATCATCAAAAATAGTTTTCTAGCCCAGTTTCTATCTTTTCAGTACATATTTGGGCTGCGATCTGAAAGACTTCTGATTTTGTGAAGATGATACCTTTCTTAGGAACCAGTAGTTTTTAAGAAACAAATCAAAGTGTTTAAGCTTACTTTTAAAAACTTTTATAACTTGGATACAGTACTTCATTATTTTTTCTAATAAAAAACATGCATTGAGAATATTCTTAGCAATTTTACTTCTGAATACTGGATTTGTTTGCTGTTCTTTGGTCAGATTAGTTCTGTTTTTAATAACAGGTAGATAAATACTTATCACTTTCAGATTAAGATAATGAGGAAATTAAATTTCCTCTATAGACTTTTTTTTGTATTTAAAATAACTGCCTCAATAGCTTATATATTTTTATTCTTTTTAAGTTGCCCATTTAATTTCTGTAGAACACACAAATGAATTTGTTGACAGGAATCTGTGAGATGGGAAGAGCTGATACCCCACGTCCCAGACTGGAAAGACCAAAGCTCAGCAGTGCTTTTGTATTTCCCCAGCTTCAATGGACAGATGCAATGATGGGCAGGGAGGGAGCCATAAGAATCTCAAATGTCTTTTCCACAAGTGAGCTGAGACCACCTCAGGCTCCTGGAGAGCAGGAGCTGAGCTTACAGCCCATCTGAACCAGCCATGAGGACCCCCTGGTCACTGGCCCAAGTCCCCCTTGGGGCAGCAGTGGCAGACTAAAGCAGCTCGATTTTTGCCTGGGAGGAGTCAGAAGATGCTGCTTCTCTGTCTTCAGCATTTCCTACCAAAGCTACTCCCACAGGCTTGCTGTGGTGGGCTGGAGATTGGACTTCACTTTGCATTTTGTGATATGACAAATAAACCTCCTTTTTCCACTTAAACTGCAGTGCTTCTGGAACCATACTACAGCACTGGCCTCTATGTTTTATACCAGCACTTTTTCTTTTTTACAGCCACCTCTTCTAACCAAGCTTCAGACACATTTGGGGTTATTTGGGGCTTAAATCTTTCTGACTTCAAACCGTTAGCTATTTTATTATCTCAATTTTACCTCATAAGCCATCTGACTAATTTGAAAAGCAAAGGAGGTTGTTCCTTGACTGATGTGATTTAGGAGAGCAGGGAATCCACTGGGAGGCATGCAGCAGGTTGTCTTTAAAGTAATGAAGTTTGACAATCTTTCTGTTTACAGATCAACATTCAAAAAATACACCTTTAAACTTGTGCGCACTTCTTTATGAAATATTGGAATATCCAAGCTCTTTTATTCAGGTTTGGGGTATTCCTTCTTTATTCTGCCTTCAGTTCTGAGGATTGCTAGCATGTAGTTTCAAGAAAGAAATCTTCAGATCATATTAATTGTGTCAAAAGAAAAAAAAAATTAATGAAAATCAACTTTATTGGCAGCCTTCATCTATTTCAGTTAGGAAATGAAATAAGTTTTGAGGGTGATACTGATATTATTTCTTCTCAGCACAAAAGTGTGTGTGGTACTTTATGCTTTATCACTTGTGATAATCTCCTCATGTTTTTTCTTTATTTTTGTCTCTAACATAATTAGCATTCCAATGCACAGAGAATAGTTTTTTCTTTATCTGTTTGCTCTTCCATGCTCTCAAGTTTCTCTCAATGTATTAATTTATGAATAGAAACAATGAAATAAATAGAGGGAAGCAACTTCTATCTGATCAGTTCTGCCACGGCAAAAATGGTTTCAAAATTTATCTGAGAACTTATCTTTCAGATTGAGCTACCACAGCAAAACAGAAAATGGCTTCATATTTGCCTTGTTTCAGAAAACCGTGCATACATTTAGCAGCTGACTTTCAGATTCCAAAGTACAGATTGCTGCTTTTCATTTCTCTGATTAAAAGCAGAATAATATTACATAGCCCCTCAGTTCTTGAAGTGGATAAACATTTCTCATAAAAATCCAGCAGCTCATTTTCAATTAATTGTAATAAATTAACCATGACAAAGCAATGGTAGTTTTCATGAAAATTTGATTTGGATCTGCTACGAGCGGATGTGTATTACTTATGGCAGACCACCACAATGACAGCAGCACATGTTTCAGAAATCTATCAAGGTAGTTACTTTCTGGTGTGGTTTTCAGACACTTTCAGTCTGTCCCTGAAATGTGCTTCTCTTGTACTACTGTCACTGGTAACTGCCCACTTGTTCCTCGTGTGAGCTCTCTCCCCACACCCCAGTCTTTCTCCCTAAACAAGAAAAAGTATTCTAGACAGAAAATACCCACCCTTGATATAGGTTGTGTTTGGTTTGTGGAAATACAGGCTTTTCATCCATTGGAGGCTGGAGACCAATGCAAAAAATGCTCAAAAATATGTTAGTATTTAATACTAAAAACATAAAAACAAAATATTAAAAACTGTGTTTTAGGACTTCGTCCAAAGAGGACACTGCGCCTGGTGCTATGGACAGGAGAAGAGCAAGGAGGAGTAGGTGCCAAGCAATACTATCAGTTGCACAAGGTAAATATGTCTTTTCACCATTTCCTTGACAGCACTTTTCTTCCCAGTCTTATGACTTGAGTACTGTTTTTTGTCAAGATGTTCAGCTTAATATCTAACCAAAACCAGTAGTTCCAGTTCTGCCTGAAAGTATATCTTCTGAGCTTAATCATAAATGTAAACCTCATTTTACATTTAACAGTAAGTGATGCAACCACACGTGTGTGTTCCGCTTGACCTAAGATACTCTGTCAAAAAAGTGTTCTGCAACAGGTATTTCATGATATCTGCCATAGCTTTCAAACATAGCAAACCTTCTGAGAATGAATGATGAATGGTCCACATATGTTTGCAATATAAATAAATTTTGTTTGCCTTACATTTTTCTGCTTCATTGCATTTTCCCATAATATTTTACAATGTAAAACATAAAATAATGCGAAGAAAAATATTTGCTATCTTATCTTGATAGTGTGTAGTCTATAATGTACTTAGCCAGTTAGTTTTGTGGGATCTGGAACATCCTAAAAGGTTGATTTCTGGTGATGCAAGGAACACACAAACTCTATGACTTATGGCTATGAGGATAAAAATACAACATCTATCTCTCCTGCCAACAACTGCCATTTCAAAATATGTCACGAAATAAAGGGCAGTTGCCAAAACTGTTTTGGAGATCAGTCTTTAGAATATGTGTGTGTTTGGGGTATTTTTCCACAGAAAAATTATGCTTTATCTGTATAACTATGCTAAAGTAATCTTTTATTCTTTTCCCTAATTAAGAAGTGTAACTCTCAACAATGGTTAATACATCCAAGGCAGAGACAAGGTGAATGCAAATGTGCGTAGGAAGTTACCTGCTCTGCAACAGCATGAAAGCAGACTTACAAGCAATTCTTAAGAGCTTTTTTAATGCTAAGCAACCTATCAGAACGAATAAATGGAAACCTCACTTTGAATCACATTTATTGTGATGAACCAAATTAGATCAACCTGCATCTGCAATAGAGTTGTCAGAGACAGGTTTAGAGCAGTTACAGTTTCTGACTAATTGATGAAGGATCAAGTATTTCCCACTCACTAATTTCATATTGCTAAGTATATTTAAATACCCATGTGTAATGTTGTACCTCCTTGTGTCTCCAAATTACAAGGATAACTCAGCTCTGTCATTTATTTGGAAGGGGTACCCAAGAGCTTGCTTTCTCAGCTTCAGGGAGGTGATGGGTTACAGTTTAGTATATGTTAAGGACTCTGGATTTAATGCTGGTACTCTGATATTCAGCAGGATTAAACTAGAATAAAATATTCTGGAGTAAGTAGCACATGAAAGAGATGCTTCTTATGTACAGAACTGCACTTTGGAGGAGCTGGAAGGATGCTCTGTGCCTAATGCACTCCACTCATCAGAAGTGTATCTCAAGATTTATTTCTGTAGATGTCCATGTTGGACAATAAGATCCATCCTGTAGTGGTGGTGTCAGCAACACATGAAATTGTCTCATGTATGTCTCATCTTTTGCCAAAATGGCTTCTTTTCACTGTTGTCTCAAAGATTTCTATTCAGAAATAATAACAAAAAGCAGACCTAAGGATCCAATAGGGAAATATAAAGCAGGCTGGGTGATATTTGCAAGATATTTGGTTACTTTGCTTTTAAGAGTTGAGACAAAGATGGGTCTCAGTTCTTTCTCTGCTGGTGAGATTCCATCTGGATGTTGTGCTCTGCAAAGAAAGCCCTGTCTGACTTAACAGTTTGTAATTTACATGCAGAATTTAAGCAGAAATGACATCCGTCTGTTGTTTGTTGTTCTTGTTTCCCCCCTGCCATGTGATCTGGCATAATTATAAACCTCTTTGACTATAGGATGTTACATTACTCATAAGAATGAAATAAAGTTGATTAATACTGTACATTAAATTTAGCATGAAAAATAACTTAACCTTTTAATGATTTACTTGCTCAAATTTCTGGCAATTAGGATAGTATGGCACACACATTGCTTGCTGATGGTAATGAGTACAAGTTAAATAAGAGTGGTATTTAAAGATGCCTTGTAAAATGAAAGACAGCCGGTATGACTCATCTACATAGCTGGACTTATGAGTTCAGTTTGCTACAAACAAGTAGAAATATGAATGCAGTAATTCAGCACAGGCAGACATGGATTTCCTTGACATTGTCAATTACCTCCTCATGTCAGTGGAAGTGTGGCAAGGGAGAAGAAATGAAGACAATAGAGTACTGGATGCTCTTATATTTATTATTCCTTTCAATTTAAGTTCTGGTCCTTCGTTCTCATCCATCATTGAAGGTTGTCACTGCTAGAAAGTGGATAAGTTACTGCAGAAATAACTGAGATTGCAGTGTAGTGGTTTTACTGTGGTGCCAATAATTAACACGTATCCCTGTGTAATAGCATTATTTTTAGCACAAGTTTTCCTCTAGATCCCAGTATTATAATTTCTGATTATTAAAGCTAGTAATAAGGTATATTAGCTGTTCAGAGCTTTATGAGAACGTAAGAGCTGCCATATTTGTTGATCAAAAGCTCTAGTTCTCTAGACAGTCTAGTGCTGTCCTGTTTCTGATAGTATCTGGTAAATATGTGCTTAGGAAAAGCATGTTTGCCCAACCATTTGTCAGGTGAAGCTCAGACACACGCATTACTCACACAACCATGCTTTCAGTTTGTCAAATATTTTTCTGGAGAGCATCACATGGTCCTCATCCATTGTTTTCTTTGCATGATTTTTCTAAGCCATTTCCAAGAGTTGAAAGTCCTGTACATTCCAGCAGTTTCAGTGTCTCCATTAGTGCAAGGGTACCTGCCACCCTCCAGGACATCACAGAGCACCTGCTCAGTTTTGACCATGGGTCAGAAGCCTCTCGGGGGAATTACCAGCACTTTTGCTTCCAAAGGAGATACCTGTTGAAATGCTCACTGCTTTTAGTTGTCAGCCAATAATTAGATTTAATCCCAGACTAGAAAGTTGATTTTCCTTAACATTAAATACCCTTATCTTGATAAAGAGCAGTGAAATTAAAGGATTTATGTGCAAATCAGACTGCAAAGCGTGTTTGACACTACACCTGAAGTCTTCTTCCAGTGCTTAGTGTTGTGTGACCCAGTTGCTGAGTAGGGCTCTTATGTACAAACAATACAGTAAGTAACTTCAGAATTGTGAAACATTGCAACACTACTTTCTTATACAAGTCAAACTGAAGAATTAGAGGAGCATAGTTCTAGAAGGCCTCATGATGCAACTCTTCAGTACAGATTCTGCTACAACCTTTACTGATGATACCCAAGTGCCCTCAGCCAGGATTAAGTTTTTTGTGTGTTTACTCTCACACTGACTTCATGAAGGGAGAAAGAAATATATGTAATGAAGTGTCTGGCCTCCTTTTCATTGCTTTGGATTAGGTTCTGTGAAAGGTCTGTGTACCATGAAACAAGGTTTCAATTATTTACCCAGCTGAATTAAGGGACTATGAATGACTGATAATATTTATTTTGGAATAGAAGTATTGCATACAATCTCTTGGGAAAGCAAATACATTTTGTAATGAGAAGACTAAGGGATCCTAGGCCACTTTCAAATTTACTTTAGTAACTTGGTTGTGATCACTGGAGACATTAATACGTTATGAATTCAATTCAAACTCCATTACAGAAGGCATTCTCAATATTTCTGCATGTTGGTATTCTTATCCTAATGATATTTACAGTACTTACTTACCTCAGTCTCTGGTGCAAATACCATACATTATTTTAAATTTTTAGTAAAGGTTTAACTACATTTTAAAAAATCATTCCCTAGTGTTTAGCATGGTTTCATTTTTGTATTTATCACCAAGATTGGATATTTTGCTTGAACTGTGTCTGCATGAAAACAGCACTCTCTGAAATGCTGGCATTTCTTTCATGCTAGTTTAAGTACTCTTTGTTGATGCTCACATAAGATTTCTACTGTGATTTGCTAATGAGCTGCTTTCTTTAAGAAGCAAATATCAAAAAAATATCTTGTCACTTTCAGGTGAAATCTTTCTTCTCCAGGAAATGTTGTCTCTTCAAAACCATAGTTTTCAGAAGACTTTTTATTCTTAGGTACCAAGTACTCTGGTGACATACATGACATGAATTTGTGTCTGATTTGAGCCAAACATCTAAAGGACTTTAATGGGGATTCTTTTATCCCAGCAAAATGTGTTGACCGTTAGCCTTTGACTTTCACCAGGCAATACTCTCTGTAATCAAAAATTATGTAAAATTACTGCTGCCTTTTTAGGTCACTGATGTCCTGTTGATTCCTTTCATTGTAAAGGGAAAGAAATGCAGAAAGAGTGAAACGTCTATTTGCAAAACTACAGAAAGAAAGTAATCACACTTTGTTCTCCAGTATCACAACAGGCAGTAGCACCACTGATTGTATTCAGCTGTGATATGTATGTGCTGTGATAATTTCTACGGTGTTGCAAATTTGTTTTCACTTCTCTTTTGTTGAAAGTTGCAGAAATACTCAACATCATCTCTGTTTAAAAGATGTAAATCACAATTTTTTATTTTGGCATTGCTGCCTATTTTCTAGTGAAAACTCAAATCCTATCAAAAGAGGAAAGTGGTGGGGAGGTCATTCAGAGGCACAGACATTATTTTAATATCTTTGTAGTTGAGCAGTAAAAGGTCTAAAGTCATGGAATGTTTTCCAGAAAGAGCACTTCTTTTTGATATGCTCCTTTCTCAAACAAAAAACCTCCCAAGACAAGACTTCAGGCATACCTTACTAAGCCTGCTGCCATGTTCAGAGCTGTCTGTTCTTTCTTGTCCATCATCCCAGGGAACTTACAGTACTGAATGGTCATCTCTGGGAGTGATGGCAAATCATTGTAGAGGAAACAGTCATGGTATTGTACAAGGCAAGACATGGCAGTAATAGGTTTTTACTGAGTGAAGTGCTAATAATTACATGACCAAATTGCTCCAGGGCTGTTGAAGTTACTGAGACTTTTGTCATTGGCTTCTCAGAGGTCAGAACTTAAAATTGTCCTAGAGAACAAACTCCTAAACCTGTAGATTCTTTTACATAGTGCTTTCCCGTAAGATGTGGCAGAAGAATATTTTATCTTGTAACAAAAGGACGAGCCTTTTTCATACATTGTCATCTAGCAGAAATTGTGCTAATCTTAGGGTTTACATCAGCTTTCTCCCATATAATGATGGGATAATTTACAAAAATTAATTACTCAGTGTTCCTGATCTTCCCTGTCTTCACTCAAAAAGAGTGTCAATGCTGTGATCACGCTTGTGGCTGGTGGTTATTACACCTTGATGCTGGCACATCTCTGCTTCCTAACAGCTGTTGTGGTGTTTTTTCTCTAGTTTCAATTTATGCTGTTTTGCTTCATTAAATTACTTCATACTAAACAACAACTCAAAATTATACTACATCATGTTTATATATTACTGAATACTTAGAGGATGTTATTTATTTGGCTTTTTTTTTTTCTTTTCTAGCTGTCACACGCACTTAGGTATTTCCAATGTTTTTTCTTGTCTTTCCTGTAGTCTTAGTTGCCAGCCTAACAAAGCTGGGTGCTGATTTAAACCTTTTTTTAGTACTACAAGTGGGATAAGCATCACTTCCCTGTGAGTTCTACAACATTGTTGCCATGCTATACTTATTTCCTGACTGCTCTGGGACAAATACTGGAATACAAGTGTTGCTGTTCCTTAAAGTTAAGTGTAAATCAATAACAGAAGGCTGAAAATACAATGTCAGATTAACTGATGTCCTTTATCACTGGAACAAATGAACCATTAGTCAAGGACAGTGCTTTGTCATTACAGACTTAAGTATTTTTCCTGTAAAGTGGTGATTCTTCTCAGTGGAACAAAAAAGAAAACCAGTAAATGAGCTGTTGGACAAGTAATACTCCTTTTTTAAACAGCCCTAAAGTCCTGAAGGCCTTTAGGATAGTTGTTCCCTGCAGTAAACTTTCAGATATGTCCCTACTTTAGCTGGATAAGAGAGATTGCCATCAATGTCATCTCAATGTCATGAGATGTTGCAGTCTGGTTTAACATCTGATAAGAATTAACAATTGGGATTTTCACTGAATAAGTAGTTACTGTAAGGTATACCTGCTTGGGATTGCCAGTGTGTATCCTAGAAGGAGGAGGGTTCCTGCCAACAGAAGTACCATATTGCAAGGGTTTGTTTTCTCAATGAAAAGAGTTTACAGTAATTACAGGCTAAACGACAGACCCCAGAGGGTGGGACAGTAACAGTGGCACAGTTGGAGGCCTGTCACTGGTGGTGTCCCCCATGGTCAGTACTGGGCCCAGTACTGTTTAAGTTTTCACCAATAAGTTGGCTGAAGGGGCAGAGGCCTCCTCAGCAAATTCCCTGACAACACAGAGCTGGGAGGAGTGGATGATACCCCAGAGGGCTGTGCAGCCCTTCAGAAGGACCCTGACAGGCTGGGGAGATGGGCAGGGAAGAACCATCTGAAAGTCAACAAAGGTGAATGCAGGGTCCTGCACCTGGGGAGGAATAACCCCATGGACCAGTACAGGCTGGGAAACAAACTGCTGGAAAACAGCTTCATGGGGAAGGACCTGAGGGACCTGATAGACAACAGGCTGTCCCATGAGCTAGCCATGTGCCCTTGGGGCCAAGAAAGCCAAAGGTATCTTGGGGTGCACTAGGATGAGCATTGGCAGCAGGTTGAGGGATGTGGTCCTGCCCCTCTATGCAGACCTGGTGAGGCCACAGCTTGAGCATAGCATCCAGTTCTGGGCTCCTGAGTACAAGAGAGATGTGGAGTTCCTGGAGCAGGTCCAACAGAGGATGAAAAAAATGATAAGGTGAGAAGACGACTGAGAGAGGATCTCATCAGCATCTGTAAGTATCTGAAGGGAGGGTGTCAAGAGGATGGACCAGGCTCTTCTCAGTGACACCAAGCAATAGGACAAGAGGCAACAGGCAGAAACTGATGCACAGGAGGTTCCACCTGAACATGGGGAAGAACTTTTTTACTTGTGCAGGTGCAGTGGAAGAGGCTGCCAGGAGAGGCTGTGGAGTCTCCTTCCCTGAAGATACTTGAGAACCCCCTGGGCACCATCCTGTGCCGTGTGCTCTGGGATGGCCCTGCTTGAGCAGGGAGGTTGGACTACACAATCCACTGTGGTCCCTTCCAGCCTTATCCATTCTGTGATTCTGTGATTTCATGTTATCAGGCTTTTGCCTTAGAGATGACACGTACTTACAGTTTTGCTTAGCAGAGACAAAACATAGATTTTTTAATAGAGAAAATAGAAATAAAAGGAATTAGAATTTAAAAATTAATAATAGGAGAAGTATTGGTTAGGATTGTGCCTAATTGTGAATTCAATGAAAATAGCAAGCTATAGAAAGCCAATTTTCCCATGCAGTATTTATTGTAATGTTTCATTTAAAAATTCAATTGAAGAGCTAAAGATGACATAATAAAGAGAGGTGACCTCTTCTGTGACCAAGTCATAAGAAGGCAAGGGATAAAACTCTATTTAGATGTTCAGAGAATTAGACATCAGGTTACACAAGGAAGTTTTAATTTTCTGGTACATACCAAAAGAAGTGGGACAATATCAAGATGCAGCAGATGAAATTACTTTCTGAAAAAAATTACATACTGGGATTAAAATATTTTTTTAAATGGTACATTCACTAGGAGAACAGCTGAAGGAAACAGCTGAGCCTGCAGTTATTTTTAAAAATCTTTCTGGTTTGTTTGTTCCTTTGAATTAGTCAAGGTGAATGTATGGTCTCACCTCACTTTCTTAGTGGCACTTATTCCTGCATCATAGATGGCAAATGATGACACAGCATCTTCACTATTTTTAAGCAGTATATTTTAGGCACCTTTTCCAACATGCGTTTCTCTCTGTGAAAGTAGAAATGCCAATGTAGATATGCAAAAATGGGAACAGGGAAACCAATCTAACCTTTTTTAAGACTGCAACTTTCAAATTTAGTGGTGAGTAGTTTTAACAGTAATCCTATCTTCTAGTGGACCAAATAGGCAAAAAGCTTTCTCAAGGACACATGGTACTTCAAGTAGCTGTGACCTATTTCTTTTTTGTTTCCCAGTGAAGTCAGTTTCTCTCCTTATTTTTGAGCCTCTCCAGCATGAAATAACTGAATTGCTTTCTTACAGAACAACAATATGGTGTTATGTATTGTGGGTGGTTTGTTTACTCAGTTTCATATTAAAAACACATGCAAACATTTATGTGAGAAAACACAACTGAAGAGCACAGCATATCTGCAGAAGTAGCAGTTTATGAAGTTCTTGAACTTAGGGATTCTGTCGTTTTGAGTGATAAATGTGATTTCTTTTAGGTGTCCATATTGTTCCCGTGCTCACTCTTCTCACTTCACTGCCCTGAATAGTTTCTTCCTATTAGTCCTTATTGCTTCTCCTCATTTCAGCTGCTCTAAAAATGGACAGAAGTCCTGCTTTGGAAACTCAGCCAAAGGAGCTGAGTACCACAGCATCATATATTTATGTAGGGCTCACTATACTCAAGTTAGCTTTCACTGGCAATTCAGCAGCATGCTGAAATGTGTGTTTTCTTTACTAAGTCTTCCTCCTAGGGCATATGATAAAAAAGATTTACATTTTGAGACATTCTTTCTGTTGTATCTGTGACATTGGAGCATCTCTGGTCCCTTTTAGCCTGCAGTGTGCTTTTCTTGGCCTGCTTCTCTCCCACTATAATCAGACACTCTGAATCTTGATTCATGTTGAGGCCCATGACCTCAGGACAGCATTTGATGATAGGTCCAGACACCATATGTAGCCTAATTATTTACATTTAATCTTTTGTAAACTGAAACTGTTTTTCACTGTCTAAAAATGGTGATTGCCAATGAGGTGGCAAGATTGGTTCTTTGCACTTTGATTTCCAGAAGTTAAAGGGATGGATAAATTTGTTATCTGAAGGTATTATAACATTTACAGTTTCTTTATCATGCAAAGATTTTATATTATTTTTTTTAACTTCTGGATATATTTCTAAGTTAAAAGTAAATAGTTCTGCTCTGTTAGAATTGTTTCACTCAAAAGAAAAAAATTTTGGGAAAGTGTTAAACAGGTCTTGGCAAATTCTATAAAGGACATCTGAAAACGTATGTGAATTATTCACACCCACCTGTAGTACATCTTTGGGTTTATAAACAGAAAAATGTAGAACAATTATTTACTGAATTGTATATACTGGCAATGACAGGGATCTGTTAGTTGCTGCTATCACATATCCCTTGTAATGATTTCCATGTAATAAATAACCCTGGCAGCCATAAAATACAGGAATGAGATCTGAGCATAGGAGTAAACCTGCAGTAAGTTCTCTTAGTCACATTCAAGATGGTCTGAAGTACAACCTTTTTTCTGCCTCACATGACCATAAACTGTTTTTGAAAAGTTATGTGCCTCTCCAAAAGATGAGATCTTCATTCATGTAAAATCCCTATGTATTTAATTCCAATTAGACCTTTGTAACTGAGCAATCTAAGCAAATATGGTAAGTAAATAAATTGTTAATTTTTGTTCTTTTAGTTTAAAAGATTCTTTGAAGTACACACTAAAAAAAAAAAGCAAATGTTATTATGCTACTTGTACACAAAATCTTACCTTTCATGTTTCTTGCGAGGATTTACCTTGGAAGCACAAATTTTCCTTAAAATAGATACTATAGATACTATTCCTTCAGGTCTGGGGGAAATCTTGGCATTTCAATCCTCCAGTCAATATCAGAATTGACTATATGGTATATTGAAAAATAACATGTTTCTGAACAGGTAGCAGCTGGCTTTTAAATAGACTGTTCCTCACAGTCTGTGAAGGCTTTGGATGCCTCTAATTTTCAAGCCACAGCATATCCTCTGCACTGCAACAGAATTTCAGTCTCAGGTCTGAGAAGAAAGGAATAGTTTCAAATGAAAACTGCAGTCTGGTGGTGATGTGGCACTTCAGAAGTCTGAAAGCAAGTATTTGGGGACAGACCAGTCATGTTGTGGGTCCTACAGGGTACTGGTGCCTCAGTGGGGTACTGCGATCTCAGATCCGGTTTGGCCGGGCTGAGAGTGGCTCAAGTAGATTGGGATGGGAACGATGGAGGAGCCAAGGACAGATTTCAATGGTCACCAGGACTGCATGGTCTGAGGGGCTACTTCCAAAGACCCAGGGGTGTGGCCAACCTAACCTACACAGGGTTACCTGAGGGCAGGTGTCCAATCCCCAGTGCCAGGACAGGGACTTGACCTTCCATGTCGACGGTCCTGAACCAGCGGAGGGGTAGAACTAGAAACATGACCTACTTTGGGGTGACTCCATTAGCATCCTGCCAGCCTCCCAAGGCTCAGGTTTATGCTCTCTGTGTAGGGAGCCCGGGCCAAGCTAGGATCTATCCCAGCTAATTCTGTTCCCACACCTCAGAACATAACTTGAACTGTTTCAGCCATTTCCATACAGAAAGACAGGTCCCTTCATTTATACTTACGTACACATTTTCACAGGAAGCATTTCTGTGCTTCTTAAAACAAATCTATTGTGGTATGCTCACAATGACACCTAGAATCCAATATATGATGCCAGCTGAAATAACAACCGCAGCACAATATCTTCTTTTCTTACATGTTTAGGAAAACATCTCCAACTTTGATATCGTTATGGAGTCTGATGAGGGCACCTTCAAGCCATCTGGACTGGGTTTTGCTGGCAGTGCTGAAGCCCGGGACATCGTGACAGAGATCATGACTCTGCTGCAGCCCATCAACGTTACGGATGTTTACGACACTGCAGCTGGAACAGACATTGCTTTCTGGATGAGAGACGGGGTGCCTGGTGAGTGTCCCTGGGGCTTGGCAGGGAACACTGCTCCAACTCAGCACTGCCACGTCAGATGGGTGGTCTGATGTTTTCGAAGTACTAAGACATGCTTTCTCCCAGGGAGTAAAATTTACTACAGGAAAAACGCATAAATGTTAAAAGGTGACCAACAGAAATAGGACATAAAGTGCATTTGAGCTGCAGTTTAATAATGGTATAGATTATACGTAGAATAAAATGCCTAAAATCTTCTTTTCGGCTTTAAGGATTTATAATAATTAATCCCAGACTGGTGGTTTATAAATAGTAAACCAAGGCAGAGGGGAATTCTCCAATGCAGAAGAAGTATTTTTTAAATTATTATTATTACTTTAAAATTCAGGGCTTTTTCTCTCTGTTTTATATGCTGGAGAAACAATGTTTTTGAGATGTGACATCGAAAAAGCTATGAGACATTTAGGTATGGTAAAAGGGTAACATTCAGGAAAGTCTGAAGTAGTTTAGGAGTTTGTTTTGAGGATTGTATCTGGCTCCAAGTGAGGAGCAGCTTGTTAGCAAAGAAACTTGTAAGCTGTGAGAGAGATCCACCCCTAGCAGTGTCCCCATGCAGGAGACCCCCACACTAGCAAAGAGGCAATCAGAGCACAAGAATCCCAACTGGAGACCAGCCTGGGTGAAGGCTTAGTGAATATCCATTTGAATAATAGTAAAAAGAAGAGTTTCATAGCAGTGATTTTTAAGAAGTTATGGTCAGTTATAAATTTTAAAGTTCTTTTTCTCCTGTGTTTTATGGCCGAAGTAGGCTGGCACATTTCTCATGCTAGTTTTACTGCTTGCTACTATATGCTTAGAATCTTTTAATATTTTATTAACTACTGGTTTTTACCTTGTGGAAGGGAGTGAATCATGGAATTTATTATTCTTATTTATGGTCAGAGCCCCTTGCTTCTCACTCACTTAGGGTTTACAGAGATACCATAAAGCTGATTGCTTCGATAAATGTATGGAGGTCTAATTTTGAAACCAAAATATCTATACCAGGCAAGAAGTATGGATAAATGGACGTTATTAAACAGTTAGGGATTCATCTTCAGCTTCTGTCCTGCTTTCTGGGTGAAGTGGAATCAGTTCAGTACAATGTCATGCAGCTGTGACAATGGTGTGCTGAGTTGATTGGAGAGACTGTAAGCACTACTGAGAGGCTGTGGCCATGTATCATCCTCCACAGCCTGGAAGTGCCTGTGAAAAGATGTCTAGTCCAGAATTTCAGACCAACATATCTGTGTTGTAGGTGGAATATAAGAACTCACCACTCAGCCTATGCTTAGAAAATGCAAGGGTCTCACATTTTTTTCCTAGGTAAGGTGCTGGGAACATTCCAGGGGGTCCTTTGGGGTTGAATTGTGCTTCCCATCTGAATGGGACAGATTATGGAAGGAGAGAGAAAAATTTAACATTGAAATGCCTTATTTTCATTTGATAACATGAGTGGTGCTTGTGATGGCAGTGGGTATTGAGCTCTTGCACACCACTTCTCATCAGCTGTGGTGCACCTGGAGCATAAGCAGCTCCAGCTTGTCATGATCCTCTTGATTAGTCTTTGGGCTACTCAGCAGGAGCAATGCAGGAAAAAGCCTTCTCCCATGGACATCTGTACTCCTCAGAAAGCATAAACTATGAAAAATATAAACCTTGGGAATATAAGCTCAACCTTGGAAAAAGATGAATATTCCAGAACCAAGACCTCAGGTTTTAAATAAATCTGATTTGTTTTCCTATTAAGAATTTGTCATGTTAATTGATGGTGGATTTTTTTTTTTTTCTGTCTGTAGCTTTGGTTCATTTAACTTCCTGTTAAGCAAATAGCAAAGTGTTCTTGCAGCATGAAGGAACACTGATTCTTTTCTTCATCAAGCCCCAGTGAGAAGAAATTAGCTTCACTAAAAGAATTTTGGCTGCTTTAGATTGTATTTCATGCTGTTCCAGGGAGAAGTCTAAGACATCTTTTAATCTTCGTGCCTTATCTGCAGTATTCTTCCTGCTTGAATGAGCCTTTATGGTATATAATAACATTGAAAGAAATTGAACACTCTGTAACAGCTTTTATAATTTTGTTCAATTTAAACAAGCAGTCAAGTGTTGACACTTCATCAATTTTATTTAAATATTTTCTTGAAAATATACTTGGTGGCTTTGTTTCTGCAGCAGTGAGAGAAAATATGTGGTACTTCTTGAACAATAAAAATGGTTTCTGACATAATTTCTCTTGAATTTTCCCCTTTTCAGTGTGAAATAGATTCTGGGAATCACCTTATTAGATGCTATTAATATTTTTTTCCTACTACTTCTTTTGGTCTGAAAGATCCACAGAGGGCAACTACACGTGTTTTTCAGAGCTGTTCATAGCTGAGGTAGGCAAAGAGACTGTATCTTCTTAATCTCTGCTATTTTGAGCATGTTTCTTTTTCATGGACATGCAATGAAATGCTACTAAATAGCAGTGATTATTCTGAGATTTTAGGATGAGAGAGGCCATGAGTTCAGAGTCCTTAGCAAACCATAGACTGAAGCCTAAATAATACCTCTAAAGCACAAGCAGGGTGATCTGCACCAAACAAAGCACTCTGGTTCTTTGTGACTGCAGAAATAGATAATATTAGAGATATTTGTCAGTGGCCTTTACATTGGATTGTTTTGAGAACAGTTCAGCCCGGCAATGAGGAATGTCTGTAGTTGTGGTTTGGTACTGATAGCTGGTTTTCAGCTACTGAAAATATTTGTATAACATTTGTTTTGCTTTTTCATGAAGCATAAATCAGAGGAAAGGGAGGGTTGTGTATTTTATTATGTGACTTTTCAGTGTGAGGTGACCATTGATTCTAAGACTGCTCATTTAATAATTATGCAATTATCTTCCTCATCTTTCTTTTAAAGTGTTCAATTCCTTTTTTTTTTCATTAAGGATGTATCCAGATATTGGCATAAAAAGGTGTTCCTTTGCAACTAAATCCCGAATTACATTTGGCTAGAATTTGCAAATATAGGTGGGAAGATTGGCTTTATTTGTTTGGTTTGTAAGCATACTTTTTCACAGCAGGTTTCTTTAGTGTCTGTAAGGGTTAAAAAACGATTAAGCAAGCCCTGCTAAACCACTGCTCGGATATTCTTGTTGAAAAAGTGAAGTATCTGATAATCACAGATACTTGATGATGACCAAAACGCTTCAGATGTGATTTAGAGTGGTTCCTAAGGTAACAGCCCTGGGTCTGATCAGCCTTTCCTGCAAGCCTTCAGAAACTGAGAAGGGGGGATGAAGTGTTTGTATTTGTATTATGGAATCCAGTAGACCTCAGTTCAGCTTTAGATGTTTGGGGAGATGGAAACAGGTGCTTTTGTATTTTTGCAAAGGAATGGCTGTTGTGACCCATTATTTCTAGGAAAACTGGTTCAAGGATGCTCCTTTCTGCTTGTCAGGGTGGTTATCTGTTGCTTATGAGGGGAACACTAGTCTGTAAGGAACTAAGCTGTATTTGAGATCAAGCTGACCCAGGACATCAAACAAGTCCCCAAAGGCATGTTTCAATTCCTCTTTTAAAAATCAACCAGTGGCCTAAAGGTGAAACTCCTTTTACAGTGTCACTTTGAACCTTGATGGTTGTTTGTGTTTCTCTGTCTCCACAGTGGCTTGATTTTTTGTTACACTGCATAAAAGGAAGAATTGTGATTCCAGAAATTAATAACCCACTAGTCCATATAATTTTAATTTTTCTTCAGAAATCAAAAATTCATTGCTAACCCAATCTATTAGTCATTCAGATGTGGCAAACAAACACTATAATATATCATTTTTCTCATTTTTACATTTTCATAGGGCTTTTTTATTCTCTTCATCTAAAATATGCTGCCTTTTGGCCTGAGACACCAGGTTTTGACTCGGATTATTTCCTTTCATATTATGTAAGAGATTAAATCTACCCCTTTTCCGGAGCATCCTGCCCTCTCTTAGCCCTGTCCCCATCATCCCTGTAGCTCCAGACTCAAGTGCAAGCCCACTGGCACGCTAGTGCCAAGCCTGCTCCTCTGCTCAGCCAGGGACAACAGGAGAACTCCTTGACTTGAGGTTGCCAGCTGGCCATGAAGTGAGCAAACTCTCTTTCCCAAATTAAAAGTGGATAACTCTGTTCATTCCTGGCTGTGTCACTGTTTGGAAGCGATACTCCACCACGATGCTTGAAATGCTGCCCATCAGATTTACTGCCCACAGTCTCGGGCAGGCTCTTTGGATCCAGTTTCTAAGCTTCTTTTTATTTCCAAAAGAATAAAACCAGAAGAAATATCAGATGTACACTCTAGGACTACATAAGCCAATGCTGAAAAGCCTTGGACTTGCTGCTGCAGGGGTAAGGGGTGTTCCACTTGACAAAACCCTGCTACAAGATGAGGCAGGCATTAAAGTTCTTCACTTTACTATGTAGCATTTGTGTCACTTGCGATTTGAGATGTGTAGCACAGGGAATCATGTGCAGGGCTCCAGGTATTTGGCAAAGTGACAAACTCAAGGCAAATGTCTCCTCATGAAGCAAAAAGCCGGACAAAACTGAACATTAGTCACAGAGCTAAACTTTATGGATAGTATTGCAAGTACTTAGGTAATTTTAGGTACTCCATAGGTGCTACATTTTTATATTTGCAGCATTCCCACTGCTCTGGAAATCTGTTGAGCACAGTGCCAACACCAAGTACTATTTTTATGTGGAAATGAGGGATAAAGGGCTTATGGTGTACATGCATGTCTTGCCTCAGTGTTGATTTCAGTAAGTCTGAGAAATACCAGAACTGTTGTCTGATAGTTAGCAATATGGTATTGCTTTTTCCAGGGCATTCCTTTCCTTTTAAATATCTTATTTTATCTTTCATAAAGAAAATATGGTGAATGAGTGTTTTCCACTGCAAAAGCCAAATCTTTTGCAACTTGGGTGGTATTAAATTAAACCAGTATGCTAAGAGAACAATTATAATTGCTTGGCACTTTAGGAACCTACTGTAAGTGCTAAGGCTATTAGACCCATTTAAAATCTTGATTGCAGAAAGAACTGTGTGTATTAATCTGTAAAATAATTCATCTGTTCTCTAATTTATCATTGTTTCAATAAAATGGGATTTTGAAATTAGAAATTACTCTAGAGTAATTAAATAAATTTAATATGTTGCAACTTTTTATGAAGCTGGATTCCTTGAAAAGCTCATAGTTTAATGCAGTATCTCAGTTATATTAGCCTTCATATGACCTTCTCTGCTTTTAATAAAGTTAATAAAGTGTTTGAGACTAATCATTTAATGAAAGGAATAGTCTGTAACTTACAAGGTTTTCTTTTAAGTTGTGCTATTAGACTGCCAGACAAATTTGACAATACTTTACATACAATTCCTTCCACCTTTGCTCTGCTCAGGCTAGTCTTGTTTTGGCACAATGGAGTATTGTCTACTTCTAATAATTATCAGGAAGCATCAGATTTGCAAGGGTTTTTTTGTTTCACATAGACTAGACACAGACCATGCAAAAATGCATCTGGGATAATACTGTCAGAGAGAGGGATGGAGTTGGGCAATTAGGCACAGTGCCTGAATGCAAATTTTCCTGCTAGTTTTAAGAGGGCTTTGTATTGTATTTCTCATTAGCAATTCAGGCTATTTGAGTCTAAACAAACTCAAACTGGATGAAAGCAAACCCCTTCTTCCAATAAGGTTAGCAAGCTATAGAAGATACTGCAAACTCAGTGAACTCTCTGTCATTTTGAATATTCAAAACAAGACTTCAAAAAGTGCAGGGTAATTCAAGCAGGAGGGATAGGCTTGATGCAGTGGATACAAGATGAAATTCTTTGCCATGTGTTACTCAGAAGGTGTGACCGTAATGGGTTTTGCTGGTCTTAAAAGATCTGTGAATCTGCTGGTAAATATTACAAGCATTTTCATAGTGAAATGCTTCTCTCTCATTTTAGCCTCACCCATTTCAGACTAGATTTGTGAATATCATAAACTCTTGTGTGTGATTTGTACATTTAGATAATCCTAATTACAGTTACGAAAATAGAACTATCGTTAACTTGCAATTTTCCCAGAGGAAATTTGAGTTGTGAAACCAAAAATATTTGCAAAAAGCTATCATACATTGCTGAACTTCTAAACACATTGTCAAATTTCTTATTTTATTTCTAGGTATTCTCTTCAGCATCTGTGATGCGTTTTATTTGGCAAAGTTTTCTTGGTGGTCACAAGTAAAGAATTAAAGCACTTGGGTAAAGTAGCTTTGGTAAAGTAAAATTTGTTTTTCAATAAATTTAGGCAAGACAGCTTTAAAATAATCTTATTCTAGTATTACAATAAATTAGTTTGAAACTAACATTCTGACTGGCTTTTAGGATCCTAGAAGTAAAATTCTTCCAGTGTTTCAACCCTGTACTAATATTATATAAGCTCATAAATCTAGTAATGAAAATTTAAATTGGAGTGTTTAAAATAAAATCATAAATTCTAATGGTACTTGCACTTTTTGGCTAGTGGACTTCTTTCTCTTATTTTGTTTCTCTTCTTTCTTTGAATATCAGTACAGTTGTATTTCTTCTTTCCTTTTAGATGCTTACTCTTCAAAAACTTAAATGAGATGGATTGGCGTAAATGACCCTTTTAATAAATAGGTTCTTCCTGGAAACATATGCATACCTAAACATTTCAAAAAACATTAAAAAATTTGCTTCTCCAACTCGCCTTTTTAGTAGAACATACTTTGTCTCAGAAAGGAAATAAATATCCATCTGAAGTTCTCATTCAGATTTGGGGTGTGGTTGTTTTTATTCTGGCTGTGCCTCTGAGAGACATCTTAATTCTCTATTGTTTGCTGCTTAGGAAAGCTGAATTCTGTTTCTGTGGGTGGGAATATTCTTTTTCAGATGGAAGTATTTGCCATTTGTTGCTCCTAAAGAAACAAGTGTTCTGCATTAACACACAGAGCTCAGTGTTAACACGTTAAGTAGGCATTTCGGAAGTACGAGTTAGTCAAGCCTCATTCCTAGAACTGTCCTTGGCTTTGGTGAAGCTTATACAAATAATGAAGTAAACAGAAAGAAAAAATAATAACAAAAAAGAGTTTAGTCAGAGGTCTGTAAGGAATTTGGAGATGTTTGCTGATGGAAAAACCAAGGAAGTAAAATAAAATTCTCCCCACAATTTATTTATTTTTTTACCTTTAGAAATTTGACTGTATGAAAAATAAGACACATTGATAGTATGGAAATGTTGTGAGATTTCTCACCAAATGTATAATGACCTAGAGTGGTTGTTAGGAACAACAGCAGAAATATCTATGGATTCGTAGATTTCATTCCTGGAAAACAAATTGTAATGGCATCAATATTAAAAACTGAATAAAAATAAAGCATTCAGTAGCATTCCAGGAAGACCACATGTATTACACTGCTCTTGATGGGAGGGACAGAGGTTAAATGTTTTAAGGTGTGGCTTGCAGCTCTCCAAGTACTTTCCTCTATGAAATCATATGTTGAGTGTTTCTAATAGGATTCCTTAGGGCTGGCTTCATCCTCAACTATTTAGAGTTTCCATTGGTTTGGAATCAAGTTTAAAATTACAGCAGAACACAGGTGATGTAATTGCTATACTGGAATGATAAGGATTGATGAGAACAGGCTGATCAGCCAGCCAGGGTGATTATGTCTCCTCTGGCCAGTTTGTTCACACCTTTTTTGTACTGAAGACACAAACAGTGTAATGTTTAGAAAACACACTTCCTTTGACCTGTTGACTGCCCTATTTCCAAAGAGGCCCCTACATTACCTCAGTGCCACAAGGTTTTGCTGGTGCCTCTTGCACGGCAGCTCCCGTTCTACAGAACTGCTGCTGCAGCTCCCACCAGTTCTGTGGCCTTGGGTTGTCCTCTTCCAATACAGGACTTTGGTTTTGTCTTTGATAAATTTTCTGAGGTCTGTGTCAGGTCACTTCTGGATTTTGAGCTCTCTGAACAGCAGCTCTCCCTTCCAGCATACACAGCTGCTCCTTCCACAGATTCTGTGAGGACACAGGCCACCCTGTCATCTGGGTCATTTCTAAGGATGCAGAGGGTGCTGACCTGGCAGGGAGCCCTGGGCGTCACACCCCTCATAACCAGCCACCTCATACTGTTGATGGTGACCCTTTGGGCCCAGCCATCCAGGCCATTTTCCACCCACTTTTATTCCACTCCTCTAGTCATTAATTTTCCTGAGGACTGAGTTTTTTTATTTTATAGTTCATAGAATCATCACAGGATTATTGAATGGTTTGTGTTGAAAGGGATCTTAAAGATCATCTAGTTTCAACCCTTATGGCCTGGTCATGGACACTTCTCACTAGGTCAGGTTCTCAGAGCCCTCCAGCCTGCCCTTGAACACTTCCAGGGATGGAGCATCCACAACTTCTCTGGGCAGCTTGTGCCAGTGCCTCACCACCCTCACAGTAAAGAATTTCTTCCTAACATCTAATCTAAACTTACTCTATTTCAGTTTGAATCTATTCTCCCCTGTCCTGTCACTACATGCTCTAGTAAAAAGTCCCAGTCCATCTTTCTTGTAGGCTACCTTCAGGTACTGGAAGGCCACAATTATGTCACCTAGGCTGAACAATCCCAATTCTTTCAGTCTTTCCTTATAGGAGAGGTGCTTCATCCCTCCAATCAACTTAGTGGCCATCTCTGGACATGCTTCTGGATCCTGCTGCTTTAGATTTTACAATCAGAATAGCATTTGTCTTTTTTCAATAATTGGGATCTTACCCTAATTGCCACAACTTTTCCTAGATGATAGAAAGGAACTTCCCAATGACATTGGCCAGCTCCCCCAAGCAATCTGTCCAGCACCACTGATTTTTATTTGCCCTATTTGGCTAAATAATCTCCAACTTCATTTTTCTATACCATGAGCAGTACCTCTTCCACTGTCTTTCCAATTCTGCTGCCATGCAGAGACCTGAGAGTTTTTAATTTTGAGCTGCAGCAATTACTTTCTTAGTATTCTTTTATTACTTTTTATAGCTAATATGGCAAATAATATAGTGCTTCAACAGCAGTTTTCCCCCCGAAGTTCCAGAAGTTTTATGTGGAAAGGAGGCTGTAGAAACATCTCAGCTGACTGTGCAGAGCACACTGGAGATTTGAACTAAGTATGATTCTGATTCAGGATCTGAATACATTTTAGTGACAGAATTTTAGATATTAAGCAGAAAGCTTGTTCCTTACTGAAGCAGAAAACACAACACACTTTCATTTGCAGGTGACATTTTAGGTGTAAATGTCTGAGGCCTTTGAAGAATGCTTTTGATAGTAGTCCAAACTGAACAAATACAAAGCTCAGAAAAAATGTATAAAGACATCTTCCTCAAAGGAGCAGGTTCAAATTATTCCAGTGGCAGCCTCTCCAGGACATTGTTAACATTTATAAACCACAGAACTGGAACCCTTCTAAATGTTTGTCTTCAGAACTTACTCTACAGATTGGGTCTGTAGTGCTACTGAATTTCTGAAGAGCAGAATTTATTGAATACCAATTTATTTTTCCCAGAAATCCCTTTCCAGTGATATGTGTTTTCATGCAACAATTTCAGTCAATTCAGAAATGGTCAGTTCAGACCACAGAAAAATACTTAAGTGTGAAAGAAACCGAATATACATTTTTATTTTGTATTAGCAAATCCTCAAGAAAGGATCATGGGCTGCACAGGAATGCAAGAGAGAAGGTACAGGGTTGCTGTTCTGTCTCTGACGTCATCTGCCATAATCATTGAACAATTTATAGCTCCTCAGTTTCCTCAATAACAGTTACCCAAGGCTTGCTTATGAGTTGCCTTCTGTCTATACAGTCCAATAAAGAGGAAGAAGTCATCATTACCTTTCTAATTAAGCTGGTCCATCTTTTGCTGGAATTGTCAGATCTTGCAGCTATTTAGCACAAGAGCTTCACCTGTGCAAATGTTGTAGATGAGTGTAAAGAAAAAAGCAGCCTAAATGGAAGCATAAGCTTCCTATATATGTGTTTTAGGGGCACATAAACAAATCTGTCTGCAAGGACAGCATGAATCTCAACAAGAAAAGCAGTTTATTGGAATTCCTCATGCAAAGAGCCAGAAAACCTAATTAAGATTTACTATACATTAGGGCCTGTCTGTCCACAGCTCTCAGCTGTTTTCAGTGCCCATGAAAAAGCTCTGTCTCAATTGCCATGTGGGGCCTTGGAAATCCACCAAAGAAAATAGGCACTTTTCCTTTTGCAGTTCAGTTCTATTAATTGTATTGAACACAAGCAATGACCTTCTGGGACAGAAGAATTTTTGTAGCTGTTGCTGTTGTTTGTAAAGAATGCTGAAGTAAAGAAAGCTAGGGATTTTCAGACTCTGCTCTCCAGACTGCTGAGAGACTGTGGATTACTCCTAAAAATGTACAACCTCATCTCCTACTAAGAGCATAAGCTTCATGTCAGTGGGCTTGATTATCCAGTTATCATCAGTTGGGATAATCCATGTGTTGGAAAATGGTTGTGGATTTAAAATTGGGAGCAGTTGAAAACCATTAATGTGGCATTGTGGAGGAGAAAGAAGTTGAGCAGCTTGATTTCTCATTACTCTAAACTACAAGCAAAAACATGGGAGTTTAGAGATTGGCATTTTACAGCTATCCCAAATTACTCTGGGGATGTGAACAAGCACCTCACCTCCTGAAAGACACTGAAAACAACTTAGAGTTGTTAATAAGAGATAGAAGACAAAAAAACTTAAATTCTCTGAGGACAAAGATTATTATAAGAATTCTAAAGCAGAGTGATTTTACCTAAACAAGGATTGTCTCGATTGCCTGCCAGTTTCCCCCCAATCCAAACCCACAGGAGCAACCAAAGCACAATGGGAGTTGACGGAAGCTGGCTGAGAAAGAACAGTGCTCAGTCATCCCTCTCTGATCAGAAACATGTAAAGAAACAAAAACCAAAGCTATCACTGGTGAAGTCACAGAAGTGGTTTTCAAGAATTTTTTGCCTTACATTCCTTAAACAGCTAACTGCTAGAGGAGTAACTTTTGGCACTGTTTGTCACACACATATGAATTGCAGTTCAGGTGAAATACTTAGGAGTGGGACATTTTTCTGATGTAAAGCTCTTGCTCATAAAATAGAACAAGGTTACTCCAGAAATTTGGTTTCTTCTTGCTCTTTGCAGGGTTCATGAGGAATAGTGATTCTGAATTTCCCTCTGCCTCACAGGCCAAACTTGGCTGGAGCTATGGGTGAAAAAGATCTGTAGTCTATTCAGCATCTATTTCAGAAAGCTACACAAACAGATGAGATCTCAAAGAACCACAGAGCTGGCAAGGAGGTTTCTAGAGAACCTCTAAATATCCTTGATTCCAGCATGGTCTTACCAATGTTCCTGTCATTTCTTTCACATTTGTTAAGCTGAACTTGAAGACTTTCTGTAATGGAAACATTATAGACCAGATGGTCTGTCCCAGTGCTATTCTTAGTGCTTAGTAAGATTTTTCTTCTATCTAACCTATTCCTGCTGCAATTTAAGAGCTTTCACTCTCATTTCTTTTCATTGTGAACCCAAAGACATGGTTACTTCTTGCCACTTGCAGCAGATTTTTATGTGAAGTTTTTTTTTTTCCTTCCTTGGGGTAGTAGTTTATGCTTGCACCTATTGATCATTATCATGAGTGGTCTTTTCAAGTGTCTCACTGGTGAACATCACTTAACAAATTCTCATCATGCTCTCAGTGTCCCTGCCATATATTCTTGATTAGTGCCATCTCATAGTGTAGGAAGACTCTACTCCTTTGTTTTGGTCTATAATGAAAATAGAAAATAGCCTTAGACCATATGGTGCCCCAATCTAAAGAACCTTCCATTTTTTACTCTCTGAGTATATTTTTCATGCAGTTTGGATCAACCTTGCAGTATACATGATTTCCTTTTTCTCATCTGGTGTCCTTAGTAATTAACATAACTTTGAACTTTTATACATATTTTACAGGATCAGAAAGTTAGTTCAAAGGGAGCCATTATGTACACCAAGGTTCTGGACTGTCCTATATTCTGGTAACATGTGGAGATCACAGTGCTTTGGTGCCTGACATTAAAGGCATTGATCCTAGGTGTGTGTTTTGGGGCTTCTTCATAGACAGAATGCACTGCAGAAGTAGTTTCTCTCAGTAGATTAGGATTTTTTTTAAGGAAAAAAGATACTGAGTTGTGTTAATTTATATCAACAAGATCTATTTTGATGAAATTAGAATAGAAAATAAAAGAACTGTGAATATTTCACTAAGAATAAACATTTAGATAAAATTTAGAGTGATGATAGAAATTAATTTTTAAGATTTTTTTTCATGTATGTATTGAGTCAAGAAAATACACGTGATTGGAGTATTTGTTTCTGCTGGTTTATTTCACTTGATGAGAAAAGTTCTGTGTACCTTTTATTTTCATTTGAGTTGGGAAAAGAGAAAAGCAGAATTGTGTCATTTGCTACAGAATGGAAAGCCCATTGTTTCCTAGTTCTGCCTTTCATGGTCTGCCTCTCCTATGGATTCCAGGAAGCTGCAGCTTTTGCATCATGTATCACTGCAGCAAGATAATATGGGTTACAAATTATTAGTTTAATCAAAGGAAACTCATCTTTATCCTGTACAAGCTGCTCTCTGGACTTTGATGCAGACAGGAACCAGGCTAATTCCATGTTTTATCAGATTGGCCATGTCATTTAAGGTAGAATCCACCAACTAAACTGTTATAATCCTTAGGGGGAAAAAAATGAAAACTGTATGAGAGATATATATAAACAACACTATTACATGATAGAGAGTACCTGTTCACCTTTTTTAATATAACCAGAGGATCATCACTAACCAGCTTTAAAACACACTTCTCGGGACAAGATAAAATTGAATGTAGGAAATCAGCATCACAAGATGTTTCAGAGATGTTTCAGAGATGTTTCAGAGATGTTTCAGAGACCAAGATCAAACATACATTTCACAAGGATGGAATACTGCATGGGAGAAAGGTCTGACAAAGGCTGTCCTACACAGAGATAGGAAGGCAAGCTCCTACTCAGCAAGTCCTTAATCTGTTGATGGCTGGACATGTGTACTGAAGGATGAGACCCTTTTCTCCCATTTTTTCTCAAAACATTGGCTTCTGCCAGAGGGAGGGAAATAGGCTGACTGAATCTTTGAGGTTTTCCCCAGTTCATCTGATTTTCTGTTCTGTGTAGTGCTAATCTGCCTAGAGTCTAAGCATTGCTAAATAATGTGGGTAGCCAGGCTGACAGTAGATGTTACAATAGATGTACCCTTTTAGATGCAGGAATGTTCTGTGAGTTAGTTGAAGTGTTAGATTAATTAGTTAAAGAGTTACATGTAAATTATGATGAAGTCTTTCCTTTGAACCTTTGTATAATGTAAATCCAGTGCTCTCATCCTGCAGCGAGGTGCCTGCATCTTCCTGCTTGGCTTAAACTAAAAGGCAATGGATGGCAGATGGGAAGGGAAAGGGGTAAGAAGGAAAGTGAAGTGGCAGGGGTAGAGCTGTGGAAGGTCTTAGACTTTCAGCTTTCTAGGATAACTACTCTTAAACAAAAGCATATTTTAGTTGATTTTCAGATTTAAGCCAGAGATAAGCAGGAAGTGTTAGTGATAGCAATTACTGTTATTGACTCCTTGTGCCTTATTTCTGTTCTGTGCTTTAAGAGTGCTAACTGAATCTGTGGGCAGATAAGACATTGCAGCAGCAGCCCTTCATTTCCAAATTACAGAGACTATGAGAAGCTATCTGGGTTTGAAATGTACTTTAAAAAATAATAAAAGACAGTTAAGCAATTGTCTTTTCATTCTTATTGCAGAGCAGAATTAAGGTGCTACAGGTGTCACTGAAGGAAGTCTGTAGACAAATACTGCTGAAGGCTGGGCAGTTGTGGTTTTTATTGCACCCAGGCATCAACTGGTGCATCTTGCAGCCTGACCCAGGCCCTTGCATCCACAGCAGCCCCTGGAGAAAGAGGCACAGTCTTGTGGGCTGCTCTGTGCACACAGTCTATGCTGGGTTCAAGCAAGCCATAGTGCAGTCTCATTTTGTTGTCTCTGCTCAAAGGTTGCAGAAATAGATGATCACTAATAGCAAAAATCCCACATTTTGGCAAAGCCTTGATTAGTTCTTGGGGTGGGCTTTTTTTCCCATGCAGAAGGACTAGGCAGGTTCCTAAGATACTTGCACAGAACTGCCACTGCCAGCCCTGAAACTGCTATTAGTGCTCCAGCCACCATTATTCTTGAGCTTGGAACCACCAATAACATGAAAGAGATTGGGCTGGACAGGGCAGCTCTCATTCTCTTGCTGAGTTTCAGTGTGAGAATCACAGACTGATGATGTGAGGGCTTCAACATCCTGCTGCAGCAGCTTGTTTTCTTGGCCTCAACAATTTTAGCCCTTCTGACTTCAACTGAAAAACAGATTTCATTGTGCAGCTAAAACTAATCAACAACTTTTAAACATCTTAATCTTGAAAACAGCCCAAATTATACACATCTTTAAATCCCTAAGATATGCTTAATAAGAAGCATTGAAAAAACTTAATTAGTCTGCGGGCTTCTTCCTATAGCTCCTAATTACTTTGGGTACTTTTCTTGTCCACTAACACTGCTGGCTAGATTTTAGGGCAGATGTTCTTGTGCAGTCATCATTAAAAGCACTTGCATTGCATGTTGTTGAAGCCTCCAAGTGCTCTGCATTTATGTCTTTTATTTCAGGATGCTTGGGGGGAAGAAGGGATCATCACACAGTTAAAAATGTCATTTGCTTTTTGTATCTCTTCCATGCAGCTTCTCTCTTTCGGTCAGACAAATAGCTGCCAGGAAATTTGTTAAGGGTATAATGGTTTTGAGACATAGTCCTCTGTTTTTGAGAACATTATCTCGGATTAAAAACTTTTTCACTCAGTATACTCAACCCAATGACAATTTCATTATCCCTTAACCCAAGTAATGACCTGAAGTTTCTAATTAGAGAGCGAGAGGGAAGGGACTGCCTGTGGTTCCTGGAGCCGGAGCTAAAAGAGTGCTGAGAAACACTGTAATAATTTAACAGGTATGAGAGCTCCTGCCTGCTGAGCCAGGTCTCCTACATCTGTGGAAATGGGCAGGATCACTGCTTTGCTCATGGCTTGTAATCCCTGATGGCAAAGAAGTGGGAAGGGTCTTCGTATAGAGATCCACGGAGGAGATTTATTCCAGCCACACATGAAGGGATCCAGGGACGAAGACAAGGAACAATGGAGGATCCAGGCTTTAAGTATAGGGATGAGGGAGTCTGGTGTGTGTGTGTGTGTGTGTGTGCCTGTGCCTCCGAGCAGCTTCCCCAGGGAGACGCTTCTGGAAGGCCACAGCACCGCTGCCTCTCGCCCCACCGCCAGCCAGCCTGTCGTGCTCTGCAACATCTTTTTGATTTGCATTGTGTTTTAAATTCATTGAGATAGGAAAAAATGTGGTTGCTCTTCTGCTGTTTCAAGGAGTGAATGTTTGGCCACTCCATTTGCTAAAACAGATAGTGGTAAAGACACTCCGGGTGCCTCATCTAATTCCACATAAGCCTTGGGCTCTCGATACACAGCACAAGAATCTAATTATTGAAGTAGTTATTGTTGTCTTCTCTGCTACACCCTATTTTTCCAAACCCAGAGCCACCTTTGGAGTCACAGCAGTGAACCCTTCTGGCAGTGGTGAGATGTAATGGCAGCCTGTCAGCCTGGAAACAGCTTGACTGTACTTACCTGGAATGAGTCACTTATTTAAAATCTCACTTGTGTGTTTTTTGACCTTGAAAGGAATATGTGACAGGGGAAATATTCCCTTCTTCACTCAATGCATTCTAATTGCAGTGGCTGCATTTCCAAAAGGGTGGTGCTTTTTCTTCACCTTTTCTTGTGACTCTGATAATGGCTAAGGCTAAGGTTAGACTACCCAGGACTAATGCGACCTACCAGTTCTTCTTCTGTCAGTTCTTGTAGGAGTGGGAAATGGGATCTATTCAACCAATAATCATGCACAATTATTCTGCAATGATGGACCTTAAAGCAAGAAAAATAATCCTGTCTTTTTTTTTTTTTACTGTCAGATGCCTGTTAGTTTTAAAATGAGGATGTAAAGTAAAGTGAGGATGTCCAAGTAAAATAAATATTGGCCAGAGTGTAAAATCTTTTCATTCAGGTTATTTTTAGGCAATACTTAAAATCCCAGTTTGACTGAGTATTTGTTGCAGACCTTTGAATATATAACATTCAATTCTGTTTAGCAAGTGTGCATTTGGCTTGGTACATATATATGTGTATATATATATATATATATTTTTATTTTTATGAATCTGCTCTGTAAAAAGAGTCTTCAATTTATGTATTTGAAAGGAACCTAGTCTAATGGTATGGTATTCTGGTGATGAAAATTTGCTTTTGGGGAGTGTGTATTTCTCCTGTGGAAGGCAAGCATAGCAATGCAGAGATTAAGGGATTATTTTAAGGAATGTATTAAACTCTAGCTTCTCTCTCCTAAAATAATTCTAATCATTTGATAATAATCTTGCTCTGGGCTGTTTACTATCACCATCACTGGGTCTTTTTCTCCCTTTACATTAGTCTATAGGTGGTATTTGAATGTGGCACCATAAACAACTTTTCAAGAGTGTGCTTGTGCTTGATTTCTTTGACTAAATCCAAATTGAAATTACTTCAATATATACAGCTGTAAACATTGCTTTAAGTTTAAGCATGGACACGATATACCAGAAAAATAGTGGGCTGTAATTAAAGTAATAGAGGTGTATTTGCTTTTTAGTGTGTAGAGTTTGGTCATTTATCAAATTATCTGTATTCGTTACATCATGTGGAAAACATTGTGTCTTTTGGAGTTGCTTAGAAATTTCTTTAAAAGTATATAATTTTGAATGGCCCCTTGCAGATTTTTATTAACAAATGGCAAAAAATAGATATTGATTCTTGATTCCTGCAAAATTATGATTGTGATGAAGATAATCAGATTGATTCTGAAGAAGGATTTTCAAAGCTGTACTCAACAGCTTGGCACTCATGGCAGCTGGACTCACTAGTGCCTTGTTCTGTTTCTGTACACTTTCACCCAATCAGTCTTTGCTTCCCATGTTTTAAATGAGGCCTTCAACCATATAGGTTTAATTTGAACAAAACCAAAGTAAAGCTCAGCTTCATAAGAAAACAGCGTTGTAAAACATAGAATGCAGTAAGACTGTGTTTAAGGCAGATGTTATTTGCACTTACTGATGTGACTGAGGATCTTTCAGTGAAAGCAAACAGGTTAAACTTTCATCTTCTTTCAACTTAAAATTAATTGTCAGCTTCTCTTAGTGTTCTTCCTAAGCTTATTTGCTTTTTTTTTTTCCCTTAATGTATTAGCATTTTGACAAGTGCATTTGCACTGTGACAAAATAGCTATCACAGCAACTCAAATTTACAGGTTGGAAGAGTCATGCTAGTTAGGGACAGTGCTTTATTTGACTTGTCTTCTTCTAGGATTAGTTCAGCTCTGTGGATTAGCCAGAGACCACACACAAGTAGTGATACACAACAGTGTCAAATCAGGTGTGAGGATTTCTCTACTTCCTTACTTTAAAGGACAGAAATTCTTTAATTTCCCCCTTTCTTTTCCTAATGAAGCCCTGTGTTATTTCATGGAACATTAAAACAGAGAGATTCTGAGATTGTGAAAAACAATGTTGCAGCAGGTGTCTTCACTGTACCTTAATTATTTTTATCTTTTTTTTTTTAAGTATGTTCATTTTAGTTTTGCTGACAAAAATATCCAATCTCTTGCTTAAAATTTTGAATAAGCATTCATTTCTGCTACTTTTTTTTCATCACTCATTGGATAACATGATTTTAGAGTAGAGGAGAAAGATTTTGTGGTTCTCTGAACTCTAATCCCAATGGTTGCTTGCAGCTGAGGTGCCCTGCTGGGAAAGGTGTGCAGGGAGCAGTGTTGGTGCAGTGCCTTTTGCAAACCCAGGGAGTGTCCCTGGACCTGTAGGCTTTGTGGCTCTCTGAACCCCAGCCCTAAAGACTGAAAACTCTCACATTTGGATAGTCCTGAACCTTGCAATAAGCTTTGGACTTTGTTTCAAGAACCTCTCAGCATTTCTATTACTAATGAACTAGCTAAATATACACTGGTTTGGAGATCAAATGAAAAAGATATTTCATCACCAATGTCTGGATCATCTAAAATGTTATGAAATAACTTACTGATTTAAAACTCAAGTATGCATTGCTCAAGTAACCACAGATATTTTGAAGGATACTTTATTGTGGCAGGCATACTATATTCTTCTAGCTTTGTCTTATGGTCCTGTATCTAAAATCCACCAAGAACTTGAAGAGCTTGATAGTCTCAGTGGGGTGCAAAAATAGAGACAGTAAAACCATTGCCCATCCTGTGGTTGTGGTTGAATAAATGCAGTTTTGGTCTCTGTGATATAAAATACAACAGACTTGTAATGTGCTTAGGATGTGTTTTACCTAAATTAGATGACTGGTTTGGTATTTTGGGATTTTTTTTTCATAACTAGTTAAGCACCAGAATGCTCATTAACTGGCTATTTCCACCAGCATCTGGGCAGAAGGGAGCTCTGCTTAGCTGGGTCCTGTGAATATTGGCATTTCTAGTAGTGGACTATTTGGTGGGAAGGCTCCTACAGGAACATTATGAATAAACATCCAGCTGTAATCATATCGAGGAGGAAAGGCTGGAGCAAATGAGAACCTGTGTGTTTCCTCTCTGCCTCCAGCATCCTCTGGAAAAGCAGGCCTGAAGGTTTGCTTTAAACTGGTTTGTGAGTTTGGCTTAGGAAATAGCTCAATTTCTTGTAAAATAAAAGGAAGCTTCTTGAATGGATTGAAAATGCAAATGAATGCAGACAATTACTGCAAACAGAAATGCTACTCAAAATCTTGACAAATTAGTCATTTTCATGGTTCTCTCTTCCCACGTGTGACTTTTAAAGAGTCTAGGGGTGTCTCTTTCCACAACTTTTCTGGGGTGATTTTGGAACAGGGTGGAGCAAGGGTCTAACCCTGGGTATTAGCAGGCTAGCAGAGAACGTTGAAAAAAGCACTTCAATAATCTGGGTTTCCAAGCAACCTTATAATGTCAGCTACATGGTGCAGTTATACCGAGAGTATAGAAACACAGAGATGCATTTGGCCAGGAAAGATGGTTCAAATGGGTCCCAGTATTCACTGACCCTTGTGTGTGACATTTAGAGCTTAATGGCATTAAAATAAATTGCATGCTCAATATTTAACTTCTTTACTGAGCTGAGACATAAACAAACACATGGAAAAGAATTCTAAATTAGAGAAACTGCTGATTTTGCAATGACTTTCATTCCACTTACAGTGTTTAAAAGAGAATGCAAAATGTAAGGGATTTATAAATCCAACAATCACTTTTATAGCAATCAAATTTTTAAGTAGTCTCTGTCTAACATATGTAGGCATATTCATAATTTTAAAGAAATCACAAATTAAACAAATTATATTAAAATATACACAATATATACATACATAAACAGGCATATAATACAGGTACATAATCCTTCTGAATTTATGTGTTCTAAGTAGGGAATCCCCTAAATACAGATATGTGTTTTAGTTAGCCAGGGTGCTCATAGAGCCAAAACACAAAATATGAAAGTAATTCAAGAGTCCATGTTGCTGTGGAAGAAAGAAGTCATGCCTCACCAATCTAGCAAGGCATTTTCAGAAGAGTTTTTAAATTGTTTTTAGCTGGATCTGGTCAGTAAAATACAGTTGAGTCTTCAAAAGCCCCTGGATCAAAGACTACAGAGGAAGAAGGTACTGTGAGGTGAGGTATTTTCCTTCTTCATGGTAAACACCTGATTTTAAAAAGGTAGAAATAAATTATCAGTCTTCTTAATGGAAAAAGTCTTTATTAGGCTGCCCAGTCACTGTTTTTGTCACTTTGGATTTTCACAAAACTCCATGTTAGCTGCAAAGGAGTGAACAGCAAAAATAGCAAGTTGGCAAAGTTTGCTTCAAATGTTTCATATCAAAACTAAAGCTGACTGTGAAAATGTGACAGCAATATTGTAGTAAAAAAATATCTAAAGAATACAACAACCAGTGACATTTTTGTGTCAATAAATGCAGAGTGATGCAGTATAGGAGCTGTAGATACAGAGCAACAGATTCCATATTATCTTCAAGAAGAAGGATCTGGGAATCACTGTGGATAATTGTCTGAAATTGTCAAGTCAATACCCAGGGAAGGTAAAAACCATAGTGTTTCATGCAGCTGAGGAAGGGAGAGAGAAAAAGCAGAAAGCATCCATAGGAAATGTGTTGTGGTGCGCTGCAGTCACCTCACGAGTCTGTTCACGTGCTGGTGTTTGCAGGCAGCACTGAGCTTCTCCTCTCAGGAATGGTGACACTCAATTAGAAAAGGGAGAAGAGTCACCTGAAACCTGCATCCTCTGAGATATTTTAGGATATCTGGATTATTTAGCGTGGGAAAAAGCTGCTGAGTTAGGTGTGATTGAACTGTATTAAACCACCAGTGGTATGAAGCTGAATGAAAAAATGGAGGGTACTGCTCCTACAGCTCACAAAGTGAGAACCATACTGAGCCCACACGAAATGCTCAGGCACACCATGCAATTCCAGAGGGAGCTGTGGGCAGAAGTGTAAAAAGGTTCAAAAATTGGTGATGAGTGGGCCTATGGAGGATCTCTCCATCCCAGAGAGTGAACCTGCAAGTGGGTCATGTTTAGGCAGCACCAGTTAGGGAGATTTACTCTTTTCTTTTCTCTTTCCTTATTAAAAAAAGAACTTCGACAATTTAAGACAGAGGTTGGATGAATGGAGGAAGGACTTCCAGTGGTTTTTACTGTTGAAGATGCATCTAGGGTTTTGTGGGTTTTTTCCCATTCAAGGGCTGTTCAGGATATTAATTTAGAGTCTAGTCAACCTGTACTCTGTGAAGTAGAACTGCTTCCTTCCCTGGCACCTCATTTCACAGAATTTCATGCAAGTTTAGGTTGGATCCTCCACTGTCACTGGTCCTCTGATGCAGTAAGTGAAAAGTTAATGCATTGCAAAAGTGACTGTGATAATCCTGAGCTGTAATTTAGTCTGTTTAGTGTATCCACAGGATTAATTCTGAAATGCATTAAGCAAAACAAGAAGTAATGCAAACTTCATATTGTCTCCTTTACACTGTAGTCTCATTTAATTAGTCACTGAAACAACCACCTGAAAACTTTCCCTCTCTCCTGTTGTTTGAATCATGAATTTTAAAGACTTTTGAGAGAGTGACTCAGGAGGTGAAACAGCAGGGCTTCTGATGTTATTTATAAGCTCTGTACTGGAAACTATTTCAGTGTCGGTAGCCATGAAACTCAAGCAACTTAGCCTGTAATTTCATCATTTGAGACTAAGTGACAGGAAAACTAATGCTGTCAGTACCCCACTAAACAGCATTAGCATTCTCCATTGCCTCTGCTTAGTTGAAAAATGGATAATGAAATAATTGGCATTAAAGCCAGCTGTCAGATAGATGTTATCCCACAAAGGAAGGGATTGATCTGAGCACCAAAACACATGCAAGAGATGCCCGCAATAATTGGGTTTTCATTACACTAGTAGCTCTGCAGACTGAGGTTAGGCAGGGGCAGCACACAAAACACCTGTACAACACCTAAAACATGCAGTGAAGCACTCACAGGACTTGCAGTGAAGGAGATGTTGAGGCACTGATAGAGCATTCCAACCAGCCCATCCTAAACACAGCTGCCATTGCAGCAGATTTACTCTCTGACCACTTGAGATTTGTGAATTTGCTGGGTTTTAGAAAGGCATAAAATGTAAATAAAAATAAAATTGAAAATTGTGTTCCTGTTCCTGTCTTTCATCCATTTTCCCTTTTTTAGGTCTTTGGCACACATCCTTTGGAGGAAAAGCCATGTGTCTTCCTACTTCTGCCCTGAAGTTTTGACCTTTTAAAATGTGTGGGGCAGAAATGCTCCAGCTATGAGAAGGGAGAGGCTATTGATTTTATTACTGTGTGTGAGGAATAGAATGCTCTAAACTTGTGTGTTTATGCTTTCCTGATACATACCAGGTTTTAACTGCATAGGAGATTGTGATATGTCCCTTTGCCTCTTTTTTAATGATTTTTAAGTACTTGATGTAAAAGACATGTATATTTCATCAGGATTTGCTTTATTTTTAAGGCATTATAGATTTTTAGTACATTCCTGAATAGTGTCATTGGCATGAAAAAGGTCTGAGATTAGAATAAACTTGAAAATTAACTAAAAGCATTTTTCCTGTTTCTTAAAGAAAAAGCAGGAAACAAAAGCAATATTGAATAGATAAGGGGAAAGAAGAATCTGTCTTTTATAGGGAAATCACTGCAGAAATACAAATAAGGTTTCAGATCAGGCCTCTAATGACTTGACATCTTACTACAAGCAATACCTTTGATAGCATGTAGGTTTGTTTTGACATGAAGGTGAAGCTCAAACAGGTGCCTGGAGGATGCAAGCAAAGCACATTATAACCCCTTTCTATTTGTAAACTTTTGGAAACCTTGAGCAAATCATGCCTTGTTAAGTAAGGCATTTCCAGCTTTGCTGTTAGGAGGTAGTACAGCTTACTCAACAGGACCCTGGCCTCAGCTCAGATGCCTGGCATCTCAGCTGCTGTGAGAAAATGAATGTGTTGTTTCATCTCTGCATGCCCCTTTCATCCTTCAGTCTCTCTTGTCTATTTAGAGTGTATGTTCTTCTGAGCTGGAGTCTTTTCTCTTTGGAGAGGTGGATATATACTGCATAAAAAAATGGAGTGGCAATTCTGTCAGGTCCTACAAGGGACTACTTTAAAATGAAACCTGAAAAAGTTAGACAGTTTTTTATAAATCATTAGCGTATGAACTTCACTGTATAAGGCAATGTACAGGCAGAGGTCAGTATCCCAGAGATCTAGCTGCAATACTGAAGACCCAGGACACCCAAGAGAGGTTATAGAAACAGTGGGCATTTTCCCATTGTATCTGAAAGGTTCATGGCACAGCTGTGAAGTTCACTTGAAAGCAAAGACAACAGGGAAGCTATTGATAGGACTCTGTAGCAAATATGTACTGACTCCACAACTCACATTTTTCTTCCTTTTGCAATTGAATGCTGTTTAGGGTATAAAAAGAAAAGAAAGAAAATGTAGGAATGGGTGTAATGCAAAATGTTTTGAGATGTAAAATTATTCTGAAGTTACTTTATGCTTTCCCCCTTGAAGATATTTGTGTTTTATGGAAACTGCCTCTGTAATAATTCTGATAATGATTATCTGCTTTTCCAGTCATTGTTTGTACAAATGACAATAATTTGATTGCTTAAAGATCTGGCAATAGAGTTTACTTCTAGTTATGACTTATGACAGCAGTGGTTATGAAGGCAGTAGTGCATGACAGAGAGTGACAAGAAGCAGTGGTCATCATTGATGTGACCATCATTTGTTTTGTGGTTCATGAATCCTTTTACCTTAATTACAGCATCTCATCTTCTTAAGCTGGCAATAAGACCTTTTTCAGTTTATTAATGTGTGAAGAATTGATGTTTGATATGACCACATTTTAAGGCAAGTCAATATCCTTATCATCAGCTAATAAGTATTTGCATTGGGCATTTCCTGCTGAGTTCAGAAGCTAGAAGGGATAGGCTGTTTTTCAGAATTCTTCAATATGTGTGTATTTTCATCAAGACACTCCTACATAGCTGATTACTAAAAATACATGGTCAGTATGAATTACCAAAGCAGCTGCTTTTACCTGCCTTCTGCAGTGCATCAAACCAAGTGTGACATAGCTGGTTATGCAGAGAATCATCAAATGAGTTCAAGACAGGAATTAACTTGAAGAATTTTTTTTACATTTTGTTAATTCTAAGAGATGTCTGAAAAACACAAGGCACCATGGGTTAGAGTGCCACAGAATGGCTGAGTTTGGCAGGCACCGCTTGAGCTTGCCAAATCCAACTCCCCTGTTTAAGCAGGGTCTGCTGCAGCAGGTTGCTGAGGACCATGTTCTGTCAGGCTTTGAATATCTCAAAGCGTGGAGGCTCTGCAGCCTCTCTGGGCAACTTGTCCTAGCGTTTGCAACTTGTCTTGGGGCATCACCAGTGGCACTAGATAGCTGCTGATGCAGTAACATGCATTAAATTAGGTAACTAAACTGTCCTGAAGAGTGTTTTCTGTCACCTTGTAATGGTACTATGAATTACCTTTATATTATTTTATTGAAGCTGTAAATTATTAATTTTTTTCAGTTTTTAATTTACAGAATTTTTGATGCATTCAAGCAACCGTGTGTGACTTTTGGCAGCAGTTTTTAACATTCCCTGTTTTCATGCCGCAGCACCTCTCGTATCCAGCTAGGAGCACTCACTGATTTCCTTTTTGGTCAGCAGCGTTCCTCATGTGATTTGCATTGCTGTAAAAGTGAACAGAGTGAAAAAGGACAATTAAAGAGGGTTGTTTGGCAAGCATTCCCTTTTTTTCCTTTATGGCTGCTCTGCAAATGCAGGAAAAAGAGCAAAGTGCATGAAATGTGACAGTGTAGCACCTAGCCTATCTCTTGGGTTTCTGTTCAAGCATTAGTTCCGCTTGGAAATCAGAATTAGATACGTGGTACACACCTATGTACCGCCACCCAACCAAGAGTTTTAAGTACTTAAGTACTTAATTAAAGCTTGCAGACTCTTTCAAGGCTGTATGCTGTTCCCTTTCTAGGTGGCTAGCATGGACATGGGTGAATAATGTATAGGTCTGTGAGCTGTGGCTCCTCATCTGTTTTACTTGACTCCTAGCTTGGTAAAAATAAGCCCCCATTTGTTATTGACAGTTGTTCCTGAGACAAATGTTACATAACAACAACAACAAAACAACAACCACAAAAATTATGCTCACAGCATTGCTTCTTCTGTTAGATTTTTAGAAAAGAGGCTGTAGGTCCCCATGGACTTTATTGAGGTAACCCAACATGACTGCAGTCTGCAGGGCCCTGCAGAGCTTCCCTCTTCATCCGCAAGGGCTGCTCTCAGCCCTGGGTGCATTTACTGGGGAAAGGGCACTCCTCAGTGTGTCTCTGCAGCCTGGCGACCTCTGGCAGCAGAAATGTCTGCAGGCAGCTGACATCAGCGTGGAGGAGGCTCAAGCTTGAAGCAGGAAACTTCCTTGCAATGAAAATTGTTTGCAGTCATGTCTGTGCCCCGGAGTGCTTCATGTCCAGAGGTTTGCGTCAGGCCCTCAGCTGTAAACTCTTCTCGTGCTCAAAGCCAAGAACATGGATTTTCACTTTGTTTCTAGTTATATAGGATAAAACTGCTTTCTTAGGGTCTTCTCCATAGTCTCTTAAGATGTTTGCAAGTCACTGGCTTCGATGCTAGCTCACAACACAACAGAGACAGCATGGCCAGTTTGAGAACCTTTTGATTTTCTTGAACAGTAATTGCTTGATGTCAAAGTCGATAATTTTCTGATTTATAAAATCAATTCAAAGAAAAAAAAAATATTTTCCAGTGTTTCAGAGAGTTAAATTGACAAAGCAAAGGGTGTTTGTTTTTGTTCTGCTCACAGGAATAAAGTGCTACTCTGTAAATCCATGGTTACTTTGATCAGTGAAATTTCTATGACAAAATCTGGGCAATTTTTGTCTTGTCTTTACAGAAGTGTTCAAAATCAGTAATGAGGTCGCCTCCACAGCTTAACTTTTAATGTGTCTGTAGTGCAGAAGTCCATTGGTTAAAGAATTTATCATTGTTCAATCCTTTATGATTACATATATTCAAAAGGATTTAGAAGAAAATCTTTAAAGTGACTATGACTTGACATAAATTTAATGCTAAAATTATTAGAACATAATTCAGCACCTGTAACCTACCCAGTGACTTCTGTGGAATTGCAATGCTTCAAGTCAGGAGCAAATGGGTAATTTAAGAACAAGAAGAGCTTCTTACAATAAAACCAATCACAATAGTGTATAACCTTATGCTGTAGCATTTGGTCTCTCTGCTTATCATCTCTCTTATGAAGGGATCTTCACCTTGGGTGGAATTAAAATGTATTATCTTTCTATTCCTTCTGTCTAAAATAGCAGTGAACTGAGCCATCCAAGTCAGTCCCCATTATAGCAAGAGAAGCAAGTCTGTTACCCACAGGGAGAGCTGGACTGTGTTCTGAAAGATTGTTTGAGTGATCAAAAGATATGTATTATAGGAATGTGCAGTTATGCTGTGGGAAATTTTGCTTTCATTCTCTTCAAAGGCTTCAGGCATCTCAGGAAAACCAAGAAAAATCGTAACAGTAAGTCTTACGAGCACACAGGAGTTTATCAAAGCCCTCATCATCTGATACTGATTTCCACTGCATGTAAATAAATATATGAATAATTTATGTACTTCATCTTTATAGTCAAACAATCCTGAGGTTTTTTTCCTTCTTACTTGGCATGGCAGGAGTATCCTCAGTCCATGTTTCTGCCTGCAGCCTGTAGCTCTTACTTGTGAATTTACACCAGTTCTCTGGGTTTGTAGACCAAGAAAGTCTTGTGCTAAGTGGGTCCTTTCCCGGGACCTGTGCACCTCCTAGCCCTGGTCAGGGAGCAGGACAAAGGAATCAATGCAAAGGAATTGCAAGCAGTGAATGAGTGTGGTGGGAGAAAATTCCAAATTTACTTATTTTCAAAATTTATGTGGAATTCTGTTAATGGTGGAATGGTTGTTGACATTACAACAAAGCTGACAGAGGCTGAAAAAACTTGAGGAGAGGCAGAGGCAGAGAACTGGGAAAGAAGGAAATTCAAGGGAATAGGGGGTTAGAAAGGGTCAGTGGGCACTGGAGCAGAGAATAGCCAGGGTAATAATCCTCTGCCAGCATCTCTGCTGCAGCTCCTAATCAGGTGGCAGCTTCTTCATCTCATCTTGGCTTTGTTCTGCCTTGAGTGAAGCCGTGCAAGGATTATTTGTGCACCCTGAGCCCACCTGGCTTGGGGAAAAGTAGTCCTTTCCCTGCCCATGTGGTCCCAGAGGGAATTAGTTGTTCCTAAATGGGAAGAATTGTAATTTCACTCAACTTGCTTCTGCCCCAGCTGATGAGGACTCCTGACTGTGAGTTAAATGTAGTCCTGGGCTACCTGGGTTACCTTGGATTATCTGGAAACTTGTTCTGAAATAGCACATCCTTGTGATGTACAGGGGCTCAAAAGCAGAAGCAAATTCCAGAGTGTTCCCCAACATCAAATAACAGCAAGGAAAGGATTCATAAATCAGTGGTAACTCAACAGAGAAGAACAGGGAAAGCTGCTGCTGTGGAGTTACTGTAGGGATTTTCCTGCTTGAACTCTGTTAGTTTCAAAAGAAAATGGATGCATACTGTTGCTGAGGAAACGAGTCTCCCAGGGGAAGGTTGGCTTTTCCCCAGTGTGAATTTTTGCTGCCTCATGTTCACAGAAGTCAATTAACCTAAAACCTACAAACTGCACATGGTATGGCTCTGTACAGTTATTATATTTAAAATATATTCTAAATTTTATACAGTTGCATGTGGCTTTAATCATAAACAGCCCAGGAACAGATTCAAGTTTATATTCCTCTTTAAATGTTTGTATTCCTATAATGCAACTTTGCCCTTTTTTCTCTGTAGGTGCCAGCTTGCATAGTGACATCAGTAAATACTTCTGGTTTCATCATTCTCAAGGGGACACGATGACAGTTCAGGATCCAAACCAGATGAATCTCTGTGCTGCTGTTTGGACTGTTGTCTCCTATGTAATTGCTGACATGGAGGAGATGTTGCCAAGGTAATAAAACAGCAAGAAAGAAGATTTTTTTTCTTCAGTAAAGATTGTAAATCCGCTAATGCATGTGGACTACAGCTATAGTAAATTCTGTTAACCTTGATTTTTCTGCTTTATTATTACGGCTGTTTTCCTTAAAACACACTCTTTTACACATTTCTGTTTCTTTTTGCTGTTTTGATCTCTTCCATTTGTGATTTTCACTTAAAATGTCTTTCTTTAAGTACTTCTTAAATTTCAGATGAAGGTATGATAGCTCTTTGACTATGATATAATAACCATTTGTATACACAGTGATTTTGTGCAGAAGGAAAAACACACCGAATAAATTTTTCACGTCAGAATAATTAGTGTACTGATTTTGTTTTGTTTGCTGGTTTTGTTTCTTTCTTTCTACACATTAGAATTATGTACTACTAACCAAACAGCCCTTTCTTTTCACTGTTTTAAGGTAATACTGTAGTTTCTACAAGTTTTCAGGTTACAGGACAAATTAATCTTGTCTTTTTTAATGGTAATATATGGAGGAATGGTCAATTAATAGTCAAAATGCTGAAATAGCACAATAGTTTCACTGAGGTCGATTTTTAGATCTTATGAGAGGTTCACCTAAGACTCAGTTTAACCAGGACACAGAGGATAGAAAGCCAACAGAGGGCTCCCAGCTCTCCTGTGTTTTTTTGGGCACCTCCTCATGGAAAGCCATGCATGTCTTTTTCTTTCTCATGGAAGACTCGCCATAGTGACAGGCAGAGAATTTTGTGTGGCAGTTTTTCTGTGAAATGCCATGTTTCAGAAGTAACACACAGCTGTGATTTGTGACCTTCAGTACTTGCCAGCTGATATCCAAACAAAGTGTAAGAGCAGATTTTGATTCAGAATCCTGAAGCCATTCCTAGCTGCCACTCACTTGCAGAAATGGTCTCCCCTGCTGAAGCTGAGCTAGAGGATGCTGATACAAATTTACTTTGACAGAGGGATTAACCTGGGAATTTGATTCTTCTATACTTTGTTGGTTTGAGGGTTGGGCTTTTTTCTTGCTTACTGAAATTATGAATATTGAGATGAGTTTCAGGCCTACCTTCTGTAGAGAAGGTATAACTGGTCTTGGGGAATATTTGAAGGTATATGATTTCTGCTCATTTCCTTCTGACGTGATCCTTGTTTGTGATTTCAGATTTTACAACAAGCAAACTTAGTGATGTGAATAACTGCTGCAATATAATCAGCACCAAACAACTAATGTTACGAACATGGAGTATTAAACCAAATAGCAGGCAGTCCCTAGTGCTGTTAATCAGTTCTGCTGTTGAGCAATAGCTGAATAATGAGCAATTCATTTTTACAGAATTCATAATCATGGTATCTGTTTACTGTGATAATAGCTGTTTTCCATCAAATTTATTAACTGTTTCAATATTCCCTCCAAATCATTTCAAAAGCATAAAAGCTGCCTGGAGATACTCTATCTTTTTAAAGAAACAACATTGAAATAAAGTTAGCCAAGATTTCCTCTGCTTTCAAGGCTGATGCTTATGTTTCTTTTTGCTTGACAAGAGCATAGTTGGTGGTGCTCACCACTGACAGATCCTCAGCTCTCTCCAAATCCAGCCTTTTGTCCTTTACACAATGTGACTGACTGTTTCCTGAATTGTTGTTCCATATTGTTTTCCCTCAAGGTATGAGGCTTTGTACATCAGAAATTCAGAAGGATGTTCTGTGAAGTTACCTATATTGTTGAAAATCTTAACCTATGCTCTCTTGGAAATGGTGTTTATTTGTGTTTTTCTCCATTGCCTCAAGTCAAACAGAAAATTTCTGGAGTCAAGAATACTCCTCTACAGAGGAGAATAACACTACAAGTGTGCACATGGCACCACAGCACATGTCAAGATGTGCTTGTCAGCTCGTAAGTAAGAAATTACCCATTCCCAGGCCAAAAACAGAGCAACTATGTAAGACAGACTGTGAAAATTAAGACCATGATGTCCCTGAAGAAAATATAACCATTATGTCAGCTTCAGATATATAGTTCTAGAGAGAAGCATTTGGTTTGGGAAAAAAAAATGTTCTAAAATCAAAACTGCCATGTTATTTTTATAGAAATAATGAAAATAAACATATTTGATTTCAGAAATTGAAAAACAAAGATTTTTTTTTTTTACTTGTGAAACCAGATTTCATTAAAATGAGACATTGTCTGTGATTCACCCATTTTTTTTCTGTTGTGCTGTTGTGTATTAGTTCTCAGACCTAAAAGTTCATCTATCCATAGTACTCTCCTGACTATCTGCCTGTTCAGATGTACCTCTCTCAAAAATTTCCATAAACGAGGAGATGCTAATAAATTTCTTTTCTTTCCCAGTGGGATTTTGTACCATCTGTACAATCCCTTATCTTTACCACTGCTCAGGGTAGCAATTATGCTCTTCAATTAGTGGCCATTAAACATGTATCACTTGGTCAGTTTTCAATTCAAGAGCACTTCTGAGGTGATCCAGGTAAGCCAACATAACTTTGCCTTCCACTCACATGCCATTAATCTCTGAGAATCTTTCTCAACTTTTAATTGAGAAAGTAGTAGCTTAGGACATTATTTATATTACTATTCTTGTGAGGGTCACCTGCCATAAATCTGTGCTTATCATAAGTAATTTGATAATGTTCTAGGTCAAAGGGACAAGGGGTACATTTCCCTCCAATAAACAAATGGGGGTTTGCCTGCAAAGATCTGTGAGGTGAGAGCTGAAAAAAATGGTGCCAGTATTTAAAAGTATGTCAAAAATTTAAATTTCACATAATCATTTTCCTCAAGGTATTACAAATCTCTTGCATCTGCTGAGAGGGGAGGCCCCTGGGTAGTCTTCCTTTCAGCTACAACTCAAAGCTTTCAGACACAGTTACAGAGGGACGAGGCCAATACATAATTCATTTACCTGACCAGACTATAGTACAAATGCTGATGAAAAATCTGTTTTCAATACTGCATAATGTAATGTAAGTAATTTTGCCAGTAATAAAAGAGGAACTGCGGGGTAGGTTTGCTTTTTGTCCTTCATTGTGCCAAGATAATACTGACATTTACTGTCTCTTTGAATGATTCTGTTCTATGTGTTCTCACAAGACTTTTAGCTCCCTTAAAATAATTAAAAACAAAGAGAGAGTTGAAGCAGTGCTGATTCTGCTGCTCCATTACAAACATCCTTGGCTGTGTATTTAGTTAGTATGCTTCCCCCACAGCGATTTGAGACACTTCCATTTACCATAAGTAAATATCAAACTGATCTTGATATCTATATCTGTCTCATGAAATATACATACCATCTAAATGTGCCCAAATGATTAATTTACTGCTGTGTAATGATTAGCATAAAAATCTCATCACTGCACAGGATAGAAATGTTGCCACTAATTGCTGGTTGGAGTGAACAATGTTTTCTGCATAGAAGTTAATGATGCATTGCAGCTCTTGAATGGGAAAACTCAAGACTTTCTGGGAGAGATTTTTTTCCCTTCTTTTCTGCTAAATGTTAGGAGACACTGATCATATATAATAAAGAGGAATAGATATAATGTAATAGATATGTATAATAGAAAGGAGCTTGCACCTTTTGTAGTCTTCTGTCTACTGCAAATACATGGAAGCACTGTCCACACACACACTGTGGATTTCCATGGTCATTATTTCTGGAAACTGCAGCTTTTTTGCACGAAGATATGGCCAGCTAGGGGCCTGTGATTTGTAGTTACAAGTGTTTAATGAGTACATTTTGCTAGCACCTGATTAAGGTTTTAGATGCCTCTCTTCTAAATAATCGTGTTTGTGCTTGGAGAGGGGCCTTGATGACAGCCTTACATCCAACTCTGTGTCCAGCTTGCAGTTTGATTCCACTTCAGGACAGCTCAACCTCCTGTAGTTTATGTGAATTTTATGTCTTCTGGAGAGTTTTTTCTCTTTCACTTTGTTTCTCAGCACTTGTACTGTGGCGTAGATATTAGGAAGCACTGAAAAAATCTGTGTGTTTTGTGCATTAGACACAATGCACAGAAACTGTGAGATGTGACTGAGATGACTCTGAAGAGCAGCACATAAGCACGTGGTAGAGCATTCCATCAGAGCCAACACTTGCCATTATCACTGACCTCTGTTACTGGCAGACAGAGCTTTGTGATCAGTGCAGTGAACTTTTATTACAGTCATGGTTGTCTCCATAACTATGTGAAAATCAGGTGTATGAAAAGTAAAGAGGGAAGCTCTGGAAGAGGGACCACAAAAGCCACAGAAAGAGCAAGGTTATACTGACTCAGGAACTGTGGCTACCAATGTTTTACTCTGCTTTGCTGTGTGAGTTGGGGAACACTACCTAAACCTGCCTCAGTTCCACTGTTAAATGTTGGTAGTGGTGTTTGGTGCAGCCTGATTTAACAGTACTGTGTTAAAAGGCATGATGCAAGTAAAATATAAGTTCATAGCAGAGGTGAGGTTCAGCTGGAGGAGAGGCATAAGAAGTTAACACCTTCCAGCTACATGAGAATTCACCTGTAGAACATATCTTTTAGTAATTACTGTTTGCATTTGCAATACTTGCATTATTCACATTATTTGCATTTACTATTTGACATGAAAAACAAAAAGAAATATTCCTCCCTTCAGATACTGCCATTTCAAAATAGACTTTGGACATCAGGTATATCAATTTTAAAGTAATGGTACTTTGCATCTGGGAATGGTGTGGGACAATTATATGTGCAAAAGGGTCACACACAATGCTGTCTCTATATATAATTTCACTACATTGAACTGTCACACACATACTAATCACAGAATCAGGGGCCACACACTGAGGCAGTTTGGGAAAAGGGAATAGGTTAAATGGTTTCCCAACAGTCAGTCCTAAAGCTAAGTATAGTTTAGTTCTTGCCTCAGCCAAACTGTGCTGCCCATAAATGAGTTGCTACTTTCTTTTTATACCACTGAGAAAACTTTGAAACGGACGTGTAAAATTTTGTGCAAAAATGACACTTTTGACTGATCATAGGTAATGTATCTGGAGTGAACCTTCAGGAAAGTCTTCAAAACTGATTTCACTGAGGTTCTTTGTGGCTCAAGTTATAATCTCTGGAATACTTCAGCTTCAGCTTTGTGGGTGTGATTACACAATATTTTACTGTTTCTAAATTTTCTATGTATTTTGCTTTTTCCAGAGATACTCTGTCGGTGATACAGCTGCAGAGAATTTAGATCATTGCTGGTACTTAAAAGCAAATTTTCCAGTTCTTTTGCAGTGCATAATTTTTTATTTTGCTTTAAATTTCTGTCACTAGGACAGAAAGGTATCACAAATTTTAATATGAGACAAAATGCAGAGGCTAATGATTGTTCAAAAGCAGATAACAAAATATTCATAGTTTTTAATAGAGTGTCATGCTGATCTTTCCATGGCTATTATCAAGCTTTAGCTCATCAGGAAGATGAGTTTAACGAGAGGAATTGCTAGAAGGTGAGTCATGAGACATTTAACCACGGAAAGTTAAATGCTGATGCTTTACCCCTCCAGATTGTTCATTGTAGAAGCAGAGAAAGCTATAAATACCCACAAGAAAGTGCTTGGTTGTCTTCAGCAGTGATTCCCAGTGCTGAGTCCTATGTAGAAGATATTTTAAGCCTTTATAATGTAGCCTGAACCTTTAAGATGAAATGCTGAGAGGCAAACACACATTATGTTTGAATTCCTCATTCCTTTTTCTCAGTGTAAACAAGATGCAGCTCTATTGGGAATTCAGCTTAGCTTTGGTATTGCTGTCTCTCCAAGCAGGACTGCCCCTGGCTATGTAGTGAGCCTATTGGAAGGATAAGTACAAGCAGTGGAAGAAATTACTTAAAAGTTTGGTCTTGTTAGATCTTTCCAAAACAATGGAAGTGTGGGGAGGTTAATGCACAAATGCCTTTAGTTTGTTAAACAGCTGAACTTAGGTTTCAGCATGTGCAGTTGTTGGAATTCTTTTCTTTCCTCTCATAAACAGTAGTGTCTTTATAGGTATGAGAAGATAATAAATTAAATAATTCAGTAGGCTCTGTATGAGTACCACATGTGTTAACCACAGCCAAAGTTACAAAAAATCTAACTTAGATCAACATTTTTCAACAGGAACTAACTTTTAAATATGAAGAGAGGATTCATTTCCAAGTTGTTAGAAGGAAACACGTGACAGAAGGAAGTATAGACTTTTACTTTCAATACAGCAAAATCTAATTTCAGGTGTTCCACATTTTGCTAAAACTCATAGGAGAAATTAGAGAGGAAGTGCACTTCCCTGTTGAGCAAAATTCCAACAGTGCTTGCTGGCATCAGTAAAGGCTGCCCAGCCAGAGACCCTCTGGTTAGGGGGTTGTCCATCCCCTATGTATTTGATAACACTGGGGATATTCCCAGAATTATGTAAGTTTGAATTTATGGGGTGAGGACCAGAAGCATTTATTGGGAATGTTCTGCAAGAAGTGTGTGACACAGCTGTTCTTGACACCACATCTTCGTATGACAAGCAAGGAGTGAACCACTGAGCCCCGGTGGTTCTGTGAGATGTGTGATGGCTCCAGGCTTCACGTAGAGGAAGGAGAATTGAAGATCACTGACCAGAGTCCAGGTGTTTGGTTGACCTCTTTCTATACCAAGAATGTGGGATTGCCATAAGGAATCTTTCTGCTCATCCCTGGATGCAGAGGTCCTTTGCATCCATGCTCCCATAGAGTTAGAATGAAGAGAATTTTCTTGCTTGGAGGTACTTTCTTTTGCTCTCTAGATGCTCCAAATTCAGGCAGAGCTTGTGGTCTCAAGCTCTTTTTTGCTTCCCAAACTGCAGTACTTGTATATCTTTCAGACTTGGACTTGCAATGGATTTGCAATATACAACATTGTCATCACACTGTGAAATCACCAAAGTCTAATACTTTTCATGTTCCATATCTCTGCATATCAGAGCTGTGTCTAAACAAGCAGGAACAGTAATGGCTGTCAGCAGAGCACTTGACAATCTCTTCAAAGCAGAAGAGCTGAGCAAACATTTGCTGTGTGCACTCTATTAGGTGTCAACAAAAATTGTATTCCTTCCTCCCTCATCTGTGAGGTGATGGAGGGGGAAAGTATTACTGTTCTGTGGTTCTGCAACAGTGTTAGAGTGGCTGCTGCAATACTATTAAATCAGTTTGAGGCATATGATTATATGAGACATCAGACTTTGGCAAACTTCAGGGAAATCACTAATGTAGCAACATTGTTTATTGCATAGTGTTTATTCACACAGTAGTGAGTGATCCTTTAAAACAGAAGTGTAAGTGGCTTATAGTATTTGCAGAAACATTCTGCTGACAAGCTAAAGCTTTGGAAGACTGCTGTTACCTTATTGTAATAAACTAACAAAAGTAAAATGATACCTGGGCTTTTTTAACTTACTACTTTTAGATTCCTCTAAAAAAAAATCAGCTTACCTTAAAATAGCCATAGATGAGTTCCCAGAGGTCCTTCAATTTTCACTGGCTTAAAATATGAAGAAACAAAGATTGAAGCTCCAGATAAGCAGTGGTCAACTCAGTAGGAATTTCTTCAAAAATATTTGCTAATGTGGGCAGGTGGTGTTGGGGTGTTCTGCAGTTTAACAGAGCAAATACTTATATTAGACATTTTCCCAAAGTTATCCTGATTTCGACAAAAATCCTCCTGTTGTTATTAATCTCAAATATTCTAACAAGCTCTAACTTTACTACCATGTTGTAAAAGTTTACTTTCTGGCCACTTTTTCCCCCCTTTGAATAAGCTCAGTTTAGTGGTTTTAATTTAAGACAATAAACCAGGAACTCCCAAGCTGCGGTAACCATCTTACTGGGTGGTCTTGGCACACCCTAAAGGTATGCCTTCTGTGTGGACTTCATTTGTTCAACACTAAAAAAACCCCAAAAAGGGGGTAGCCTGTATTCAGCCAGAAGTGTGGGCCACTTTTTTTTCTAATGAGATGTCTTTTAAATTCACTCACAGCCGTAAACAGAGATTTGGGCATTTTCTAATCTCTGCTCTATAAGTGAATTAACCTTTCTGATGGTTGGTCTTTCAGCTTGGCTGAAATATGAATACAGTTGTGGTCCATCTTCACTGTGGCTGATTCACAATTTGCAGTGGAAAAGATATCAAAATTTGGTGGTTTTTTGACCTCAAGACCGATGAAACCTTGGAGTTGTGGGGTATTTTCTGTTCATTAAAAATTAACGTCTGCACATGAAATTGCAGCTCTTTCCCTTCAAAGTTCTGCAAAGAGGCTTCTAGAAAATAACATTAAGGGGAAAGACTAGAAAAGGTTAGTACAAAAACTGCCCTATATGGTAATATTATGAGCCTGATAACAGAAAATATGTTCCAAACTTGTGGAAGTGTTGAGTTTGCTGGGGTTTTTTCTTCAAGAGCAAGACTGCAAAGTAATGTTAATAAAGTATCTAGTTTATTCTTAATTCAAATTCACTTTTGTATGGCTACAGAAAATATGCCCTACTGGAGTCAACTCAGACAAAATTCAACAGGAAAGGTCCCACCCCTCTTCATTTTCCTGAACAAAAATCTACACAAATCTCACAGATTCTGCTTCTGTAGTTGATGCTTACTGAGCCTTTAGTACAAGTAATTAGGAGCCATCCCTCAAGAAACAGTTGGAAGCTAGTGAAATGTCAGAGGATTTCCCTCCATGTTCAGTTTTATTACAGATTCATGTGCTATCCTCTCAATTTTGCTTAGTGGATACAATTAATGACACTGAAGACTTCTCGGGGAATAAATTAGCGTTTAAATTTGAAGTAATGCCAGTGGCTTAAAGAAGACAGTTTACTGATAACTCAGTCTTCACACTGCACAATATATCAATTATTCACTTTCTCATCTGTAAGCTCTGACTCTAGATTTGATAAATGGTTTAAATGGCATCTCTTTGGTAAAGGGAATTGCAACAGAACTTAGTTGTACAAAACAGTTCTCTCACTTCAAGTGAATGAACTTTGAAACCAAAACTGCCTTTAAAATACCCATTGCCCCCAAATATTTTTTCCAAGTACCTTTTTTAAAAAGTCAGTTTCAGACTCTATCCCTAATAATATACATATCCACAATCCACACAGCTGAAATAAATGAGAGCAGAGAGGATTCACTCTTTTTGCATGCACTAATGTTATCAAAAATAGTGATTAAAAAGTTGAAACAGCAATTGTATACAGTAAGTCTGAGATCCTGCTGTTCCAGGAATGAAAAATAAATTCTTGTCTTATATTTAGAATGGAAGAAAACTACACATCTCTAGGGAAATGGGATGCCTGTGATAAAATAGCAAGAAATGCAAATGGGAGGATGAGAAATTCTTACTATGCCCAAGGAAGGTAATGCAGTTCCAAGTACCTGAATCACTTAAATATTCTGGTAGCTGGAAAAAAAAACAAGAGAAGCTGAGAATGCCTGTATTCAGTACACGTATATAAAAATATGAAATTCATAATCCAGGAAAATCTGCAGTTGTCTCAGATGTTGTTACAGGACCAAGAGGTGGGCCATGCTGATGGCAGGCTTGGAAGTTTAAAGCAGCTTTTCACAAACCTGAGCCAGCTGGATGGAAGAAATTTATAAATTATGGGTTCATTATCTTTCATCACTCAAGAAGGTGAAAACTGGCTGATCTCAGTGCACTTATATTAGAATCTTGGTTCAAGAGAAATTTGGAACAGTCCCTGATATGAGAGAATGGTTGGGTGAAGCTGTGGTTGGAAACTGCAGCATGTATCTCTGCTGTACAGGGCTTTTCACCTTTTTCCTTTTGCTGAGGATTGTTTCATGCAGTCAATGCTGTGTCTTTCATCAAAGTTTACTTTAAAGTTTGAAATTGATAGTCATCCCCTGATTTCCCCTGAGCAAGTTTTCTTTGCAATGAATCTTCTCTACAAACTTCTTTGGAGCTTGTAGCTTACTAGTGTGATAACACTGGCATCCAATGTGTTTGCACATATTTCATGCCCAAAAAACTTACCCTTGAATATGTCTTCTAGGAGAAAATGGCGTTCATGCAACCACAGATGTTGTTTGTTTGTATTACATACAAGGATTCCTAACTGAAGAAATATAGAGAGCAAACCGAACTGTTTTGCTGCTTCTCCAGCCTTTTTTGAGGTCAATGCCTCTGTGGAACCTCAGAAGCAGCCTGGGAATAGCAGGTGAAAGGGAAACTGCTGCTTGGAGAGTGTAGGCAAGGCTTGTCAGTCAATTGCTGTGCTATTTGCCTTTGGTATGTCACTACAAATTCAGTATCCCAACATCACATTCAGAGAAGCCTTCCAAAAATCAAAGGGCATTCATGTTTTACCTCCCTTAATAAAGGATGTTCTGAAATGTCCAAACTTGCTTTTCTTCCCTGCAAAGGGTTTTATGTGTGTAATGTTGCTGTCTAATGCTATAGCTTCCTATCCAATACATCCGTGTAAACAACAGGAATTGAATCTCACCAAAAATTATTTTTACACTTTAATCTTTAGAAGAAAACAATTGCACATTTTTGTAGTCGAGTAAAGCAAAGGTTCTGCATGGATAAAGTGAGACATTTCCTGGCAAAGGAAGGTGTGGTTCCATGAGATAAAAGGAAGGTGTATGTTTTCTCACTACTGAATTTGCCTGAAGATACAACAAGTTTCCCCTTAATGTTGTGAGGATCCATGAATTCAGGTCAATTTAAATAGCCAGCCAGTCTGCATTTTAAATAATGGTTTAGTTGATAAATAGTAAAAATCTCAGAGAGCTCTGATGTTTCAAGTCCTCTGAAAGTCTCTTAATGGCAGTTAATAGAAAGAACTTCTAAATCAACACATGAGTTTCCTGGAAGCCAATGGAAATTCATTAAATCAGAAGTACTCTAATGCAAGCTCGCATCTCTGAAAGTGTTCAAGCACTCACCTCATGATCACATTGTGTCTGGGGAAAAAGATGATCAAAACTTCTGTGAAGAAAATCAATGTGTTGTAACACACTAATTTCTTCAAAACCAGAGTTTTCACAAGAAATTGAAAATCATTCCCTCAAAGTAACTATATTATTGGCACCCTTCACAAAAAGCTGCATTTTCTCCCTAACTGGCTGCAGAGGGAAATACTTTTTCATTTGGTCTTGAGAAAAGCCCACTGCTATCTTTCCTTTGTAATATGTGAAATGAAAGGACTGTGCCTGGCACAAAGACAAGCACTCCTGTGAATGCACTGCAGATTGGTTTTCATTGTATTGTTAAAAGTCTTTGTTTTCAACCTGTCCCCATTTCCTAGACCTGACTACCAAAGCTCAACAAGACCTCAAACCAAAAAAGGATTTAACACAGCAGCAACAAAGAGAACACAACTGTATTTTAAGACTTAAAAATACTTTTCTTTCCTCTTTCAAACAGCTATTTATTTACCTTTAAACACAGGCAGCTCAAAGGTTGAAGCTGTTTATATCAAGAGACTCCTCTTCATCCCCATCTTACAGTAAAGTCTTCTGAATGTTTGATATAAACCATAACATATTTGTGCAGCTTTGTGGTGTTTTGTTCTGGTGCTGGTTTCACTGGCAAGGCTCTTGAAGATTCCTTTTCCAGAGGGTTTTTTATGTTTTTCTCCAGCATCTTGATTCCTTTGGATTTGGATGGTGACAGTCTGCAAGCAATCCTTTAATCCTGACTGCGTCTTGGGATAAGAAATTAAATATGAAAAATTTTTAAAAAGCAGAAAAGAGTCTGTCCCTTGAGATTTCCCTATAGGCAAGTGTGTTGTTTCTCTTGGCTTCATGAAGAAGATGTGGTGGAACAGCCATAAAGTCCCTCAGTGACTGTAGGTTGTTGCTACATGTACCTGGTTTCATGTAAAGGCATGGGAGGTTAGGAAACCTGGTAAGGAAATCAATGTTAAGGCACAAAATCAGTTACATTCAATGTGGTTTCATGTTTTATAGAGAAGATCCTATAATATATTTTATCAAGTGCATAAAATGTAATAAATTCAGACATAAATCTTGAATGCACACAAGTAGGCTGGCTCCACTCATGACAAAGTTCAAATACACTCTCTATTAGATCTTCTAAACACAGGATCTTCCACCAATAGAGTGCAACACTCAAAACTACACTGACCTAGAGAAAGTGGCATTAAATTATACTAACTTCGCTGAAATTGAAACCTAAGTGAATTACTGAAAACAGTGTTTGCCCATGATTTTGCACTTGTTGTTGCTGAAAATTTTAAGTTAGTGTGCGATTTTCTATTTCTGATAAGCTCCCTAAGATTCCTTGCTGCTGCTGTGCTTGTGGTCTGTAGCACTGGCTGCCCATTTGTGGGCAGGTGTGCTCATGTTTGAGCAGCAAGCACTGTCTGATAAGGGTGAAACAACTCTACTTTTGCAAAAAGCGTTCCAAAAGTGCCCCTGGTAGCACTGAGGAAGGACCACTGGTGGCACATGCCCATTGCCTAGGCTGTTTCCTAAACAAGAAGAGTTGATTCCAACATTATTTCTCTGAGGGGATCATTTCCAAGTGTGTTGTCCAGGCATCCAGGACTTCAGCAGCATCCAAGTGTTGGATGGTACAGCTATGGTGAAGCAGGGGCTTGGCATTTGCACTCTCCTACTTGATTGCTGGAAGTGGAAACTCTCCAAGAGCCCACAGAAAGTGTGCAAATGTTGTTTGCACTGAGGGCAGACTGCTGTAAGGCACAAGGGCTGCTGAACAGGATTTTTTGAGCTTCTGGCCAGGGAACTTGTCTTCCAGGAGGAAAACTGCTGCAGCTGCTGCTGCTGTGGCTGCTTTGGTTCCACACGAGGGTGTAGTGACAGCAGTGGGCCCTTCCCCTAGTCCTGAGATAATCTGTGTCAACACTGACACATCAGCTGGTAAAGCGATAGCCTAAAGTGCACTCACATGAGAGAACACCCCAATCTACTCTTTCAAAATCTAGAAACTATTCCTTGGCATCATTTCTTCTCCTGCACTGGTAGAAGACTCTGCCCTGTGCAATTTTGTACACAGAGAGATGGAAGTGAGTAGAAACACGTACTTCAGGTTAACTTTGTTTACTGTTTTGGTTTTGTAATAGAAAAGCAGTTACACATGATCTTCAAGGACAGCTCTTATGATATTAAAAGAAGTAAAGCATATTTGCTGCTGGAATAAAAAGATCTGGGAGTGAAAGTTATTTCACAGGTCAAACCAGGCTGGGAGAAGGGGTGGTTACTGAGAACCACATAGAGAGTAAAGCATTTAGCTCTGTTAAACCAGTGTTAATAAAGTGTATTCTAAAGTACTCTGTATTTGTATGATGATATTGTAATATGTGGGGTTTTTTTATCAAACATGCTCAATAGAAAACACAGATTGTTCTTGCAAATTAATATTACAAAGAATATAATGGGTTTGATCCTATGAGAAAAGTCATTAAATATATAAAGGATATGTCTGGAGGCACATTCCTGTCTTACAGTTACTTAAGAGGTGTTGTGAAGTCTAAAAAAATCAGATCACACAGTCTGAGAAATTACTAATTACTTTTAAATTAAAGTCAAGCCCTAGTGCTTTGTAAGCAAATAAAAATAAGGTTATGCTTTGATTGAATTAGCAGATCTTTTTCCATGTGTAAAAGGCAGTGTACCAAGCTGACAGAATAGTTCTTGGAAGAAGCAAACTGGTGGGGATAAGTGCTGTGAAAAGGAGTCTAAACAGAGAGACAGAATAGAGTTTATGCATCTGGTTCATTTAGTCTTCCCAGCCACAGATTCCTGCTTTTGGGTAAATAGAGCTGTTCTTTAAGAGCCTTTCTGTCTTTGTTGTTCCCCATGTGAGCAGGAACGAGCTACAGAGCCTTCAGCAGCAGTCCTGTTCAGCTGGACCAGCACCATGTTTGGATGGCTTTTCATATACAAATGAGAAGAAGATAATTTCCTTTCTACCTTCTCTTTGACTTTTTCTCATATAAAAGTTATCAAGGGGCGTAAAAGCATCGGCTCGAAGGACAATCAGTCACTGCCAGTGAAAAAAAAAAAACAGGCTGCAAAAGACATCTGATCACAGTGTTTAATAAAAAAATCCTTGATTTTTTTATTCTTCTTGTACTGGGCAATAGATGTTGCAAAAAATGCAGAATTTTTATTTCTTTCAGTTTCTTTTACAGCACTTCAGAAAAAAAGAACAGACCAGACCCCCCCAGTTGCCCTTCACCAAGAGAGGCCTATGTCTCCCTGCATCATCTCAGAATTATTGCATTGACATCTATCAATACAATTCTTAAGCAAATAATCTTTCCTTAACACAATCTCCTAGAATTCAGGTCTTTTCAAAATGTTTCTCAGATTTTGGATGGCCTACACATTTGAAAACAATAATGAGGTTTTAATTTATTCAAGAAGTAGAACTGCAGAACTGAACTGAATGTACTGCAGAACTGAACATGCTGCAGAAATTTGCTTGGCCTGTGAAGCAGTTGGAAATACAGGCAGATCCTATTGGAGATCTATCAAAATACATGCATCCATATCTAGGCAGCAACTGCCAAATGAATGCCATATTCTTCAAAGAACAAGCAGGATTAATTATAATTAAGTAAATGGACTCAGTGTGCGTTAATAATGTCACATGTTGAAAATTATCTGGAACCTGGTGTCCAGAGTGAATGTTTTTGGTTGACTGGCTATGGCTTATTCCATAGTCAGGAATGCCAAGCAACTGACATGGTAAAGGTTTTTGTCCCCACTCACCCTCTCCAACTTCTAACATTGTTTGTTTGTTTGTTTGTTTGTTTGTGTTTGTGTTTGTTTATTTTCCATGGCTCAAACATATTATTTCCATTAGGGATGTATTAAAAATATTGGCAGAATTAACCCAGTCATGTATTTTCACAACACTCCTACCAAAATACACTGAAAGTTAAAGTAATTTGAAACAATAAACTTTGATCCTTTCATCTCCTTCCCGCAGCTGTGCTCAAAATTAGAGTGAAATTACAGGTCCTAATTATTGTAATAAGCTGTAATTCAGGTAGAAACCTGTGAGTCACCAGTAACTCTCTTCCCTGGTACAGCAAGTCTGTGGGTATATGTGCATGTAAATGCCATGCAGGAAACCCAGAACTAGCAGTACTAAAGTTGTGAAAGCAAGAAAACACAGATTCTCATCCTGTGCCTGTGTTTTGTGTGCTTGTTCTATCAGGCAACTCTCGGGCCAAGCAGGAGTTGCACATAAAATTGGCCAAACCTGTGAGTGAGCAGATCTGATACTCCCAATTTGCACCTGACCTCCAGAGCCAGCCTGGCTTTGTCACTTGAACAAACATTTCATTAACTTCAGTGGGACCTTACCCTAACCTTAACAGCAGGCCTTGTGCTTTAAAGCTGAAACTATGGTTAAATATCCACTAGGTGTTTGTTATTGGGATTTTTAATTCTTTTTTTAACTAACACACAAGAAATACTGACTAGAAATCTAAAATGCCATTGATATGAGCACTGTTTTGGAAATGAGTGAAAGTAAATTGCAGTGCAAGCTTCACACTGTGTACTTCCTGACTTGCACAGTACACGACTATAAAGAGAAATTGCTGTAGAATGACTTTCTGCAAAATAGCTCTATTTTCATGTATTGTAGAGGTTCATCATCTCCTCTACCTGGGCTGTGTTACTTTCCACCCATATGAATCCTTTTCAGCTTGTAATTTCAGCAGGATCCAGTTCTAGTTTCATTTCTCAAGATACTCCCTTTTTTGAAATAATCTGTTAGTGAAATATCCCTACAAGATGATTTAAAATTAGTTAACCTGATATCAGCCCATATTCTTATATGCAAATGGTAAGTTCAAAGCTGCATACTCTGTACAATATAAATATCCATAAATGGATGTAAGAATGCAGTTTGATTACATACCAGTTCAAATAGCAAAGATGTTACAACTGGACCCAGTGGAAGTTTTCTGCATGAATCATTTTCCTTTTTTCCCCAAAGGAAGATTTGTGGATTCATTTTCTTCTAATGTTTGGAAGGGAAGGGGAATTCCCCAAACCAAACATTTATGTATTTCCACGTTTGACAAATTACATGGGGTTTATTCTTTCCTTTTCTTCCCCAATATTTCTTCTGACATTGAATACAACAGCATAAATCTTTGGTCTGTGAGATTCCACCCTCTTTTATTCCCCCCACTAACTTTTCAAACAGCGAGGAAATAGAAGAGAAAGCTGAAAACTACAACTCCTTGATACTATCTGTGCTCATGCATTCAGGAGATAACTCACAAATTCCTTTTCAGACCTTTTTTTTAATATATTTGTGTGTAGGATTTTCTTTTCAGATGTTACATTTCTTTGAATTTTCCATTATATTTTTTCCTTTATTCAGCTCACCCTTTTGACAGTGTCTTGAAATATTGAAAAATAGCCTAGTATTAAATTACATTATGGTAAAATTACAAATATAATAGAGTACATTACCAGTACATTTAGACTTACAGCAAATCTCTGAATTTTAAACTATGTTTCAATCATACTTATAGTTGTGATTTGAGTTACTCCTGATAGGCTATACTTTTCCCTGTTTGTCATCATGTACTGCTTGTTTGCAGCCTGTAATTACCAGGTATGTTCAGCTGAGGGGTGGATCTGAGCACAGAGCAGCTGGAGCTCATGCCTGGCTCTCCAGTGTCTGAGCAGCAACAAACTTCAAGCTGTTCCTGTTAACTTTGCTCAGTATCCAATTCACTTTCTATTTTGACTTGGTGAGAAGTATCCCAAACCGCTGTCAAAAGCCTCTGCCCAGCCTCTCCTCCTCTCTGGGCAGGCACTGGGGGTGAGACTGCACCCAACTGAACTGTCCTGGAAATAAATACTTGCACCCTCAGGTCACACCAACACCATGCTGGCACAAGCTAATTCCTGGGTTTTTACACAAGTCTGGGCCCTTTGCATACGGCATGGTGTATTTCCATAGATCTCCATCACAGTTTACGCATTTCGGGTATATCTGGTGTATTTCTGGTATAAGGATTTATAACTCTTTTCAGTTTGACACAGGGAAACAACCCACTTAAAGGCTGTGTAAATTCCTTTAGAAACACCAGTGGAACAAATCAAAAGCCAGAGTGTTGATTTATCCTAAAGGTGAAACAGGAAGGGGACACAAGCTGCCTTCCCATCCTCTGCAAAGGTGCTGGGCACAAGATCTTTGCCTCTGAAGGGCTTGTCTCACCACAACTGCCACCAGCAGAGGCAAAGCTTTCAGCTACAGCTGCTCTGGGAAGTGGATGCCCTGTATCCAAGTTCTAGAAAACTAAGGAATGAATTTATGAGCAGGGATTGTGCCGAGAGGGCTGAGCTGGACCATTTCCACTTGAGGGCATGCAGTGTCCAAACTGCCCCTTCTGGGTACCACCAAGCCCCCAGCCTCCCTGAAAAACCCTTATCAGTGCTCTCCTTCCTGAGCCTCTCTTGGCACATGGAGTGGAAGCAGGACCTCAGCAGCATCCCCCTCCCTCTGGGCCTTAAGGCAGTTTTGGTGCTGTCTCAGGGGCAGCCTCCATCCGTACCCCTCTCGCGTCACTGCCTAAACTCGAGTTCATGCTCCTGCAGGTTTGCTCAGATGTCTGCACTGCACAAAATAAATTCATACCTCAAGCCTCCAGTTTCCATTGACTGACCAAAGATGTTGCTGAGGTTTCAGCTCTCACCCCTCTCCATCTGGCAGCAGGCCAAGAGGAGATGGGAGATGCCTCTCTCTCCTCAGCTTGTTGGCTCCACCAGCACTGAATCAGAAGAGGTCTGGAAAAGGAGACCTGTAGAGCAAGGGCAGGCCAATTGCCCAAAATCTACTGCCACCCACAGAGGCCTTTCTGTCCACCAGAAAGAGCAAATATGGAATTTTGAGATGGGATCACCTGTTCTGAGCATGCACTGAAGACCAGGATAATTAGTACTTGGTTTTGAGATGAGACAGCTCTTTTTGTTTGTTGTATGTCACCACTGGAGTTTTCAGCATTTGAGTTAATCAGAAGAATGGGAAGGCCAGTCCATCTCAACAGGGATCAGAGATGCCTGAAGTATGGTCCATATGCAAACCTAACTGCTGTTGGGATAGTTCTGCATTCTGTCTTCTGTTCAATCACAGTCAAGACTAGGGGCTGGTGGGCAGCCTTGCAGAGCTGGTCATCTCCTACATTTTGTGGTGCAGGCATAGCTCCACTGAGGTAGCTCACATATTGCTTCTGTGGAGAAAGCATCACCTGAGCTCCTGTGTCCTGGTGGAGGGGGCACTTCTCTTGCTGCCAGTAGGCAAAGGGGAGGCCGAAAAGGCAGAGTCTGTCATAACACCCTCAAGAGCATGGTGAGGACAATGTATTTGGTTTGGCCCCTGGGGCACTGCAGAGACACTCTCAGAGCTCAGCCACAGCAAAGCCAGGCCAGGGTGTGGGATGTGGCTTTGGGGTAGGGTAGTGAACACTCAAAGGGATGGGTGGAACACATCATGGGCTGGAGAGAAGCTGTACTAGTGAGAAACAAGAGCCCTCTGTTTTCTTAGGACTGTTACAAGTTCTGCAGAGGGTGAACTCCTTTGAAAGGCATCTTGCACTGAAATGCTGGTGAAGTATTTTGGAAGCAAGCTAGGACAAAAATATGGGGAACTAGGAAATCCTTATCAACAGATTAAATTTTTATTTCACTGTCAGTTTTAGCACCCAGATATCTTGTATTTTCTTAACTTATTCATGGGGAAATATGGATGAGGTGCTGAAGACAGAAGTAGATGAAGCTGGGGAGCTCAGTCAGATGGCCAGCAGATCTGTGTTCACTTCTGCTCCATCCTCTCCTGTGTAGCCTCTCCTTTCTCCACTGGAGACACCTCAAAGCAGAGCAATGAGGCTCGAGTCTTTACTACTGGCAGAAAACCACACTATGTTTATTTCATGTTTGTGGGATGCCAGGGACCTTCACTGTTCTGTGAACAATACAAGTGGTGGCTTTATTGGGCTGCCTGAAATGTGGGTTGGTCATTTACAACCAGAAGTGATTACAAGGGATTTGCACCTTTGAGAACAGTTGGGGATTTATTAAATAATAATGTATCCTCCTAGTTCTTTGGTATAACAAAGAAAGTATGTTCTTTGATATAAGAAAGAAATTATGTCAACAACATAATTGTTGGCTGGCAGGGACATCTTTGCAACAGCCACCTGCCTCTGTCTGAGCCTGGATTCATTTCTGTGGTGTGACACGATCCCTACTGACCACACAGGGGCCATAATTAGCAACATAGCAGTTAATCCTCTTTCATAGGTGGGAAGAGACCTCTGGGGGAGGCATAGATGGTGAGGCCAGGAGGCTGCAAAATGCTTTTGGGCATCTTCAAGACAAAAAATGTTAAAGCAGTTGCTGTTATCTGCTGGTAAGCAGTAAGAGGACAGAGCAAGAACATAAAACAGGGAAGGCAGGGAAAATTTCTACTGGAGTTAGCTGGAAATGCATGAGGAAATAAATAGGTGTGGTGTTATTAAACAACAGATACACAGAAAGTCCAAATCCTAAAAATCCCTTCATTATCCAGTTAAAGGCATCAAAAAGCTGTGGCTAAAATGTGAGATATCAGCCTTACAGGTCTGTTTATACAGACTTCTCTAAATAGTTCTCCAGTCAGATCTTTTGCTTCTGCAAAATCTTTCTTTTTCCCTTGTGTTTTGATTCCTTTCATCTCAAAGGACACACTGCCATTTTCCCATCTGTAAATAAAACTCACTGTGATAAAGGTCACAAGCTCAGTCTCCAGGAAGAATTACCCTGTAGTGAAAGGTAGAGCCCATTTGGGGGTTGCCAGTGCTGCCCTTAGCATCCACTGATGCTGAGGCCTGATGGACACTGCCCAGCTCCCTGCAATTGTTGAACTTGCATCAGTATCTGATCTTCCCCCAGCCATTACCCCGTGCCACAGAAATTCTGGAGATTTACTTTGGGGTCAGGAGAGAGCTTCGTGGCGGGCAAAGCTACAGTGGGCATTGGCTGCTGTGGCAGAAATGTCCATCACAGGCTGGGTGTGGGTTTTGCTGGCTGTGCATGGTGCATGTGTGTGTGTACTCAAATGTCTTGGTCCCTCCACTCAAAAGCCAGCTCTGTTGGCAACTCCTGCCTGAATTCCACAAGAAAATATTTGGCAAATCACATGCTGACATATTTATCTTGTTAGCTGTCAGGATGAGTAAGTGCAAAAGCAGAATGCTATCATTCAGCTTGAATGGAGCAATAGCTACCACTCATGAAATCTGACAGAATAAATACATTTTCACACATGATTTTTGTCAGACTCATATTAATCCTTTGTTCAGCTGCTGTCCTAAGAGACTTTAAACAGACCTGTTCTCACTGGCAACCCCAAACTCCAGCTCAGGGCTCACACAGTGACTCGACACAACCCAGAGATGACAAAGTGATACTGTTGCCTGCTCATAAATGACAGATTGAGTTAGCTTCTGCCCTGGCATATATACATTTACATGTCTTCTAACATCTAATTTCACTGAAGCATCCCACAGAAAGCTCATATTTGAGCTTTTAATGCTAATCCAATAAAAGAGCGGTGCAACCATTTCAAGACAGTTACGGCATCAGCAACCCCCTGCCTGCTTTCAGGCAGGCATTCATGGGAACTCCTCGTGGGAGTTCACACAGTGTGAGAAAGTAGCGAGCACATTGACTCTCATTCTGTGGCACAAATATTTCAGTGTGTTAGAGTACCTCAGAGCTAAGAAATCTCTGAAACATCAACATTTAGTTTCCTGCTTGATCTAGGCTGGCCTCGCCTGAGGCAGAGGTCGGTAACATACAGCTTTGTTGTTTGCCAGAATTAAAGAATAGCAGAGCTTGTCTGATCAGCTCCCTCTCCAGCAATATCAAAGTGCCTCCTTCACATTAAAAATCCTCAAGCTTTGGCCCATTTCCTTTCTGATATTGGCAGAAGTGCCAGCAGTAAAGGGAAAGGGTAGATTGAAGGTTTCCCCATCCCTAGTGTGTTTTGCTTGCCCTAGTGGTGCTGGCATACCCCACCCGCAGCTGGAGTTTGTAAAGAATGGCTTGAGCCATTCAGTGCAACATTTGCACATGAAGGAGTAAGGTACTTAAAAGCTCTGGCCAGACTTTCCATGTTGAGCAGGTAAGGACAGGATTAGTTCAGAAGTCCACACAATCGGATAAAGTCTGGAAATCAGCATGAGCTCTGGAAAGACAGAGTGATCCCACAGCTCAGGAAGAAAAATGTGGCATTTCAAAGTGAAATGGCAGAGTGATGAAACTGGGGCTTTTAGCAGTGCTATGCTCTATTTCAGCAGTGACAAAGATACACCAGAGAGAACGTTTTTATTATCAGATCACATTCAGAGCACTTTCAGGGTAAAAGACAAACATCTGAATCAAGGAAAGGCAGAAGATTGTACTGGGACCCAGAGCTTCTCTCTTTCCACATCTGCAGCATCCTGTGTGCATTACAACTACAGGCCACCTCTTCCTGGGTCCCTGCCTCCTTTACTGTGCAGGATGAATGATGCTGTCTGAAGCCACAGCTGTTCAATATTTATCTGCAGAGTTCAGTGTATGGCCTTGCTGGCTGTACCACACAGCACTGAGACCCTGCATCTCCTGGCTCCTGCAGCACACGGGGCACCAGGGGGCCAGCAGCTCCCTTTGCTCCCTTTGCTCCCTTTGCTCCCTTTGCTCCCTTTGCTCCCTTTGCTCCCTTTGCTCCCTTTGCTCCCTTGGCCCATGCTGGGTGCTGAAGGGAAGGATGTCTGTCTTCGTTATTTAAAGATTTTGCCCTTTTGAAATACCATTCTATGAGAGGACAGGCATTTGTTTCGGGAGGGGAGCTCTGCTGGTTTGGTTTTTTTGGAGTGTTTTTGTACTGAATGATATGTCAGAGAAAGGGAAAGGTTTGTCCTGTTCTAAGGAGAGCATTCATGTGAAGCAGAGTGCTGCAGGAATCTCTCAGAGGCTTCCCACGTTCACCCTTGTCAGTAAATCCAAGACAGCACTGTCCCTCACATCAGTCTGATTTAAATTAGGATAAAGTCCTGTGTAACACTGCTGTTGTAGATGACACCACAATTACCTCTTGTCCCCTTTTTCTCTCTGTTCTCAGAGAAAGGCAGTCAAATTGTTCAGCTCAGCTTATGAATTGCAGGACTGAGCAGCACCTGCAATTTCACGTCATTCAAACTAGCTTTTATCTCTCTTGACACAAATGCCAGACCCTCGTGTGCCCCTGAAGCGGCTGCTGGCAAGAAACCATGGCTGAGTGAGTTATGCCAGCAATCCTGAAGTCTGTCAGCCAGCACAGGCTTCCAGGGAAAGAGCAGGTTATGTTGGGACAGGAGAAGAAATCTGATGTGAGTATTTATTTTTTAAGCTGAAGGGGCAATTGTTAATGCAGCTACCTGAGTCCAGGTCAATTCTCACTCAAGATTCAAGGTTTTACCTGGAATAAACTATAAACAATAAAACCTATTATTTCACAAAGCACTACTATGACTAATATATTTGTTCTCTTCTTCCAGTGAAATGATTATTTTTGCTTTTGATATGAAATTTTTCATAGAAAAATATTTCCCCTTCATTTGTGTGTTACTTCCATTTGTCACATGCATTTCACTGGCAGAAAATTCTTCTTTTTAAACTGCACCTCTTCTCTTTCATTTTGTTCTCATTACTTATTCAGAAAGCTCAAAAAATCTTACTCGAAGTACAGCCAGTTCACTTGCATTTGAAGAACGAGCATCTTCCCAAGCTACCTAACATCTGCATTTTCATTTGCAATTTAAGCCAGAGGAAACAACCTCTTGTCTTTAAAGGCAGCTCTGCTTGTTGTTTTGCTGCTCCATGGTTAAGCCACCCCTGAGCCTTGGCCCAGCAGTTCTCCCATCTACCAGCTCAGCTCAATTGAGCAGCACCAGAGTCCTGAGCACACCAGGAAAGGGCAGGCGCTTCCTGGGTGTTTCAGCAAGCACCTGGAGAACGTGCCCAGGCTGCCACTGCTTCTCTGGGGTAACTGAGGCATCTTCAAAATCCCACAGTGTAGCCATCCCAGCTTGAAGGAAGGTTTCAGGGGAATTCCCAACACATTCAGTTGTTTTCCTACTTTATGCTCTGCAGATAGTGGTTCAGAATTAATCCCAGGGGCAGGCATGCATTGACATTTCTTGTTCAGAAATACTGTCAGCCTAAGGATTACTTAGTTGAAAAGCACCTTCAGTACAGAAAGGGGAAAGAGGGTGTTCTGCTGGTGGGGAGGCCCACCTCTCTTTTCCACCTTTCAATGGTGTTAAATTGACCTCTTCAGCTGTTCCTTCCCGTGTCTGCCTTTTTGAAGAGAAATCCCCCAGACACAGGAGTTTTCTGAAGGACAGAGATGTTATCTTGGACGGCCAGGGAAGACTTGGTATGCCAGGGTTGTCCATCTTCCCAACACCTGAATGCTTTGCTCTCTACAAGGGAGTAGTCCAAATACTGGCCTCCTGCCCCAAATCCTCCAAGCATCTCCAAGTTTTGAGTCTCTTGTGCGCAAAATGCATTTTCCTCCAAAACAAACATATCTGTGGACCAGCACTGGATGCAGCCATCAGGGGAAGGGCTGTATCTCTCTGTGTGCTTCCAGCAGGGAAGGGGAGGCAGCCTCAGCAGCACCCCAGCAGGCGGGTGGGTTGAAAAAAGTAATCTTTTCTTCCTGAGCAATTTGTCCAACCAAAAGAAAAAGCTCCATTTGAAACTTGTCAGGCCTTTCAGGAAAACCTAAACCATGCCAAGCAGAGCTCTTGGAGACACTGAAGGAAGGCTTGCAAGCTGGAGCAGCCAAGCACTGCCATTAATGCTCTCAGACAGCCGTGGCTTTGGAGTCACCTCCCACTTCTTTGAACTGTTTTGCTGGTGCTGAAGCTGCATCTGCCTAAGATAAACTGTGCAGTCCTGATCTAGCTGTGGGGTCCAGCAAACTTCAGAGAGAAGCCATTGTCATGCTCTGTCACATTAATCGAGCTAGCAAGACCATGCTGCTGCCAAAAGTCCTTGTAAAATATACTCTAATTAGACAATTTTACAAAGCTTACAAATTGGGAGGGGGGATGGGGAGAAGGGGGAGAGCTTGGGGTTTTTTAAAAGCTGCTGGATTATAACATCTCCTAACAGAGCAGTTATGGTTTAGCATTACAGTCTTGCTTAGTTTGCTGAATATGGCCTTTAGGCTAATCCGTCAGCTGCCATTAATTTATGCAAACTGAAATCAGAAATATATGGGTAATTTTCATAGAAAGTCCTAAGCAAGAGGAAATTACCCGTTTAATTTACATTTGATGCTCCCCAAATTGACCAGTTTTCTCTTGTAGCCTGCAGTGTGAAGTGCCAAGATATGCACAAATATGGTCTTGTATAAATCTAGAGAGAGACCAGACAAAATGAAATCCCAGGCAAGTTCAGCCAAGACCCTCAGAATTTCTGTCCATAGCTTTTGCAAAAAAAAATGCTCAAGTATATGTGTTCTTCTGCCACAATCATCAGCAACATCATGCAGTCACATCCTCAGTCCTTAGCCACTGCAGGAATCCTACTGTCTTTGCTATTCACATTGTCTTTTTTTACAGGAGCTTCTCTTTTAAATTTCTTTTTTTTTTCTTTTTTCTTTTGTCTCTTCCTCTCTTTTTTCTTTCCTTCCTTCTTTCCTTTTTCATGTACTTCAACCTAAGAGTGACAGGCAGATCCTCACTCCACTTGATTTGCTCCTGCTTCCAAAGTATGGGAAGATCACCAGCAGCTGTTGTTGCCAGCTTTACTCTCCTAAGTTTCCTTGTAGAAGGCATAAATGACATGTTAGAGTTGAGGTTTGGCACTACTCTATTTCTATTCAGGAAGAAAAAAAAGGAAACACCCAGCTCCCACCATTTCCAAATCTGTAATTTTTTTCTGTGCAATAAGGGCATTTAGTGACAGGGAGGGTTTTGAAAAGACAGCTCACCCTTTGAAAGACAGCTGCCACTACTAGTGTTCAAGGGGAAACTTAACAAGAAGTAAATGAGTAAATAAATAAATAAATGGAAAAAACTTTTCCAAATCAAGAGACAGGTGACGATTTGCTTAGCCATTGCATACTTTGTGCGTGTGAGAAATCCCCGATGTTTTGGAGGGACCAGCAGGGTAACAGCTCATGGAGGTGTGCTCGAGGTCACTGCTGGCCATTTGCTGCCGTGGGTGGCAGGAGCAAAGCCATCGTGCAGGAGGAGATGATATCTGTCACCTGTTTACACTACAGGTTCACAGGGTGCCACCTTGAAGGAGCCACCAGGCACTCTCAGAGCACTTTGTGGAGCTGTGCAGTAACCTGACCTTGGAATTGTGCTTTTCTTCTGACTTGTTTTTTATGCAGTTAGTGTACTCTGAAACAGGAGTCTCCCACTCTGTCCACACCAGACTATCACCCCCAGCAATGGGCTGGAGTCTTGCTGTGCCTGTAAAGTGTCACAAAAACGCTTCCAGAAAGTGCAGCCGAGCCCTAACATAGGTTCCAAACAAGTGCAGAGACTCTGGATTCAGAGCAATAAGTCTCTCTCCTTAGTGTGAAGGAAAGCTGTTCCCTGAACTGCTCTGGTTTTAACATAACTGTGCTTGGTCTTCTTATCCCTCTGCTGATATGAATTACCCCATGTTGGTCTGTCCTCACCTGCATCTACCTCCTGACCTCCCTGCCATCCCAGCACTGCTTGGGTGTGCTTTTGGTGGTGCAAGAGACTGTTCTGATGGAGGCAGCTCTGGTGTAGGGCTGGGATTTTTCAGAATAACCCAGTGCCCACACTTCGTCATCATAGTATGGATGGATTTGCTAAACTCTTTTCTCTCTCCTTGTTGCCCTTCTGTAAAGCTGTGAAATCATTAACATGTTAATCATTTTCTAAATTGGAAAGGATATTTTAATTGAATTTGCTCTCCAAGTGGATATGGAGAAAGAGAACAGCATTACAGCAGTTAGGAATGAAAGGCTATTAGCTCTTGCTTTTGCCCCTGATACATTCACTACATATAAAATTGAATTCCACTTGCTGGTGGATTGGTGGCCATGGAGAAGAAAGCAATATGTGTTTTCAGCAGCTGCTATCACAAACCATTAGCCTCCTTGCAAGGAAGACCTAAGACACCCATTGAACAAACTGGAGGAGAGTTGTCAGTGAGTGAAATAAAATGATCCTCACAGACAATGGTCCTAGAGCCCTCTGTTTGAGGCCACTGGCTTTGTGTCCTTGGTCCTCCTCAAAAATAAGCAATGGTGATCTCCTGGCAGTCTCCTGGTCAGGACAAGGAAGGCTGAGTGTGAATTAGGTCTAATTTGGAGCCGAGGTCTCCAACAGTTGTCCCAATCACTGCACTATGAGCTTTGGTGTGAGGCTGGATGTGGGCTCCTGGCTTCACAGCATCCCTGTCCCAGGGCTCCCTGTGCAGCTGGCCTGAGTAATGTGCTGGTGGGAACGAGCTGTCAGTTCACTTTATTATGTCCATAGGCAACTACTAATCATCCTGTTTCTCTTAATTCCGTTACTTTCAGGAGCGTGAGAGGAACATTAAGCAAATAATAAACTTCTTATGAGTAAGGAGGATTAGAGTCAAATGCTCAAAGGACTGTGGGGATTTAGGGAAAATTATATTTTTCATTTTCCTTACTTCCATACTAAGCCCCAGGGCAACAATCTCAGACAGCACATTTTGTGACTTTAAAGGAGCTTCAGCAGTTTCATTTCATCTCAAGTGTGGTACAAGGAAAACTTGTGAACAGGGATCCAGATAAAGCCATTGAAGTTCAGTTCAATCACGTGCTTTGGAGAAAAACTCTGATACAAAAGGAAATGTTTCCAAAATCATCTAAAAAATTATGTTGAAGTCCCACACCATGCTGGGAACCTGCCCTTTACAGCTACTTTGTGGCTATTGAAAATGTTAATCATACAATTTTGTGTGGATATTTCTCCATCACTCAGGACCAGGAGCTATTAAAGGGAAAGTGAGAAGATTGCCCTCACAAAGCTCCTCTGAAGACGGGTATAGCAGCAGAGGCAACAGAGGGAAAGTGGGAAGGAGAGAAGGAGACGCCTTTTTTTCTAGAATGGGAAGTCTTGCCCAAAACCAAGGCCTCCTGACAGCCTAGAAACATGCCCTGGCTGCAAAAGTCAACCTGCACTTTATCTCAAAGGAATACAGCTCGTATCAGAAAGGCAAAGGAAGACATTCCTAAATAAATAATTTTTTTAATAACTTCAATATTCATCTGGTAGAGGATTGATGTAGAATTATGGCTCCATAGCTGAGGAGCTTTCAGTTGTCATACACGTGTCAGCAGAAAGAGTAACATCTATGAATGATATGTGAAGGGGGTGAAAGGAGGATGATCTGGCATAACAATGAGTTACTGACAAGTTGAAGACTGTGAAGAGTTTTGAAATGGGCATTCACACACCTTCCCTTACTGCTGCTAGGTCTCAGTTGCCATTCCTTCCCCTGTCCCGAGATTTTTCTTTGCATGATCCTGCCCAACAGAAGTTTAAGGGCAGCTGCTAAATGGCATAAAAGAAAGTTTAAAAAGTTAAGGAAGATTTTGAGTATGTTCTATCCTGCCAAAAGGATGAGCTATGTTCTGGAAAAGGAGGTGCATGATCATCAGCGAAAGAAAAAAGTGGAGGAGATGCCTTCTTTGTCTTTTGGAGTCCATGCTGCCTTAGTGCTTTTCATCCTGCCTTTTCATAGTGGCACTGGAAGCCTGAAATGCTTTTATTACTGTTGGAAATGCTGAGCCAGAACATGGGAGATGTGGGACAATGGAGGTACTACAGAGCAGAAGCTGTGAATGCTGACACCAAGTGAGTTGCCAAAGCTTGTCATGAATAATGTAAGAATAGCTCCAGTCTTTTCCTGCCCATGTGGAGAGATTTGAATGAATTCAGTGCTAATGTGGTCTCTGAGAACATATGCTGCCAACTGTATTTTCATGGGGTAGAGGAGGAAAACTTAAAATCATCCATCAAAGTTAAACTGCTTCCCATTCCTCTTTAAGATGGTTACTGCTGAGCATAAATGCACATAGGATAAAAAGGGTCCCTTTTCCTGGGCAGAACAACTGCAGGTAACTTATCACCAGTGCAGAATGCCAATGCTGTAGTGAGAACTCCTCTGCAGCCCCTCTGCAGGCACCACTTAGTAGGGATGGTATTCACACCCCGTGTCACAATCCGTGAGCAGCACTGCTGCTGGGCACAGACACACACAGTGCTGGGCACAGAGACACACACAGTGCTGGGGCACAGAGACACACACAGTGCTGGGGCACAGAGACACAGTGCTGGGCACAGAGACACACACAGTGCTGGGCACACACACAGTGCTGGGACACAGAGACACAGTGCTGGGCACACACA
>VYXF01002727.1:2285507-2298342 GCA_013397295.1 Polioptila caerulea | reverse complement strand
CACACACAGTGCTGGGCACACACACACACACACACAGTGCTGGGCACACACACAGTGCTGGGCACACACACAGTGCTGGGCACACACACACACACACACAGTGCTGGGCACACACACACAGTGCTAGGGCACACACAGAGCTGGGCACAGAGACACACACAGCGCTGCTGGCACAGCCCCAGCTCTTCTTGGGCACACAACAGGCACTCTGCCGTGTTTCACTGGACAGGAGAGAATGGACAGAGGAACAAAATGGCAAAAATCAAGGGAGACTAAGGAACGTGGAGAAGATGTCATCACAGGTGACTTTGGCAGAACAGTGTTTGGGCTAATTGATGTCACGGCAATTGGGCAAGTGCTCCCAGGTGGAAGTGCCCACATTTTGGCTGTGCAGAGGAATAACCATGTTCATGCAGTGAGAACCTGCACTGGTGCCTTCAGGGTGTGCTGTTGCAATGGCACATGCAGGGAGGATTGAGGCTGGAGGGAAAAGGCGGGGCTCTTCCTCATGGTCCCATGGATGCATCAGTACTCATTCACCAGCCAGGTTATCCAGACAAATTGAGGAGGACTTGACAAAATTCAGGTGGTTATTGCTCTACTGATTAAACACTGTAGCAAATCCCAATCAATTCACACAGTTTAAGCCAAATCAGGGTTGAAGTTGTGCATTGATTCTTTAATGATGTTTAATGAACTAGCAATCTTGAACAATACATTCAGGATCAATATCAGCCACAACAGATAACCACAGTCCCACCACAAGGTAACATGCAGCTACAAATTTCTAAATTACCTTCTGTAACTGATGCAGACATGCACGCACACACAACACCCTCCCACTCACACATACCCCTCCCCATCTGGGTGGGTGGGACCCCCTGCCTGCCCAGAGAGGTGTGGGAGCCCCAGCCCTGGGCAGTCTTGCCCTGTCCCATACCCCAGGTGTGGGTAAGCAACCCACCTTGGGAACTAGCCCTCCTGAGCACAGAGTGTAGGTTCCTGCAGTGCACTCATTCTGAAGAGGACATTTTGGGATCCCCAAGACATCCCCTCACCAAAATCCATTTCATAGTGTGGACTTGTGATGATAAAATTAAGGTAATTTTTTGCATGTCGCTGTCCCACATTATTTCCTAGTTAACACAACTGCATAACCACTAAGAAAGCCCAGAACCACTTTGTATTCAGGCTCTTGAGCCTCTAATAGAAGTGGAAGGGTTTATCAAATGATCTACCAAAGAATAAAACCAAGGGCTGCTTTGCAGCAACCCCTTCCAGCCTCAGAGGGGAAGTTCTCTCCACGCTGTCCACTCTCTGTGGGGTTTTTTATTTCTGTTTTGGTCCTACCCTTCAAGTATTCTCCATGAGACTTGTGTTACACAGTGTTGCTGCTAAAGTGAAAAATGTATGTCTGTCTGCCAGAACTTCAACCGCTGTTATTGCCATGTGACAAGTTGGAAAGAGTTTGCTCTGTAGGGCGAGGTGTAGGGCAAGAGATAGTCATGTATGAGTATGCATTGGGCATGTTCAGCTGCCTGCTGGTATAACAGGCTTCTGCAGAAAGTCATCTTTTTAATGCCCTGCACCACTGTTAAGTGTGAAAGTCTCACTCTGAGGGGGTAAGAAAGCAGAGCCCTCACTGCCCCACCTCGCAGAGAACATTGCAGTTGGAGAGATTGTGAAAGGATCTGACCCATATAGATCATTCGTCTGTCCCCTTCACAGACCCTTCTTTTCAGCTAATAAGTGTGTTTTCAGATCCTGAGTTATGGGTTATCAGCTTTAAAGCTCTGAAACCAAGATATATTTTAACAGGTTTTAAGCTCTGACATCTGATTCTTCAGTGGGCCCAGAGTCAGAAAGTCAAACAAATCAGAGCACAGTCATTTCTGCAAAGATGTTGGGTTGTGGTTAATGGAAACAGCAGAGCTTGCAGTACATGTGTGCTGTCTTGGCCAAGTTCTACATCTTGTTAAAGTCAGTGGTGGTGGAGAAGAAAATCACCTGATCTCTAGAAAGCTTCAGCTCACTGTTCAGAGTTTATTTTAGAAACACTTGCAAAAGTCAACTCAGCACACCTTAGCATCAAGATCTCCATTTTGAATGAGGAATTTAAGGGTAGTGAATTTTGGAACAGAATTAAATTTTATAGCATGAGAAATGATGCTGGAATAAAAGCTTGAATAAGTTCTCCCTTTTCCATGAGCCTTGCCTGACTTGGAAACAACTTATCCTCTGTAGTTTTTAGGGAGAAGGATCACTTAAGACTGATATCCAAGCATCTTCTCTAAGCAAACAACATTTTACAAGAATAGATAATTAATTAAATTTAATTTTAAAATTAATTTAAATTTGTAATTCATTTAATGCTGAGTTTGCCTACAAGAAGGCAGGGGAGGCAAAACTCATTTTGTTTGTCTTTTTCATTTTGATTCCTGTAGGCTAATTGCATTGGAGAGTCTGAAGTAATTCAAATAGTACCAGGAGCACAGTGGTTGAAGAGCATCATATTTCACAGACAAGGAAGAAATTCACTCTAGACTTGAGTCTTGAGGGTGGAAAACCAGGAGAAATTCATGGGAGCCACTCCACTATAAACATCTTGACTTGTGTCTATGCAGTAATGGATGTTACAGGTTTTTTAAAAATAGGTACTAAATTTGAAAATGTCTTTCCTTGTATTCTGAAGAAAGTAGTTGTTCTCTGATTCAAATGAATTAAAGTAAACAAAATCTGTCAATGAGAAGGTAGACCAGCAGTGTTATTAAATCATTTAAGATATGTACCGACTCCTAATCTGGGATTTAAGTGAAAAATACATTTAAAAGGAGCCATTAAATTGAAGTCAAAGTATGTAGATGAAGCCTAAGTTTACTTTTTAAGGGAAACATCCTATATTATAATAGATTTGTTGACTCTAAATACTTTTGTAAAGTATTTTGTGAAGGCTGAAAGTGGCTGTCCAAGGAAAACCTGTAGTGTCTTGGTATCTGACACTGCCAGAAATACAAAATATTGTTAAAGCGTAGCTTTGGTTTCTAAAATATTGCTGCTTTATTTTATTCAACTGGAAATAGCAGAAAAACACATTTCAGTCACTGTCTGGAAGTCAGTATCTCTAACTGTTCTGAAAGATAATCAGATGTGACTTAAAATTCCATGCCTTGTTTCTGCACCAATATTGATTAACTCCACTTGGTGAAGATTTCTGCCAAACCAATGTGTAAATCATTGCCTAACCAGAAAGACTTTACAAAAAAATTTTAGTTTAAAAGTTCAGATTACCCTCGAGGTCTCCCTTGCAGTAAATATAGAGACTTTCTGGTGATGTTAAATACATAATTGCAGCTGAGCTTACTGGGCAGGTGGCAAAATCTTTTGAGTTTCTGATTGTATGAGATGTGTTGTGTGAACCCTTTAGAATGCAGCAGGCCCTGACACCAAACATGATCTAAGCATCTCTGACATCTTTACTTCAGGCTTAAGTTTTTTCAAATCTTCCTTACATCTGGTTAGTACAGCTAACATGTGTCTGTATTAGTTCTGTACATCTGTAGACCTAAATGCCATCAGCCAAGAAAAATAACTTGGTTCTTTATCACTTGCACTTTTCTTCACTATAAGGCCCTTGAGTGATGCTTGGCTTTTGGCTGTGGGTGAAAAGAGAGGAGTTCAGAACAAATTTGTGAGACACATGAAGGGATGCTCTTGTGACTTCTCAGTCTGCTGACATTAATTGTCGTGGTGAGGGTGGCTGTGACAAACTTCTCAGGTCCCTGATTTTAGGGTGATGTCAGTGAAAACAAAGGAACAGGAACGATGGACTAGCCCAAAAAGAAAATCACTTTAATTGTGAAATGAAAACAGGGACAATGCCCACGAACTGAACACTGGGTAGGGGTTGACTCCAAAGACACCAGGAAGGGACTGATTCCAAAGACCAGAAATAAGGGAGAAGCAACAATTTATACACTTGGAGGTGGAACATTCTGGAATCATCCATATAGGGAGGACAAGTAACCAATAGGGGAACAGAACTTGGGCTGATTAACATAATAGCCTCAAAGGCTTCTGGGAGGGGTTCTGGGGCTCACCCTGACTTCAACAAATGTTTCCCAGGGCTTGAAGCTAATGTTTGGTGCTTTTGAGGTAAGGTCTGGCTTACTTTGAGTTGCGGTGGGGCCAGTTCCCACAATGAATCTTAAATAAATTATTAGAATAACATTTTGACTAATAAACACAAACTCTAGAAATAATGGGGCTTCTATTCATTCCTAAATTCAAACTAGAATTTCTAGCAAGCGAATTTCTAGGATAGACCCATTTCTAATTTAAAGTGAGCAGACGGGGGACCATAAGTAGTCCAGTGGTACATGGGTGCTGGATGGCCAAGCAAGCATACTGTGGTCTTTATGTATAAAGTAAACTCAGTGCTCTGCCCTTTGATTACACAGAGTATCCCTTTTCCTTCACCACCATGCTAACTGATCATACACATCTGAAAGAAGGAGCTGATAGAAGTCCTCCTCTCTCAATGATCCAAATGCCTATTCCTCAAAGGTTCAAAATGCCTTACTTTCCCCGGGGCTTCACTAATACTGGAATTCATTTGCAAACAGAATCCTATGAATAAGCCTTGCCACCAAATGCTATTTGCAGCAAAGCAAATATCCATAATAAAATGTAGAGAACTAACCAAATTCTAAAAGGGAATAAAATTTATTACAGAAGTTAAAAATAGCAATTTTATGGAGTTCAGATTTATCTAGTGATGTAAATCAATTTAATTTAGTAGGATTATGTGTCAGAAATATAGCCTAATACATCTGGGATTACCAAATGTTGATACTTACCAAAGATCTAATCTTTCATTAATTTTCCTGATGTGAATTAACAAATTCTGTATTATTGCAAGCTATTTCTTGTGTATATTCTATGTAGAATGCTGCATAAATAAAATCTTGATCTTTCTTTTCAGTTAACTACCTATTTATTTCTGCTTTATTTGTGTGGTGACACAGAATGCTGGCAGCAATATAGATAAACGGTAACATATTTCTCTAAATAATGAAAACAAATGTGTAACATTCACAGCAAAAAAAAAAAAAAAACAACCTTTTTTTAATGATGTTACTTTATTTCAAACAAAATATATGTGCTTCCTGATATTTATCTGAGACAGAGAGAACTATTGGAAAGGACACATCCAGAGAGCTGAGTGATACTCAGTGACAGCAGGTACTCAAGGGGCCCCCTGCAAAGGAGTGATGTCCATGCTGGAATGATCCTTCAGCCCAATTCCACCTCTTTGCTGCAAAAGCTATGTGGTGTTTCCAGGAACCACGTTCTTGTCCCAGATCAGTGATTAAAGGCTATTGCACGTGCCAGGAAATGGAAATCGTCTGCTATCCTTCTCAGCTCAAGAAGTTATTCTTGGCATCTGTTAAAAGGAATTGGTGAGTTCTGACCAGGTTGAAAAGCAGCTTACAATGCAGATGGATGTGGTGTCTGAGCAGGAGGAGGAATAATGTGTTCCTCACAAGGGATGTGAACACCAGGGCAACCTGTACAGAAGGCTGTAACAAGGTTTCTGAAAAGTGATGTTTCTTTTGATTAAGAGCTGAATCTGGGGGTTCTGGGTCTGTAAAGGAGCTGAATAGATATAATTAGTCTGTCCTACATATGAGAAACAACTTTATCTAATGTCATGAGTAAAGCTGACAGGGACCCAGGACTCCTTTGGTTGTAAATTCAACTCCATCTCTAACTAAGCTGGTTAACAGAGGTGGCTTTCTGACTCTGACACATAATGGTAACGTTGAGGTAGGCACTGCAATACAGACAGGGCTTGGAAAACTGTATCCACAGTGATTAAATAGCCCCAAATTTGCAGTCTCCTGGTTGTCCTTTGACAGCTATATACTCTGGAGTCTGTCAGCCAAGCCAAAAACCTGCTGAGACCTATTAGTGTCTTCCAGCTGCTATCTGTAATGGTGGGACCTGTCTCTACCCATAAAATTTTAGAGAGTACTTTGGGAGACAATGTCAGGCCTCAGGAGCAAGGTTGCACTTCCTTAGGTTGGTGTAAAGCCTGCTCTGCACTCCCCCTTCCTTTTCCCTGCCCACAAGCAGAGTGAAGCTTGTGAGGAGAGGTGAAGCCCACAGAGAGGTCCTCTCCTCCTGCACTAGGAACATCCCAGGGAAGTGATGCCTCTGGGATACAATCCTGGAGTAGCCACACAGGAGAGGGCAGTCCCTGGTTGTGTCTGATCACTCTATGGCACTCTGTCAGTCCTAAACAGCATTGTGGATGGATTGTTATATGTTGACTCCACTGCCGTGCCAAGCAGCCTACTCTGCTCCTGCCTGCCCCTCCAGAGCTGCCTGCAAGGACTAGCTGAAGGTCTGGCTGCCTGGCTCTGTTATCTAGCAGTGGTACAAGTAGATATTTGCCTCCTACATGGGATATGACAGCCTTACACCATGCTCACAGCACCAGCTTTTACCTTCAATGTCGCTTGGGCTGGTGAGATTACTAATAGCTGCAGAGCAAACTTCATCCTACACCTTGGGTGTTAAAACTCTGAAGCCTTCTAGGTGGTTAGATACTGTCTGACATGCTGCCATCAGATACTTGGTTAGATTTTTATTCTGCAGTGATAGAGACAATAATCAGCAGTACAGCTACTTTATAGCTTCAATCTTTCACCACTTACCTTCTCCCAGAAAAACAATTTGCACATCTTTGCCCAGCTGATTTCCCCAAACTTACCTGAGAGGCTTATCTGTGTAAAGTCAATACAGAACAATATGAAAATTTAAACAGAAAGACACTTTCTTTGCTATTTAATTTGAGACAGGAGAAAGGAGGGTTATTAGATAATTTACAGGACTCAGATTGGAGGGTAAATCAATTCTTGATATAAGTTCATGGTTCAGCAGCAATGGATGAATTCTGCCTAGCAACAGGTAGAACTGTTGATAAAGCTGAAAAGCCAGTGGGAGGCTAGTGATGGATTTCAAGGTGTGGAGAGAAATCAGTGTCCGGTTGCTAGGTGATATATGCATAGCAGAACACTCTTCTGAAATGGCAGTGTTTTACTTTTGTTTTAGCAAATATGATTTCAGCTAACAAATCACAAACATGCCTGTACACATAGCTTGCTCTCTTCCTCTGCTTCTCCTGAATGAAGGCTTGAGTATTTTTCTTAGCCAGTCTGCTCTTTCTTTTTACTCTCTACAGTTTAAAACTCTAAGCAAGAACCTTGTAGTGGCTGAAGTGGGAGTTTTGTGTGAGCGATGAAGATTAGAGCATCGCAGGGCGGGCAAGGGAGGGGATTGTCCTGCTCTGCACTGCTCTGGGGCAGCCTCACCTTGAATGTTGTGCGCAGTTTTGGGCACCACAATATAAGAAAGACATAAAGCTCTTAGAGAATACCCAGTGGAAGGCCACAAGGATGGTGAAGGGCCTTGAGGGAAGCTGAGGAGTGGCTGAAGTCGCTTGATCTGTTCAGCCTGGAGGAGACTGAGGTGCCANGTCGCTTGATCTGTTCAGCCTGGAGGGAGACCCCATTGCTGTCAACAACTTCCTCGTGAGGGGTAGAGGAGAGGCAGACACTGTGGTGACCAGTGGCAGGACCCAAGAGAATGGCCTGAAGTCAGAGGAAGTTTAGCTAGGAAAAAATTCTTCAGGTGGCTGGGCACTGGAACAGGCTCCCCAGGGAAGTGGCCGCAGCACCAAACCTGACGGAGTTCAAGAAGTGCTTGGTCAATGCTCTCAGGCACATGGTGTGACTCAGGAATGGTCCTGTGCAAGGTCAGGAGTTGGACTCGATGATTCTTGTGGGTCCCTTCCAACTCAGCACATTCTGTGATTCTGTGAAAATATTTTAATCATTGTGCCATGCATCACAGCCAATCTTCAGCACAATGTACATACATTGACACTTCATATGTGTGCTTCTGCTTCCTTCATTTGCAGGTAGAACAGAATATGAGTCCTGAGATGCTTGAGCTTCTGCCAATAGTGGGTTAAATTCCTTTATTTTTGTTTTTAATTGAGCGGCCATTTAACTGTTACAGCAACCTAAATATTCATTTGTTCATTTATTAAGTGATGCCTAAACTGTGGAGCTGTTCAATTGTTCTGATTAGTGCAGTTGTAATTATTCAAAACTTTTTACAGGGAGAAATGAGTACGAACAAAATCAGGGCACGTGCTCCAATTCCTTATTATCTTGCTTGGCTTTCTCCACATGGTCATGGGACACAGTACACTGTATCTGTCTCTTCCCAAGGGTGTGCTTTGGGACGTAATGCCTGTAAGAGACACCTTTGGCAGAAAACTCCACACGTCTCCCAGATTCACCTGACCTGCTTGTGTCCAGCAACTCATCTGTCACCAAGGTTAGCGTAGCAGGGCACCTCAGCTCCCTCCGTCCCCACCAAGAGCTTATCTGTTGTTTGTTAACTGGTCAGATAACTCAAACAGGACAAGCTGTCTTGCAGTGAATTATTTTAGTGCCATGGGGTTAACACTGGTCTGGCATCTCCCAACATCATACCGTTGAAGTGAGATCTGGCAAGATAAGCTGGATTTGGCACCACTGACATCCACTTACTCTACAACCAGAAAAGCCATTCCAAACTTTCACAAAGCAGAAGTCTTCTATGCATTTTCTGGGAAATGTGTGGAATTTCTCCCATGAGTAAGGATGCGGCTTCAGGGTTACTCCCCATGGGGTTAAGTGAAGGAATCTGTGCACATTATCATCATTTTGGTGGTAAGTTACATCCAACCCTTAATCAGAACTATTTCTTTTGCTAGCTTCAATATAGGTACCTTGATATAGCGCACTGTTTTATGTTATGCTGTAATCTACTAATAATTCTTTCGTTTTATACATATAGTAAGTAATTCTGATTAAGATGTTTCATCTGTTATCTCTCGGCTATCTAATAAATAATTCATTTTATAAATAGATCTGATTTTCCATTATTAGAACTTGCAACCCAGAGTGATACTTTAAATTGTTGCCAGAACAGGCTAAGGCAGGGCTTGTCTGAAGCTTCCGCTCTTCCCATGACAGCAACAATTCTTTTGGATTCTTTGGCACCTGCTTGAGATTTAATCCAAAAACAGTATTTGACTTTCTAAACTACCAAACAATATTATCTCTTACAAAAAAGCCTATTTCCTGTGCACACTTGTAGTTTAATGAGGAAAATGTAGTAAGACAAAGAGCAGCAATATGCTGATACTTCTCCTTAAGATAGAAAATGCCTTAAAAATTTCTTTTATATCTTTGAAAGTACGAATGTCCCTTGATAATTGCTATACTATTGAACCAGCTTCTGAGTTTTTGTTCTCCAGTTCATCCCCACAAATAGCCTCCACATGTTTCAGGCTAAGGTTCCCAACACCAGAGGAAACAACCTGATAGGCAGAGCGCCCTTAATGGGAGCAGGAAAGCGCAGTGCTGCTCCTCGTACAGCAGCTGTGGCAAACTGCTCTGGCAATGTGCAGGGCTGCCAATGACCTGCAAACATCCCTGACACACCCCAAAATGGTTGGTGGCTGCCAGGGAGTTTGAGTGGCACACTCAGATGTATTTCATTAGGGGTCGTTGGTCGGAGATGGAGATGACACAGATTCACTGAGAGTCTTTAACAAGCAGCACTGAGTTTATTATGGCCACCTTTTTAATAGGGGGCTTGAAACTCACAGGTTTAGGTAGTTAGTCTGGGATCTTGGACTGCCCAGCTCTCTGACTAATGAGATGTTTGCAGCTGGAGATGGAATGTGATTGGGTGAAGTCCCTGTTTGGGTTTGAATATATCTTTGTTTGCCCAGGAACTTGTTCTGTTTCTTTTCTAGAACAAACTAGGCTAATTGGGCTGGGTTTATGTTATGGTTGAATTTGTCTTGTCTAGCTACACCTGGGTGTGCTGTGATAAGATGGACCTGGGTTTTACCTGCTCGAGTGGCTGGTGAGGTCAGCCAAAGGGGATGATGTGAAAGAGGGAGAGGGACAGCCCTAGGAGGGATCCTCTCCTCATGCTGTACCTGCTGCCTTAAGCTCCTGAGCAGCAGGAACAAAATGGCTTTGCAATAGCACATAGGGCTGATGTTCTTTGTGTCTCCTCAACCTCATGCACCACCCCATGCTTCCCCAGCAACTGCATATTCCTTTGGCCTCTCTCATCCCTCTCCCTTTCTTGGCCTAGCTCTTTTCACATGTCAGCAGCAGCTTTAATGACTCCTCCACTACAATAAGGCAAAATCCCACCTAAGTAAGGGACACAACTGCTAACAAAGGGAGGAGAATACATTATGCTCTGTTTGGAGTATATTTGCCAATATCCAAGGCTTATGGCTCAGCTTCCACTTTTGCTGTCATTACCATCCTCACTGCACTGGACAGAGAGGCCCTAAAAAGCCCTCCAGAGTTGCATGCTGAGCCCAGGCAGAGCACACACCACCATAAACCAGCCCAACACCCCACATCCAGCAAGGTGAATACACAGCCTGTCTCATATTTGTTTGTCCATGCTCCAGAGGATCAGCAAGAAAACTCTTGTTGTAGGAAAGAAATGTGTTAGTGGTTTGCCCTCAAGCATTCTGATAAAAATAAACTCACTTAAATGGTATCAGTCTAGGAAACTTGCAGGCTGGTTTTGTATAATTTCAGTATCCAGTTTTGTCTGATAATCTCTTCTCTCCCTGCAGTCCTTGGGCTCTGTAGGCTGTGCCTGTCCTGAGTTGAGCTGTCTGGATCCACCTGGCAGTCCTGTGGCCAAGGGCCAGGGCACTGCTTGCTGTGTGGGTGAGCTCTACCCTCTCCAGCCCATGGCAGGGGTGTTGTGCCAGTGGTGCTTGGCACTGTCCTGTTGCTGTGGGACACGCAAGGACACACACGGACACACTTTCTTGTGAGAAGGCTAAAAACTATTTATTAAAACATCTCACTCCAAATTTAGAGTATTTTTACACAGACCAGGGACTGGAGGAGAAGGCTGACACCTCTCCCATCCCATTGGTCAAGACAACTGCCCATCAGTTGTTTTTTGCACCAAGAGACAGTCTGTAAACAACCTCATCTTAACATAAACATGCTTCTAATTATAACACCCATGAGTGAGAAAGAACTAAGAACTATGAAAACATTAAGTTAGAAAGTGCATCAGAAAAGCTTGAAAAATCAGAGCGACATTGTCCCCTGAGGTGTGACTGGGCAAGGGCCAGGGGAGGACCTGTTGGTTGGCATGGCCAAAACTGGAGCTGCTGAACATGAGAGTTAAAGGATATGGACAGCTGGAAGAGAGTGCTCCTTGCAAGCCCAGCCCAAGTTCTATTTCACAAATTAGTCCAGGTGTCCCTTATTTGCAGCTACTATGGCTTCCACTTATAGCTGGCTGAAATTTCTTGCATAGAAAGTTTCCTTATTAAAATTACTTTTTTTTTTTTTTCCCCACTGGAAGATGCTAATTCAGGTGAAAACATTTAGATTTTCCTCGGAAATTTTTGAAAACAAATGCTTAATTTTAAACATTTATAGCATCAAGCACTTCCAGCTCAGGGAGAAAAAAAAAAAAAAGGAAACACTATAGTCATGTTTTTCCCCTGATTTGAATTAATTCTTAATTTTCTGAAGAAAAAAGAGACGTTTCATTTGCCATTTTTCACTTTACATTTCCACCGAGAGAATGTCAGTTTTCCAAATAGCTTTGGTTTTTCTTCTGAGAAATTGTCAGACATAACTTACAACTTACATTAAACTCTCATCTTCAACAGACATGATATAAGATCCTTTAACTGCAAAAGAGGAATTGGTTTTGCCTGAATTACAAATATATTAAAAACACTTTTCCCTTGCTTGGGAATCCAGTACTTTATATCTTATTCAGGAAAAAATATCCAACTCACATAACAGAAGGAGGGGTGGCGTAGTAACATCATTATTTAGACTTGAGACCACCAAATGGGATCAATTTTAAGCAATCAATGTCCAGAGCTAATAAATATTGAAAGTGTTTTCAACAACTCACGAATTCAAAATTTTTAGTGCTTTTCATTCAAAACATATGCAACTATGCTCCAGCTCTAAGACTTCTTTCCCTGAATGTCGAGGTTGTAGCAAAACCAAAGACTCTCAGTATGAATTCTTAGACCACCCTGTGTCTTTCTTAGGCCTTAGGTCACCCTGTGTCTTTCATGAATACACCTTAGTCTTGTGACTCCCCTTCACTAACAGCAGAGATTCTTAGAACCCTCTTATTATCTTCCCACTCCAGCTGAAGCTGTAATCAGTGGTTGTGAAGACCAAGACTTTTATTAGTGTAAATCAGACTGGCGTATTGCTCTGATTTTTCTTGTCAAGGGATTGACAAACTTTTCCTCAATTCATTTTTCCACTAATGAGCTCAGAGCAGCGGGGGAAAAAAAGCCCTGAGGCGTTCAGGCCAGCCACGCTCCTGGGATTGCAATTTCCATGCAGATACACTGGGATCTAGAAATAACAATCTAGCAACACCAGAAATACTTTAACCGTCTAACATGCTGGGACCAGTTTCAGTATCCTGTAATTCCTGCTGCTCAAGCTGAATTACTCCAGGGTAAATGTGGCTCCCAATAATATGTCAAAACAAGCTGGCTGGGTTCTAATAGCTACAGATTCTGGAAAAAAAATAAAGGAAAAGAACTTAGAGGAAGATGACGTATATTGTGGCAGCTACTTTTGCTTAGGAAAAATATCCTAATTTATCAGAATTAATGAGGTTTTTTAATATTACTGTATCCTAAAAATCTAGAATGAAAATTGCCCTCTTTTTT
>VYXF01002727.1:2187192-2285445 GCA_013397295.1 Polioptila caerulea | reverse complement strand
TAAAATTTTCCTTTTTTTTTTTTTTTTTTTTTTTTTTTTTTTTTTTTTTTTTTTTAATAACATGACCATTGATTTATGGAAAATTTACATGGCTTATAAGACTACAGTTTCTGGAAGGAGGAGAGAAGATGTAGACGTAAGGCCAACAGGCATAATTAAAAAAGGAAAAATCAACAGCACAAAAAATCATTACTTTAGGAAAGGGAAGTGGGCCTTCTGAATATGGGGCAGTTGTTGCAGGATGGGCAATATAAGGAAAATCAGGACTTTGCAACAGAGACATTGCTCTTCTGCTTACCTGAGAGGAAATGGCAGGTTTCCTCAAACAGGTTTGTGTTTAGACACCAAACAAGCTGAAAGGGACCCTGGGAGTTGATCTCTTCTGGATCATCCTGCCTTGCTGGAAACACACATCTCAGTTGGCAGCTCCCTGAGGACATTTGTCCCTAAAAGACCAGGCAGTCCTGACATCCTAGAGGGTCTGTGAAAAGGCAGTGGTTTTCCTTTGAAGCCTGGGGTTGGCAGGATCTCTGGTGGAGCTTTTAAAGCCATCCCCTTTTGGAAAGGGTTGTCCTACAAGGACAGCAATTTCACAGACTCCCTGTAAAGCAAAGGGCATTCAGGAACATATTCCTGGAAGAGCAGGAATTATGGACACTTTCAATCCACCATAGTAACTGCTCAAACCCAACGCCTCCGCATGAAGATTTTCCACTCCTGGGGATCCCAAGATCACTTGTGCCTGCAGCATTACATCACTGAGCTGAATCTGTCCCATGGCCAAAATGCTCATGGTTTAATGTAATGAGACATTACTCTTTTGGCTGCAGTAGAGTGATGACCTTGAATGATGGCAGGACTACTAATCTGCAGAGCGTTTATGTGCAGTTCTAAATCAGATTAACATTTGCTGTGTATTTGGGTGTTCCGTAATGGCCTAACATTTCACTTTTGAAAAGGGAACAGAAATTATTAGGGTGATTTTCTAAAGAGCATGAAAAGTTCTAAACCCAGAGGTGGTATGGGATACTTGCAGAGAACACATTGCCCCAGAAATACTGTACTTCTCTTTGGTATCAAATCCCTTGTTTTGAAAGCAGACTTCAGAATTTTTGGTGTATCAGATGTATCAGAAAGACAGTGGACAGTCCAAAATAGATACCACTCACAGCATAAAATATTTGCCCAATCTGCCATCAATAATAACACATCTTGGTTGTGAACAGCAGTGGTTGTGCTTAATTGTTTAGGTTACAAAACCTTCAGCTCAGGTCTTGTCTCTTGAGAATCATTTTTTTTTTTAATAAAATCTGCTTGGTGATTCTCTGATCATTGACGCAAGATTACCCTTCCTATGACAAAACCAAAGTGAGTTTGGCTGAGCATTGCTCAGTTCTCAAGACTTAAAGACCAATAACTGTGTTTTTCTATTGATAACGTGATGTGCTATACGACTGCATGCAGCACTATGTCAGAGGGAAAGGACACCCGAGTAGCTGATGTCCTGCAGAGTTAAGGGCCATGTATAGCAATCCCACAAGTGATACTTGCATTTCCCATGGGAATTAAACAGGCAGTTTGATAAGATGTTCTGCAAAGCATCCTAAAACTTTCAGGGAAAGACCATGTTTAATTTTTGCAGTAATGTTATGATCTCAGGAAATTATAGTCAGAGTGAAGTGAGGTGACAGGGAGCTTTAATCTTGCTGCTGAGTAAACAGTTCTGAGAGGTTGTTGGGAGCACCAGAAGTCGCTGCCACTGGCTGGTGTGGCACAACTTGGATTAGTGACCCCACCTTTGCATGATGGGGGCAGCAGAGACATCCAGGAGGTGGCACATGGGCACGTGGCCTTGGAGCACTGTACGAGCCATTGCCTGAATACGGCACCTTCTCATAGGAAAGGACAAAAGACCAACACCTATGCTTGAGTCCTCCAGTTACACTGGTTGCAAGCTTTCTACTTTATAATGGAAAAGAGCAACACTTGGAAGAGATCAGACTGAATATGAGACTGGAACTATACATCCCTCCATGCCCTCTGCTAGTCATGGCTAGGAAAATGCCTTCTTTTCTCTAAAAATTTTAAAAGGAATTGTTCCCTCTAGTACCTCTGTTGTTTCCTCTCTTTGCACCTTGCCAGCAGACAATCCCAGCACACTGGCTCCCAGCTCAGCAGAGAGGACTGCACTTGCCTGATTCTGAGCAAGCTCCTGGGGAATGGGAACTGCTCTGCCCAGCCTTCACCTCTCCTTAGAAGTATCTGGGTTTTCTCTCCTCTGTCTTATGAGTTAGGGTCTTTTTAAAAGGTTTTTGATTCAGATGAATGATTTTTTTAAAGTAAAAAAATCCCAAACCCCCAAACGTGGGGAATTCAGACAAAATTTTCTGTGTCTTAATGTTGCATTTGGACATGTACAACCAGAAGTGGCCCAATTCTTTGTCTTCTTTCTTTTCCTTGTGCTTTCTCTTATCAGTGACAGTAATTTTGTCATATGTACTAGCATCAAAATTGCTACCCTAGAATTCTGTAAAAAGTAGATCCAAAGATGAAGAATCTCACTGAAAAAAAATCTAAAAACATTTCCTAGGGAGTTTTTAGTTACCTTCTTGAAACTGTTCACAGAACTACTTCAGTTCCTGAGAATTTTGTTGAAATGAATGGTAAACCAGACGCAGGAAAGGGAATGCCCTGAGGAAGATTGATTTCTGTGTAGCAAGAGGGATGTGCAGATACTCTTCCTTCACTGACATGCTCTTGAAAGAGTGTGATGGACCATGGAGAGAAGAACAGATCTGGGAGGTATTTTGTCTTGCCATGTGACAGGGGTCACATATTACTTTCTTCTAACATGCAGGAGTGAACACCGTTAGCTTAGAGAAAACAGAGCTGTCAACCCTTCTTCCTGCATCCATCCCTTCTGTTTCCACCCAAGACTCCTTAAATATTTTTTTCATCTTTTCTACCTGCTCTCCTCCCTCAGTTTTAAAGGGGGATCATATATAACTTCTAGCTCTAAAGTGTAAACAATAGGCAGAACACAGGACAGCCAAGCTGCAGAGGTAGAGAAATCTTTTTGTGTCTGGGTGATCAAACATTTGCATGATTAAACTCAAACTAGGTAACACAGTACTTCGTGGTTCTCCCTTGCTACCCTCAACAGCCTTTAAACTCTCCAGCCTTTCACATGCAACTTTGACTTTATTTCCTAAAAAAATGCTGACACTTGCTTCAAGAACAGCATCTCCAGGGCCACGTAACAGCTGAAAGCTTGGTAACCCCAAAGCAAGGTCTTGTCTTGAAGACTGTGCTAAATGGAAGCCAAAGACCTCAGTCCTCACCAAAGTGCTGCAGTTTAGCTCTTTGTATTTCTACTTCACTGCAGTCTTGCAGTTTTAATTTCCAAGCAGGCTTACTTTTCCCCTCACAGCCCAAATTTAGAAACAAAATCAGAGTTTTGCTGTTAGAGAATGATAGTTGGGTATATTTGTCTCAGGTGTAGAAAATCACTCTGTTGGCCCCTTCCTGAGCAGGGAAATTCAGAGGGAAAATTAAAATACCTCTCTCAGTTTATTCTAGGGTCTGTGGTCTATTAAAGGGTCTTTAAGAGGATGCATGAGCTTGCATAAGACCTGCAGCATCATGCCTGAGCTTGAAGCTCTTCACATGAGCTGGGGAGAGAGTGTTTAACATCTCACAGCCACCCTAGGCAGCTTCTGTTGAGCTTCAGTGTCCTTAGGACTCTGTTTACAAAAGAGCAAAATCCCCAGTTTCCAATTTGAGTGCCACTAGTCATTTGTAACCTTAGAAAGTACACTGTAGCCAAACATGAAATTTGCTCCTTTTTCATTTCCACTCCACCAACCCTCCCTCTTCCGCTCTCCTTTGAACTGTTCTCACCACTTGCCAGTGTAGTACAGCTTGTTAACTGGCTGCCATTCTAATTTTTCACAAGTTTGCCACGTTGCAGTGACAAGACCATGTCGGGGCCCAGATGCTTCAGAGTAAATAAATAGCACATCTGGAATTTGGAAATGGGCCGGCTCTATATTATGGAAAAAGCTGGTGTGGAAACACATCCAAAGAATACACAGCTGGAAATTGTTAACTCTAGAAAGAAAGGCGGGGGGGAAAGAAAAAGGAGACAAAAATTCAGGCTTTACTACTGCTTGAGATCTTGTGCATTATAATTGCTGAGAAACAGAAACTCAGTTTACACAGCAGTTAAATTAATAGCATTCCTGAAAAATTGATAGTTTATAATAATTGACCTCAAGCAACATAAAGGCAGCAGAGGGTGGGAAGCTTGACTCCTCGCTGTCTGGCTTTCTTGGATGTGTTTGGTAACTTCCCAGCTATTTCACAGGCGAGCTGGTGGGAGGATGTTGGTGGTAGAGTGATGCGCCTGCCCCTCTGGAGCCACGCTGCTGAGAAGTGCAGCAGTTTCCCAGGCCCCCGAGCAGCCCGTGTCGCTCCGGGTGTGCCTGCCCCAGAAATGCGCCCTGCAAGGAGGCTGGAGGCAGGACAGCCCTGCTCACAGCGCCGCTGCTGGGCGGCTCCGGGCATGGATCAGCAGCAGCCACGGAGGGGCTGCTCCCACCCACTCTGAGCCAGAACCGTGGGCTGCTTCCACCAAAGAGTCTCAGCAAGGTAAAACTAGGACAGGAGAGGCAAGAAGGAGCACAAAATAGATTGGAATTGTAATTTTGGACTTCTTTTGTTTTGTACAAGGATCTCCTCATTTTAATAAAAAGGCAAGCCTAAGCAACAAAGCCTTTAGTAGTGAAACTACTGTGAGCAAATGTTTTAAGCACTGCTCCAAGGGAGGCATGCATCATACAGGAAAGCTGCTCTTCATATGGGCACCAGTTCTTGAGAGCTGTCAGTGGAACGCTAGAGGCTGCCACAGTCCCCATGCTCAGAGGCCTCCTCTCCTTCCAGTAACTCTTTAATAGCTCAGAATGATCCTGTTTTACCAGATGAGATGAGCATTGACTGCAGCTCAGAGCCAGGAAAGCCAAAACACCAGGTATACTCAATCCTAAAACAGTTTAGCAGCCTGGGCTTTTGCAGTAGGCTTGTCACACATAGGAGAGAAGAAAGCATTTTTTCATTACTTTTTTTTCTTTTCATATTCTCCAGGCTTCCTGTGCCTGGTACATATTAATTTGTATTTATCACAGCATAAATTGAAATTGGAGCAAACCCAGATTTCTAGACCAAAATATACCAACTTGAGCAATTTTGAATCTATTATTGCCTGTGTATAAAATAGGGTTAATCTGTGTGTTTTCTTGTATGTTTAAGAAGCCCTTTATTGTGCCAGAACAGATGCCATTTCATTTCCTGCATGCCTCATAGTGATGCCTGATTATTTCCTAGCATTTATTTTATTTACCTCAACAACACTCTGTTTTCATTTTATGGTTAAGAAATAGGATATTTTGGCCAAATCCTTAAAGGATTTTGGGCAGAAGAACCAAAGGGCTGTCTCTGAAATCTTTCAGAACTGCCGACATTGGAGTGGGCAGTGAGAGATGTGTCTGGTGCCTCTGTCCCTTGCACGGAGCATGGGGAGGACAGACAGCATTCCCCTTGCAGACAGCCCTGCCCATGTTTCTGCTATACCCTCATTTATCTCTTATTTAACCCTATGCCCTTATTACCTTAACCTAGGTTAAGCTGAAGGCAAGTGCTCGGTTGATTGCATGGAGAAGAAACCTAAAGCCTGAGGCTAAGAGCACAGTATTTTGAGAGAGTCAGAGTCAGATCAAGCAAACCGTGCTGAGCTTGCCCATGTCAGCAAGCCAGGGCTGCTTGCTTGATCTGCCACATGATGTTCTGTCCTTTGTTTGTGTATTGCTAATGATGCCAGCAGCAGTTACAGTTTTTACCATGGTCCTTTCTTAAAGCCCCACGAAGAACGGGCATTAGCTGCTCTACAGACACAGTAGATCAAACATCAGGATATTTGGTTCAGTTGTGTAATTCAGAATTAACTGAAAGAAATTGTATGGCCTGGGCAATACAGGAAATACATGCCATAAAACAAATCTGCCAGAATTTCTGAAGCTGTGTTAATCCAAGCAAAACAAAATAACCCACGGAAGGCTGTAGACAAGTCCTGGCTTCCCAAACACTCAGCTCCCTCTTCCTCAGAGCTGGTTTCAAAGTGACTGTACTCATTTTCTCCAGGAAAGATCTAGGGTACTCACTCTCAGGAGAGAATGTAGGAGGAAAGTCCAGAGTGGAGAAAATGTCTCCTTGCAAAGCTACATCCATTTGATCCTACTGCAGCATCATATTTACTTGGCAGAGTGGTTTTTATTTTTCTCTTAAAAATGTCCAGTCTCTCCCTCGGGGAATCCAAACCTGAGTTCCATGTCACCAATGATGTAAGGTTTATATTATCTAATATTCACTGAAAGAGAGCAGCTGTGACTCTGGCACCAGGAGAACACTCCTGCCCCACCTGCATGTCTGCAGGCACACCGTAGTTCGTTCCAGGCTTAACAGGAGCTGGGGGCTGTGCTGAGGAGCAGACAGACACAGTGGGTCAGCAACTGGTTGCACAGCTGGTGCTGACTACATGGATTTGTTTTCTAAAAACCCTTTGAGAATCGGGGACTTTGAGGGTTGGTCAACAGGTTTGCCAACCCGCTGAGGGTTCTTTAAATGAGGGAGGGGCAATGTGGAAGGAGATGGTGACACCGTGCACGGTGAGGAGATGGACCAAGCTGCTGAGCAGAGGGTGCAGAGTGATGTAGACAATGGAGATCTCATAAACACCAAAACAAGGGTGAAGAGAGTTCACTGCATCCTTCTCCCCCATGGCTAGTAGGAGTAGGGTGTCACTGGAGACACACAGCATGGAAGATGTGGTCCTGCTGCTGTTACGCCAGGCACTGCAGAATGAGCTTTGCCCCTTGTACATGACAGGCCATGGTGAAGCTGCTGGCTCTTTGTCTGTCTTCTAGGGTACCACCCTACACAGCCAGCTATTGGTGTGCTCAGTCTGCCTCGTCACTGTAGGAGGACCTGGAAAAGCTGGAGCACACATTAGGAGTCTCAACACGTGGTGAGCCAGAGTAATAGGGCATGTGTAAAACCATGCTGGGGTTAGGACTTTATGGAAGCTCTAGAATAAGGGCAAGGAGTTACTAAGAACTAACTGGGAAATGTGCATGACTGTTGAGCTAGCCATCCCACCCATGAATGTTTTATGGAGATCAACAAGGGTCATCAGGATGCTGAAGGTGATATAGCCATAAAAGCCATGTGAACACAATATGGGCTTGTGAATCCTGTCAGTTTCACCACTTCCTAGCAGAGGCTCAGAAGCCTCTGGTCCCCTCAGGGCTTTGATACTATAGCTATGCCAGGGACCTGCAAAATGGCATCACTGCCTGCTGCCCCATAGCAAATAATTTGTCAAAAATAGTTGGGTGCTGCTGAGTCCAAAGGACCATGAACACCTCTTTCTGGGTGGGTAGAGGTGCCCAGAAGGCAGCACACTGGATGACCAGGTCACATCTTGGAACAGTGTGAGTGAACAGGAACACCCTCTATTACTTGCCAGTTGTTCGGCAGCTGGGGCCAAGCTCTGCTCTCTAGAAGAGGAGCCTATCCAGGCTTCATCCTGCTTCAGTTCCAAAGACCTCAGGTACTTCTCCTGCAGCTCCTGCAGCATTATCTCCTCCAGACTGGGAAGATGAGCCTACCAGATGTCCTCTCCCCAGCCCAGAGAAGGAGGGCAGCCGGGTGCTGGGCACTGTGGGAGCCGGGACACAGGCAGCAGTGGTGGCAAGGGCACGGTGGAGGGGACACATTGTCACACTGAGAGCCAGATGTGCTGCAGAGCTGAATGGAGAATGCACGGGCTGATGAGTGCATGAAGTGCCTGTGGTTGCAAGGGCTGCAGAGGAGATGCTGCAGATTATGTGCTCTGTAAAACACTGGGGTACCTGCTCTGTGCCAGACAGCTTTAACCTTGACTATTACATACACGTGCAGTTTGGCAAAGATCTCGGTAGGATTCTGACAAAAGCCAAGAATGGATTTGATTTTCCAAACAATTACTTTTAAGGAGTAGAACTTCTTCCAGTCAAATACTATTTTTTTTTTTTTTGTAAATAACTCTTACACAATAACAGACTTGATTTTTTTTTTTCTCTGTGAATCCTCACATAAAGACAACAAAAATAGTCTTACTTGGTACGGCTAAGTGCAAACAATTGAGTAAAAGCCCAAATACAAAAATATATGGCTTTGGTAGAGCTAGAGTTCAGCTTAGAACCATCTAGAAAGTTCAGGTCTAGTTTTACATTATTGATGCTTCTTCCAGATGCTGACTGTTTACAGGGATATTCCACATTTTACTGGTCTGTGTGTGTTTTACAAAATGAACTACAACTCTCTAGTGAAAGCTTGAGGTTTGGAGCAGTTTGAAGCTAGTTAAGCTATTGAAGTAAAACAAAAAGCTGAAGTCAAAGACCCCACAAGCAATGGGTCAGTGCCTGTCAGTCTGAACTTGCCTGTGCTTATTTGAAAATATGCCTTCAGCCCATCTGGCTTTGCAAAATTGTTTGTTTGTTTGTCTGTTGGGCTTTTTTTGTTGCAGCACATTTGTTGTTTCTTAAGGATAATGTGACTTTAGAATTAGTACATAATGGAAAATGTTATGTCAAGCATTTCCTTGTGCTTTCAGTTTAATCTGTTAAAGATGATTTACTGATATACTGATTGTTTTTATTAAAAAGAGAAAGATCCCTATTTCTAAATTTCTCCAGAGCTGTACTTGGTTTATGTACAAAGTCCAGTATGATATTGCTGTCTGAACTGTCTTTTAAAGTATCACTCTTTTTTTAATGTCCTGTTTATGATGCTTGTTTTTTTCTGTAGGATAAGTTAGGACTTGTGTGAAACATGGATAAAATCATTTGGGATAACCAACCTCAGGTTTTCTTGAGACTTGTTTCCCTCCTAGCCTCGCAAGACATCAGCACAAAACACTATACATCCCTGAACTTGGCCTCGGAGGGTGCACATTTTCCCCTCAGGTAGGAGGCTGAAAAGCTTAGAAGAGAGTCAGAGTGATGGGACCAACAACCCGACTTGTTTCTGGGGTTGCCAGGACCAACTCCTGCCAAGGTGGGAAAGAGCTGGTTCTTCACAGCTTGAGAGCATCCCACACAATGCAAAATCAGAGTGCCTGTCAGAAGCACTGAGCATTCCCAGTTGACTGGAAAATGGCTAATCTTGTCCCAGTTTAAAAGAAGGACAAGAAAGATGGAAATTGCAAGCCTGTCAGTCTCACTTCAGTAACAGGTAAAATTATGGAGAAGATTATTTTGGGAGGTAATGAAAAACACCTGAAGGACAATGCAGTTGTTGTTCACAGCCAGAACGGCTTCATGAGGGGAAAGTCCTGCTTGTCAAACCTGATTTCCTTCTATGACAAGGTAACCTACCCCGCTGAACAAGAGAAGTCAGTAGATGTAATCTCTTTAGATTTCAATAAATAGATTTCGATGTTGTCTCTCTCAGGATCCTTCTGGACAAAATGTCCAGCACACAGCTGAAGAAACACATCATGTGATGGGTGAGCAGCTGGCTCAGGGGCACAAAGGGTTATAGAGAATGGGGTGACACCAGGCTGGGCACCTGTCACTAGTGGGGTTCTGCAGGGCCACATTCTCCACCAGTTATCTTCAACAGCTTCATTACCAACTTGGATGTAGCACTTTAAAGGATACTGAGTTTGCAGATGATACTGAATTGGGAGCTGCTGAATCCTTCAAGGACGAAGAAGCCCTGCAAAGTGACTTTGATGAATTACAGAGGTGGTTAATGATCAACTATATGAAGTTTGACAAAGATGTGCTGGATTCTGCCCCTGCAATGGAGCAGTCCTGGCTATACAGACAGACTAGGGAACGAGAGGCTGGAGAGTGGCACCACAGAAAGGACCTAGGCATCCTGGTCAGTGGCAGCCAGGAGGGCCAACCCTGTCCTGGGGGGCATCAGGCACAACATCACCAGCCAGGTAAGGGAGGGGATGGTCCTGCTCTGCTCTGCACTGGGGCGGCCTCACCTTGAATTTTGTGTGCAGTTTTGATGTAAGAGAGACATAAAGTTATTGGTGACTGTCCAATGAAGAGCAACAAAGATGGTGAATGGCCTCGAGGGGATGCCATATGAGGAGTGGCTGAGGTCACTTGGTCTGTTCAGACTGAATGGAGACATCACTGCAGTTACAGCTTCCTCATGAGAGGAAGAGGAAGGGCAGGCATTGACCTCCTCTCTGTAGTGCCCAGTGACAGGACCTGAGGGAATGGAAGCTGTTTCAGAGGAGGTTTAGGCTGGATATTAGGAAAATGGGATTTTCTCCCAGAGGGTAGTTGGGCACTGGAACAGGCTCCCCAGGGAAGGGGTCCCAGGCCCAAGCCTGACAGTTCAAGAAGCATTTGGACAATACTCTCAGGCACAAGATGTGACTTTTGGGGTGATCCTGTGCAAGGCCAGGAGTTGCACTTGATGATCCTTGTGGGTCCTTACAACTCAGCATATCCTGTGATTCTCTGATTTTAAACCCATGGCTTTGGGGCAATTTTCACACGACCACTTGACAGGTTACATCAATCCATCTCTGGCATGCTCAGGCAAATGGGACTGTGTTTCTCCCCAGACATAGTCCCAGTTGTTGACTAGACGCTTTCCTGGCCAAATAAAATGGTTATCCTTGCCAGATTTGGAATATATTATGTGTCTGTATTTTTCCCATCTACAGTCCCCTATTCATTAGCGTATGTTGAGTGCCAGTGTTAATTGTTTTCTCATCCCATGCCTGTGAGGTAGGAGAGGTCATCACAGGCTGCATGGTGGTCTACAGCTCTAGTCTGGGTTTTGGATTTCAGGAAAGTACATTTCCCAGAAATGATCTGTTATCTACTTGTGAAGGCTTGCAAGTTTGTGTAGGTCAGAGCAGTAGACGAGTTTTGTCGGCTGGTAATTAATTTCTGGTTTTAGGATTAAACTTTCCTCTTGTTGCTCCAACATTTACGTGTAATAGATGTCTGAAAACATCTTGGATCAACACAAGCCTCTTACTAGCATTGTATGTTAATTCACAGTGTTGTATCTGCACCCTCACCATCTATGAATCTATTATATTTACTTTTCATCTTGTCTTTTGTAGCTTGACATGTAAATTTTCCCCCCTGTTGACAACCTGACCTTATACTGAACGGCTTTATGAGGATATAGGTTCAACTTCACAGTGAACTTCCAATTTCACAGGCACAGAGTTATTAGAGATCATATTCACTGGCTATTTTTCTTCAAGTTATATTTATAAAAACCTTGTAGAAACATTCAGCAAAAGGTATAGGATTTGGGGTTTAAGTTTCATGGTATAAATAAGAAAAAGAAAAGAAGACAAATATTACACTAAAGTTGAACTGAAACAGTGTTTTGGGAGTCTGGTGAAATTAACTGAAATATTTGCTTATGTTACCAAATTTTCTAATTCTACTAAATTATTTTACTTAGGTTGGTTTCTTTTAATATTTCATAATACAAGCTGAAAAGTTTCATTAGGAAAACAGTTATGGGAAGCATTATAACACTTCCAGATATAAATGCTTCACATCAAAATAGTTCTGCATTGACAGCTTTATTCCCTCCTAAAGCCTTCTTGGCTCAAAAATTTTCACCAAATTAATTCAAACCAAAATCAGACTCACTGATATTCCCTTTCTCGTATATTCAATACTGATTTTTTTATATATAATCTCTGATATATGTGTAGCACCTCTGATACAGATAAAGCATCTCTTTAACAAGCATCTTGGCACAGAAAAGCCTTCGTTTTGTATTAATTGTTTTTTTGTTTGTTTTTTTTTTTTGCATCTGCTACTATTAATTCCTGGTCGGTGTTAGAAGCCTTTCCTTCAGTGCTGAAATCTTGCACTGAGCCCATGATGTGTCCCCACAAAGTATTCAGTGTACTGCTTTTTGTGATTAGCACTGCTTTTTGTGTATATTTCCCAGAGCTCTAATCAAAACAAATGGAAATCCTAGACAAAACCACTGCCACCAAGGAACAGAAAAATCTGCGCTTGCATCTTGCCTGTCCTGCATAGGAATGAAGTTCTGTTTAAGGGTAACTGGCTTCTGGTGCACCAGGCATCTGTCCATCACCACCTCCCTGCTGTCACTGGGGCATTGTCAGGCATGTTTTGAACACTAATTCTGTTCCTTCTGATGTTCTTTTTCAAAGGGAATACTTGTTTCTGGGCATTTTATTTTATTTACTCAGTCTTAACTCTCTTCTTTTTAATGCTTATTGGTCCATGCTTGCTTTACTTTCTTCTTTCAAAAAAGAACACCCTCTTTTTGATCTTCTGGGTTTTTTTTTTTCAGTCAGATATTCATATCTGAACTGAAATGGACATCCCTATGTGGTTAAATATTCGTAGTTCACTCTTTTTGCAATCTACTGACAACAAAGCAGTTAAGTAAATATTTCTGGAGGCTATAGGATTCCTTTCAACAGAAGAAGAGTTCTTTCTTGTTTATAAAAATAAAGAAGGAACCAGAAAATACAAGAAGAAAGAGGGAAAATATTTTCTTTCTTGCTAAGGCTAAATATATATATGTGTATGTGTATATATTATATATACACACATATATATGTGACATTTTTCAAGGATTTCTGTGCTCCTGGAAAAGCATCTTACATAAAGTTTTCAAAGTCTGCGTCCTTTCAGGACATACTGAATTCTCTCCTTATGAAGGACAAACTAACAATGTGTTGAGATGCAAACTCAGTCACCAAGCTCTCATTTCCATATCTGGCAGTGACCATACCTTATTTTCCTTTCTCTGATACACTGATAAACAGTCAAGATAAAGAGAATTATATCCTCAAGAGTCATTCCCTGACAAAAGCCACGGTGTTTTGGATCCCAAACCACTCCCTACTTAAATCCTTTCCCCCCCTTTTAATTTAGCGATATCCTCAAGCCCTTAAAATTTCATTAAAATAGCTTAGTATTCTGAAATTTTACTAGTCTTCCTGTACCACTAAATGGTTGCTGGATGTTTAGAGAAATGCTGTTCTCCTTTACCATGTGTAATGACACTAAATGAAACTATGAATAAAATATTTATTGAAAATCATGCTCATTTTTTTTCTCTGTTGTTAATGTTAATATTAATGCCTTTATCTCTGGACCTCATAGAAAAATACAGTATAATATGGCACCACCAGCAGCAGGAATACAACTGAATATCACTTGAGGACAGTTCCAGCTTTTGCCTCTAAAATATGGCCAAACTTCCAGAGCCATGCAATCAGGCTTGCTGGTGTGTGCCCCTCTGACCACCTTCTTCATCTCTTTTTCCAAAGACTGGCCCTATGGGCAAGGACAGTTTCATGTGTTTCCACCCTCCTTTGCTCATTACCCATTTTGGCTGTCTTCTTTCCTTCAGCAGCTTTCTTCACCTTCTGACAGCTATGTCACTTTTTGTAAGGAGAAGTAGAGAGATGTGACATGATGGCATTTGCTAGGTTACCTGTGAACATCTGGAGTAGGTAGTGTTTGTGCAGCATCATCCTGAGACAGTCCAACAGAACAAAGTTACCAATTTGCTGTCCTGTGGCCTGCAGCAGGGCAATCCTACAGTCCCACAACTCCTCTTTTGGTCTCTCCCCTTGTTTGTCCCCTGGGTAGCAGTCATGAGTTTTGACACCATTGCAGGGCCAGGTGTCTCCCAGGATCCTGCTGGGTGTGGGACACCATGGTCAGGCTACTGGGAGAAGATTAGAGGAATCCTGCAATATTTACCTGGCACAAAATTAATAGGGACAGAGCTCAATATCCAAAGAGCAGGTTCAGTTCAGGATTACAAGCAGAGATTTGAGAGGAGAAAAATATCACACTCAAAACCATTTTTAGATGGTTTTGTTGGGTTTTTTTCCCCACTGGTTTGCTTGTTCTCCAGTTCAGGAACTAAGTAGAACTCAGCCATTCAAAAAATGCCAGGCAGGAGCCACATCTCAATCCACAGCTTTGTAGTCCACTGGAAAATCTCCTTGTAGGAGCATGTGTTCCCCTGAATACAAGGGGAACTTGAGTACCCCTGAACTAAAGCTGCCAGTTCCAAACCATACCTTGGACCATTCTGGCTGCAAGAAAAATCCTTCAGAAAAAGTACTAATGCCAGGCAAGGTGCCACACTCTACAAAGATGCTAAAACAATAACTTCAGACCTCGGGAGCTGCCCTGTAAGTTTCACGGGACATTAGCATAAAACTTTTATTCAGATTGCAATACCTATCTTGATGAAAAAGGGAAACTCAGTGAGAGACAAAAAGAAACAAAAAAAAAGAAATTCAATGAGTTGTTCCTCCAAGCTGATCACACCTTTTCATAGGTAAGTCTCTGAAAGCTGTGGTTACTATAGCTGGTCTTTCTGAAATCAGTGAAACACACTCCTGCAGAAACATCCATGTACAGCCTTCTATTTTCTGCTGTTCGCTGCATCTTTTTGCAGGGTTGTGAGACAAACATGAAAAAAATACTGTGTAATGAGTAAAAAATTATTCCCAAGTCATCCCCTGTCATCCATGAATTTGTTTGAACACTTTCAGCAGCGAGAGAAGCTACTCCTTGCTCTGCCAGCTCAAAAAGTCTAGAGCTGTCAAGGTAAAGGAACATGGGAATTAGCATATAGGACATTTGATTTATCACCCCTAAAACACTGTTGGTATTCCTAAGTGGAGTGCTCATAAGATTGAAATACAGGATTTTGACATGGTTACTTTCTCACATAGCTTTCTGCCTTTCCGGAGATGGAAGCATAATCAGACTTAATCTACATTTGTTTAAAAGGAAACTATTTATTCTTGTCAGAAAAATCAGAGAGAAGAAAATCTGAAGAAATATTGAAGTTGTAAAAGGGTTTGATCAACTGGAAGAAGATAAGTTCTTCAGTCTGATGAGAAGTCTGGAAAAACAAGAGACAGTCTAAAAACTAGGAAATTAGGAGTGAAAGGGGAATTCAGGCACAGCTATTTCAATCAAAAAGTAATAAGTATGTGGAATAAATTATTGCTAGGTGAAGCTATTGAAGCAAATAAGAGGAATGAATTTAAAAGACAGCTAGATATCTTTATGAAGAAAGCAAAATCTTCACATTTTTCCCACTTATATTCTTTGGGTTAGATCCAGGACTTTGTGTCTAAAAAAAGGACCTAGGAGGACTTGAACTGCTTAAATCCAGAAATACATCCAAAAAGTCACAACTGACTACTGTAAATGCTAGAAACACCTGGGTTACATAGTGCCAAGCGTGCTGAGACCTAGAACAGGGTCTCCATGTCCCCGAGGGCTGTGTCAGTCCATCCCAGAGCACAATGTTGGCTCCCACTCCAGTCCAGATTCGAGCCAATGTTCCCCAGGGGCCTGATGCAAAGCCTGATTTTCCAGCATGCCAAATGCAAGGCAGGGCACCAGGTCCCACACAAAATACAGGAGCAGCTGGCACTTGACTTGAAAATTAAGAGAGGTATAGTGCTAATCTCTGCTACCTTTGATATAGTGCTTTGATAATAGTGTTATGGGATCAGATGGGGTAGATGTTTTTTTCTGGATGGGACTGAAATCTGAACCCCCAGGGGGGTTAATCATGCAAAAGAACATTTCAGACTCACTCAATCAGAGAAAAAATAAGAAGTTGCGTGAGTTTATCCTACTAGGTGGGCAGATGGGGAAAATTACTATACAGTGGTTGCTCTTTCTCAGGGTTGTTGCTATTTTTTGTATCGTACCATCTGGTTAAATTATTTTTGTTCGTCTGGGATACTTCTACCCTGGCTGATAACAAAACTCTTATCACATTGGTTTTCAAAAAAGCTCATTTCTTTACCTCTTGGGCAGCTTCAAGTTGCCAGGGGGGGACACCACAGGGAGACCATGACAGGGCTGTGGCTCACTCTCTGGAAGATATGAGTGAACTGAGCAATGTAAGCCTCAGATCGTAAATACATGTTGGTCTCTGACTAACATTTACAAGAGCCAAAAAGAGACTGTAGAATTGATTTCAGAAACTTTTTGGTCGTTTCAAGCTGTCTGCAAGATGTCCCCTTCTGTCCCCCCTACTCCCCACCCACTTAAATTGCAATCATATGTTATCAGAGTGACTCCAAACAGGCTACATCTTGTCTCTCATTTAGGCTGAGTCACCCACCACTCAGCTGTTGGGATAGATTTTCATCTGGGTGCTGGGATTGCATGCACTGTGCGTCTGAAGCAGAGCTGGAGGCAAACGGAGGCAGACAGAGGAGGGTAGGAGAGGCTGTGTGCAGCTCTGCAAGGCTGCCCAGGCAGGACAGGGGATCCCAGGGATACCCTCCTAACCGGGAGAGAGCACCCCAGGGAGGCAGCACCCCATCCTGACTTCCTGTGACTCAAATTACACTCTGTCATCTCTGCAAGGCTACAAGTGGGAAGTGAAGTGTGCAACTGGAGCTGTTTTCCAGGGAGGCCCAGGTGCTGAAGGGGTTAAACCTCTCTAAGGTTTAAACTGATTTACACACCACCTGCCTTAGTGCTGGAAAAAAAAAAAAGAAAAGCACCTTGGCAAGATTTGTACTGATAAGAAAATATCCTGTTAAATTAGTACTGATAAGCACTCTGCATTGATTTTCTGAATTAACTCTGCATGACCCAAAAAAACCCAAAAAAACGTGCTCAGTAATGTAATTATATTGTGCTTGGATCTCTCTAATAAGACTTTCTCCTTTACATGTAGTTCAGAGGTCAAGTGAACAGTGTTAATGCTGTGGAGAACAGGGCAGAGGTAGTGTTGGACTAGGGCTGGCACCTGGCTAGGAAGGGGACTGGGTCATCATCACGAGCTAGGTCGGGGGGTGCCTTGACTGAAGAAAAAGGCAGAGGCTGTTGAGAAACAGACTCACCTGGTAAAGCAGGTGGACAAGCATTCCTGCTAAACTGCTAAAGACAGCAGGCTGCTATTTTTAAAGTACAGAAGGTAATTATAATCTGGTGGAAAGATGAGAAATTACTCCTGAAACACTCAACTTCTGTTTTGTTTCTTTTAAAGCATTTGTAATGTTTCTGTATCTAAATTTCTGTTCTGGAATGGTGCATGATTGCTCATATGAAGATCATGGCTTACATAAAGAATGCAGAGGCAAAAATCTGCTCATATCTAATCCTGGCTCTGAGACTGATACAAGCTTTGACCTTGAGCACATCACTTAACCTCAAAGGAACAACTTGAGGATTCATGAGCTGGTCCTTGAGGAGTGCTTTGAAGATGAAAAAGGCTTTATAAGTGGCAAATATTATGTGTTCTGGGACCTGGAAATTTTCAATGTTTGTATATATAATCATTTACAGAGGATTTGCTACATAAAAGAAACCGTAAATTTTGCTGAGAATTGCTGGAGTGAAGATAAGAACTGCCTTTTCCAGCTGAGAGGATTTCTCACGGCAGTCTTCCTCTTCGTTTCCATAAGCCTTTACAACATGAGTCAGGGATGACTGTTTGCTTGTTTCAAAGGGAGCAGTTGCATTTGTCACTTGTTGGTCAATGAGTGCAAGGGCGAGGCAGAAGGTTTCCAGGGAATATGCTCCTGAGCTACACAGTGTAGGTCCACAGTGTGGGCTCATCCCCAGCCAGGAGGTTAGATAGGCTGTATGAGGTGCATACCCCATGCAAGAGGAATGCCAGTCAGCAGCCACTAAAGCTACAGTGCCCTGTTGACAGCAGATATTAAAGTAAGCAAGAGCAGGGAAGCATTGACTGTAAGGAGGTGGTTGACTCCATAGGCTTCAAGGGAAGATTATGCATTAGCATCATATTAGGATTTCTCCTTTGAATCAGCTTTCAAAGAAGATCCAGCTGCACAGAGCTGGTCTCTGCTGTATATTATAAAACAGTTTTGTATAAATTATGAACAGGTTTAGGTGGCATGATATCTTCAACAAAATGGGACGGAACTCTAATTCAGGAGGTGTCTCACTTTCACGGGTCCTGCCTTTCCCCACATTGTTCAAGTTTGTGATAGTGCTATTGAAAGCAGCAGCATTGAGTTTGTGTGCTGATAAAAGAGAAGAATTGTCGTAAAAGGGATAATTACTTAAGGGTATCCTAATCCAGCAGTGAGCTGGGCAAGAGCATGGTATTGATTACCTTGCTGAGCCTGCATCCCACTGACAAGAAAGAATGCAATGCTCTCAGAGGCAGAACTTCCTTGTGCAGCTTTTAAAGACCTATCAAAGACAAATCTGCTTCTGGACCATGTACTCCTAATGAATTTATATTATTGTTGATACAGCATACGTGGTATCTACGGGCTATAAGTGCCCAATGGACTTGAGCTTGCTGCTTCCATATAAATCAATTTCAGGCATGTTTTCCCCTTAATCTATGTGAAATTGGATGGCTCAAATCCTATTTTCTTCACTTAATCAAATTGTTTATTGAAATCAATGGAGATTCTGACTGAGTAAGGACCACTTTGTTCATCCGATGGCCTCTGCAACAGTCATGTGCATTTGTGTACATGAAATAAAGAAGGTAGAGTGGAAAGAAATGAAAATTACACAAGGACACTCAAGCATACAGGGGACAAAAAAAAATGAAACTGTACATTCAAAAGGTGAGGACACTGAACATTGCTTCTCAATGAGACTTTTCCAGTTTTTTGCTTGCCTGACAATAGCTGATTTTCTATGAGTTCAAGAAACAGGGGGGAGAAAAGTGAGAATATTTTACATACCAGAATAAAATGCTCTCTTGAACATGTAAGGGTTTTGTTTCTTGCACAGGTGTCAGTCCCTTCTGCCTCCAGAGAATCCACTCAAAGTGGGCCACCAGGAGCTTCCAGTAAACAGTTATCTGGGGATCACTCTGGCAATGCAAAGCTGTAGTTAGGACAAGTAGGCATGTTCATGCTTGAATCTAAAGAAAACCTGAATTGCTGGATAAAACTGAAACAATCTAGAAACTCCTTATGAGGTTCTTCTGTTTTCTCTCATCTCACAGTATTTTCTCACTTACCAGCCCTAGGGAAAACATCCCAATAAAGTCATCTTTTTCTGTCCCCTGTATTGTCTGGAAGACTTGTTTGTTTCCCATTGGGCACAATTACCACAATAAGTGTTTGAGCTCCATACACCCCTATTCTCATCCCCACTCCCCAGAAACCCAACAGGTTGTGAAGTGCTCTGCTGAGGAATGTTCTCCAGCAGGTACCTGCTCTTCACCTGGGCAGGTCCCAGCACAATGGGACTCTCAGGCTCTCCAAGGAATACAACTTACAGAAAGAAAAGTACAAAGACCTGTAACAGAGTGAGTTATCTTGACTTACCTCATCACAAATGGGAATTTGTAGGAGAATCATATTGTGCACAGCAGGATCTGTGAGTAATCCAGCATCTGGCACAAGCAAACAGCAATACCTGATCAGATTGGAGAGAGAATTGAAGCATGAGAACATTTAATTATCTACACTATCTTTAGAACATCCAAAGTATTTTTGTACTTCCTATTACCTCTGTAGCAGAGGCTTCATTTTTCCATGTAAAATATTTTAATTACATAAATGCTCAATTAGAACTTTAATTTCCATTCTAGAAAATAAATACACCATGCCAATCTTGACTTGCTCTTAATTTCTCTAAAAATCCTCTCAAACTTTTCATTAGATGCTCCCACTTCTCTTCCCATTAACAATGTCTATGGGCATCTTGAACACTAGACTTAGTACTGCTGCTCTCTGCAGTTTTATTTAAAGGAGAAAAACCTAGGTCCTCTGCCAGGCCTCCCTTCTCTCAGCTTCTCCCTTGAATATCTTTCCTACAGACATTCTGGAGGACTGCCAGACTGCTGGTTGGAAGGGTCTTTTTTATAGGAACTGATTTTGGCAGTCAAAAGCTGGATATGTTGTAGTGAAACTTGTATTAGAGCACATCTAGTATAAAAGGAAAGCACCCAGTCTGGACAAAGGTGTGATCATATGAAGCAACCAAGATTACCAAGAGTGGGATAAGCAAATCTTGTCTTTATAGAGGCAAGGAAGTGAATGGGGAAAGGAGAGGGGTCAGATAGGTAGGGGCCTGGGGGAAAATGTGATGAGTTTGGGGGCAGAGGGAGGGAGGATGGGGCAGCAGGGGCTCCGGGCACTTCCAGAATGGAGGTGAATGCAGCACAAAGAAAATCCAAGAGGGGTCCCAGGGGCTTGAGGGTGTGAAATACATTTGGAGGCTGTGACTACAGCTCCTTGCTGAGGGGCAGAGAAGTCTCCATTTTTCCAAAAGTGGATTGAAGCATGGGACAGGCTAAATAACTTGGTGTGAGGATCCAGGGTCCACTGGCATATTTTTACACAGAAAACTGTGGTTTGATCACACAGATACTGCCTTTTTTCAGCAGATCTGGAATCTTGAATTTCAAGATCATATTCACTCTCCAAATCACTTTTGGCTGAAAATTTGCAACGGAACAAAAACCCATAGAAAGTTCATCTTTACCCTTCTTCCACAAGCTGTTGTACTGTAGCTACAGTCACTCTAGAAATCTGTGGCCATGCTACATGCCAGCTGAATGCCTGCTGCCTTTGGCTGTCCCTACAGCTCCAGCATGGGAGAAACCTACCTGTGTCATGCCAATGTACTCTTGCAGAAGAAATCCCTCCAGCACTTTAGCTTGTCCACACAGCGTGATGCAGCAGTACACACAGAAACTAGAACAAGCCTTGGCCCTCTCACAGAGGCTCTTAAAGGAATGCTGCCACTTCAGCAGCACCTTTAGCTTGGCTCCAGCACCCCACCTCTCTGCAGAGCCTCCATCCCGCACAGAGGTTCATCTGTAATGTACTTACTCTGCCCGCAGCTGGCTTGCAGGGCAGGTATCGGCACAGTCCCGCATTGGGTGGGGCAGGTGCCCCTTCCTGCAGACAAAAGGCTGAGCTCAAGCTGCAGAGGCTGGCAGCGCTGGGTTGCTCTGAGTGTCTGCGTCCAGCTGCCAGCAGGATAGCCACAACAGCTGGGGACAGTGATGGAGAAGATGCCAGAGATGACAAGCAGAACCAGAAAACCTGTGATGGTCTCAGCAAGGCTGGGGAAAAGCCCGGAGTGGGCAGATATAACAGAGAATGGCTGAAAACAGAAACCTCTCTTTATGAATGAATGACTTCTGTGAAAAAGTTCAAGGAAACATATGAAAAGTAATGAATCCTAGCTAAAGCTCTAGGCATTGTTGTAACACCATGTGTTAAACTATTGCAAGCCTCTTGCTGTGCAAATCTGAGACCAGTAGGCATCAATCTGTTTGGGGATGAAATTATAAACAAGCAGAAAACCAGTACATGAATAAAACAAATTGTAACCACCCTGCATATCAAAGAAATCTGTGACAAGTGACATACTTTCACATGGGTGATTGGAAAAAGGAAAAAAAAAAACCAAATAAATTTAAAATAACAAGATGCCAGGCAAACTAGAGTTAAATGCAGCAGGATTAAACACTTTCTTGATGTAATATCACTGCCTTTCCAGGACTTACATCTAAGACTGACTTGGCCCTCTTATTTAATTACATACTGATAGACCATCATGAGACCTCATGGGAAATCTTGCAAGATCTAGTGACAGATATTAAATTAGCATTTGCCTTCACCGTAAATATAATCTGATCAAAAACATTTCATGTGTGCAAAGAAGCCAAGTTTGAAAAAGAGTGGTTCAGCCACAGAAAGAAATGGCATCTATAAAATCAGTCATTGTGGAAGAAAAGAGGTAAATTATCAGATATTTTTTCTTTGAAAATGCAGAACAGAAGGGATGATATGCATGATATGCCTGTAGACTCATCCCCTACATGACACCAGAGCCTTATTGAAATGTGGACACAGTTTCTCCATTATTTTAATGTGAGTTACTATCCAAAGAACTGAGTGATGTTGTCTGGTCCTCTACAGCAAGACAGTTGTTTACACTTCCTCCCTTCTGCTGGCCCCAGGGTCTGTAGAGCTGGAGCTGATTCAGCCTAAAGCACATCTTCTCTTTCAGGTATCTTCTGAGAGGGAGCCATTCCCACAGCTGAGGCCCTGCATGGAGGCAGGAGGAAGGACATCACACATGCCTTTTTTGGTGAAGCTTCAATACATGTGTCAGGGTCCCATGGTGCAGTACCACAGGATTAAATAGACATTTACCTGGAGAGCTGTAAGACACAGAGAATGACTTCAGAGGAAAAAAGTGAAATCAGGACAAATAGGAGTTTCTAGGAGTTCCTCCTCTGCGATTTACCCATTAGGAGCCTTTAAAGGTCCCTAGACCTGTTCCTTGCAAGCTCCCTGCTCCTGCCTTGCAAACCTTGTCAAGGCAAGGCAGCAGGGGCTACTCAAGGCTGTGTGGTTTTAGAGCTGCTGGCAAGCAGGTCTGAGTTGATTTCTGAATCCTAAACAGATTCCCACCTTGCAAGGCAGTGTCCTTACCAGAGGTGGAAAGGACACAGAGAGAGGAGTGTGTGCTCTATGGCAGCATTACTGGTGAAGCCCACGACCAGCAGGACAGAAGAGGTGACCCTTTAGATATTTCTCTTTTTTTTTTGTTTGTCTGTGGTTTTGTTTGTTTATGTTTGGTTGTTTGTGTTTTTCTGTGAGTTTAATACTGGACAAAGGCTAAACACTTGAGCCTTTATCCAAACTAGATATTCAACTCTTTCATGCCACTTTCACTGTCAGTTGGGCTATAACTCCTAACAATGGGGATATAACCTTGATTTAGCTTCACCAAGAACAAACACATAAAATAAAGGTGCTGTCGGGTTTCTGTTACAACCTGGCCAGTTCCTAGTAGGACAATAGCAAAAATTTTCCACAGAGTAAGCAGTGAACCAAAAGAACCCTATTTTTTTCTGGTGTGTAAATACTTTCAATCTTATTGGAACTGCATGTAAACAGGAAAAAAAAAGCAAATGAGGAAAAAATGGAATGTTAAAGGACAGTGACTGTAAGGGGTACTTACTTTTAAAGCAGATAAAAAAGGAGTAGACATAGCAAAACTATTAAACATGCAGATTCTTACTCAAGCATCAAGTTTTCTTAAATAAACTGCCTTTTTATTAATTTATTTTTCATATTCTTGTGCTTCTTTATGATTTAGTCATTACAAAATACATTCAGTTAGACTTCCTAAAGACATGAAGTGAGGACTCCAAAAGGAGTCAAGTTAAAGTTTGGAAGAAGGATGTGTGTTTCTTTTCTCTCCACACTTCTGGGAATGATACAGGTTTTTCTTCAGGATTTATTTCTGTGTAAAATAGAAATCCATATTTTCTTATAAACTGGAGAAGAGAAATCAGAAATCTAGGATGGTTTCTGTGTCTGGTAAAAGGAGTGCTACAAAGCAGCTCAAGTAGCTCCAATGAAAAGTAAATAAGGTGTTTTCATTAATCACACATATACAGCCATAGTGATATAAATCACTGAATACAGCCTGCTTTGGAATTCTGAAGGCAAGTCTCAGCTGCAAAGTCCAGAATATCTGATGGGATAGAGAAAACATATTTCCCTCAAATCACCTTAATAACATATTAATGTATTTGGCACATTTTAGAGAAACCTCTGGGTTTCTCTAAATGCCAGTCAGTTTTGCATGGTCCCAGAGGTCAGGCCAGGTGATGTCTTTCTGAGGCTTTGGAACATCCAGGTCATGCTTCTTCTCTCCTGTGTGGGAATTTGGAAGGGCACAGTTCAAAGCTCCCAAGCTTTAATATTCTACCTGGAAATCACTCTGTCACAGTTTTGTTTTCAACCTGCAGGTCTCATGTCACCTCTTCTAGGATGAGGAACAGCACAAGGACAGACAAAGGGCAGTGAGATTCCCAGCATTTGTCCTCCAAGATTACAGTGTTGTTTTCTCTGTTATGTGATGTTTGAGGTCTGGCCTAGCTGACTCTACAAATAGTTGCCTTATCTGATTGAAAAAGGGAGGCTTGAATTTGCTTTCAGGAGTTGTGTCAGTCTTTTCTCGAGCTGTGCTGCACAGTTTATCTCCTGGGAAATGACAAAAGAGCCGTGTTCAGCTGCTCTCCCCCACAAGGAGGAACTCCTCAGAGGGAAGATGAACCAGGGGATGGTTTTCCTTGAAAGAAGTGAAGACTTAGTGAGTAATTTCAATTTTTAGACATGATCAATTATCAACCATTGCTCTCTCTAGATTTCAGGATAAAGTGATGGGATGGCAAATACAACTGCTGGGAAAGAAAATTATTATTAATTATTAATTATTTGTAAAAAGACCTGAGTTGGCCTGAAGACAGTGGGTATCATATATTTGCTGTTCCTTACCATGAGTCTGCATGGTCTCCCCTGACACACATTTTTGGGATGTTAGACACCATGAATGCAGATTCAGAGAGGAACGAGGCAGTGAAAAGTACATTAATATGCTTTCTTATGTGGCTCACCGTTGCATTAAGACCAGAGAAATTTGGCAGAAATTAAACCTCCTCATGTTCCAGCTGGTCCTCAGAGATCAGATGGACTGGGTACAGCTGGATTCACTTCTTGTTAGGAGCAACTGGGCACTGTAAGTCTGCTGACAATCAGTAAAGTCCCAGATGCATAAATTGTGTGGGTTACACTGTAAGTCTGGTCTCATTCACTGTCACAGAATCATAAGTAGTGCAGTATACCTATAATACTGTAACTCTGACTGAGTTCAACAAGATCCAGATCAACAAGATCAGATCAACAAGACTGAGATCAACAAGTTCAACATGATCCAGATTCACGACTAGTGTGGTTTATTGAATCAACAGGTGATGGATTCTTGTCAGATTAGTGGTGATAAACACAGAAGGCTTACAAAATAAAGGCACATCCAAGTGCTCCTGGGTATAGACCGATGCACTTGGAGAAGCAAATCTTACCAAAGAGGCATCTCTGCTTTGGGGAGGAGAGAGATGCAAGCCCATTGCTCCATCTGCAAGGTGGTCATACTCTTGTCCTCTGCCGGGAAGGATTTCCAATGCTGAATTTATACTTTTGGGAGAAGTGGAGATGAGACTGTTGTCAAATATTCTGTTACTGCTGCCATAAATGGGAAGGAGGGGGCTGGGGTGTGGGGAGCCAATTTCTATGTAATTGAGGGACATCAAGTGTTACAAGGAGAGGGGTCATAGAGGTTGTGGGGTTTGTTTAGGGGCTGAACAGAACCGTGACACCTTTGTATCACTTCCTCTGCTACCTGGCCAGTTGCAGTGATAATGCACCCCATGGGGATAATGAATCATCCCCATCACAGACCATCACACCCATGGTAACCCCTTCACCACATATCTCATGGCATGTCTCATGGCTGTAGGTCTCGTTCCTACACCCATAGGTATTTTCTTGGCTGTAGGTATGAGGAAAGATATGTCAAGTAAGATGGTGTTCAGGGAACTTTTGCTGTTCCTGGAAAAAAACTGGGCAAACTTTTTAATAGTCTTTTTACATAGTCTTTTATTCTTTCCTGCACTTTGCCTTTGAAATCAGTTTTCCTGATACAGTTCTCATTGCTATGATTTGTATACTCACTTATGGTTTTGCCAGCTGCAAAAGGTTTTACTATCCAAAGTTTTCTACACCTTTTTGCCACACATATTTTTATTATATGAGTAGTAAATTGCTCTATCATTTTAAGGCCTTAGTCTGTTGTTAATAGTATTTTTTTATACATGTAATTTAAAAGCCAGAACATTCTTTGTGCACATACTCACCATACAGGCTTGAAGTCCCCAAGTCTTTACACAGAAGAAATGTAAGAGTGTTTAAAAGAGTAACTTTTTTTGAGAAAACATCTAGAGTGATCTTTCAGTATTTCTACTTCAAGAAGGGTTTGCTTTGAAGTCCTGAATACATACTAAGACATGACTGGTGCCTACCACACTGGTTTTGAACTTCGGCAAGAAGTATATAAAGAGAAAATATTAGAATTTTAGATCTGATTTTAAACCCATTTTTACAGAAGGAATATTAAAAAGCTGACAAAGAAATCTCAAGGTGAGTAAGTCATTGTAATTTGTGTGTGTGAGCATTAGCACTGCTGACAGTGTGCAACATGTATATCCTTGCCTCGTGCCACAAGTCAGATCAGAGTGGCACCCTCTCTGCTGGCTTCATGTTAAGGGTTACCTGTAAGAGTAAAAATCTACCTAAGCTAATAGAAAAAAAGCAAGATGATTAATGACCAATGACATCCATTGAAAGAGAGAATACTTTCTTGAATAATTAAATTGATGTAATGTCATTAATTATAAAACACATTGAGCAAATTCAGCTTTGAAAAATTGCTTTGAAAAATGACATTATTACTTCTTGTGATAATATACCCTACAGAAACTGTATATTCTAGAAACATTGCTATCAAGCACAGTGTAAGAATTTCACTCCCAACTAGAGGAACTCCCAAAGGTGAGTGTGCCTGCGACTGAAAATGTAGCCCCATTGCAGTAATAGGAATTTTAACATTGACTTCAATGGAAACATGCCTTCCCTCATATATTTTCAGAGGTAATTGAGCCTAACATGATGAATAGACCATCTGTACAGTCATGAATCTTAGCCACAGAAAACATTTAGAACTAATAGAAAAGGAAGTTGTAGGACCTTTTTGAACAGGCTCCACAGGGCTGGTATTTCACTGTCACAGGTAATAAGGGAGAACTTGTGATATCTAGAAAGAACAGGTATGTTTAATAAAGGAAGTAGAAAAATACTCAGTTCTTCCTAGAAAGATTCAACACACTGGTAAAAAAAGAGCATGATTCAACCCCAATAAAGGGCTCTCAATATACATGTCTGTGTAGTTTGGCATGAATTATTGCATGTCTTTTCAGAAAAAATACTCCAGATCTGGAAAAGAGACCCCACTTATTTACACTTCTAGATCAACAGATTATTTAACAACAATATAAATAAAGGTGATTCCACAGCATACCAAGGTGCAAGTATCTATGGTTTTTTTTACTTCTGTCATTAACTTCCTAATTTAATTTTCTTGATTATAAACATAATATTCAAGCATTTACTTGACTTATGGTAGTATCTTCCTTCTATGAGGTGCTTATATTTCCATGGGTTTTACTTTAGAATGAAATTTGGCTTTTGTCCATTTTTGCAAGGAACTTTTAATAGGACAGTATTATTTTTACAGACATGTTAATATTAATTCAACCAGTGCATAGTTTATGTTATCCCAAAATAGAACTTCCTGAAGGGAACTACTACAGTTTCTTCTGAGAGCATTTTTTTTTCTGACTTCCCCCAGTAAGGAAGAAAATTTCATGTGAGCATATTTTAAGAAAGTTACCCTTACTCATAATCTTTTCTTTTCCTTGTCTTACCTTCTGTTTTTGTCCACCCTGAACAGTTATTATCTGTGGGGTTTTCTGCTTTTGCAGAAATGTCCCCAGGGTGTTAAAAGTCCTTTTCCTTGCCCGAGATGAAAAAAAGACGTGAAATCTTCAGTCTTCAGGTTTTTTTATTATTGTTTATTGTACCTTATCTAGAACATTGTTCTCTCTGTCCTGCCGAGGTCTTCACAGCACGACAGTTCGAGGCGATCCCCGCCCTAAGGGCAGTGGTTATATTTTATACTAAAAACTACATATACTTTATTTACAACTATTTTCCAATACCTATCACCTACGTTAGACAGTGTGTATTCTCTCTAAACCAATCATCAGTGCCACCATCACAGCAGGATCATGGAGGAGATGAAGAAGAAGGAAGAAGCCTAAAAACCATGTGGTTCCTCCATCTTGGCTTCACCCACCCCCATGTACTAAAACCCAAAATCTACTTTTTCACCCTGTGACAATCCTATTATTGCTCTATTTAAATTTGTGAGACTTGTAGTTTTTCTTTCAAAGCTGGTAAATGTTCCCATGGACTAAAATCCAACCCACAGGTGTCTTGGGCTTGGTGCCAGGGCTTCTGAGCCCTCTGGGCCCCCTGCACAGGTCCCTGAGCTCCCAGGGCAGTCAAGGACAAGCCCTGAGTTCCCACAATTATCTATTGACTAATACATATTTTTTTTTTAGTTCCTCCTTTCAGGCAGGCAAGATGGTTGTAGTTAGGAAAAAATTATCTTCTTGTCTTTCACGTCAAGACTTTTCATGCCATTGTGGTAGGGCAGTGGGCTCTTGGCTGCATCTCCAGAAGAAAGCAGGGCAGTACCCAAGTGGCTGCAGAAGAGCCCTCTGGAGCAGAGGCAGTGCAGAGGCAGCCCTGGGCTTTATGAAACCCCATGGCAAAGGGGATTCTCTCAGACTGCAGTTGGAGAACACCTGCTAGAGAAAGCAGCTGTAGGAGACAAGGCTGACACGCCAGCAGGAGGGAATTGGTAACATCACTGAGTATTGCATTAACAAGCATTAAGAGGAGCACAGAAGAGCAGCAAAGCGTCAAATATCTAGAAACATCCTAAAAGTGGCTGAAGGACCTCTGAGGGGTGGGAGAAGAGGGCCTGGAGCTTGGAAGCAGCAGGGGGAAATGAGGGCATTTGATACCTCCTTTTGCGACTGGGAAAGAAACCAAACATTCCCTTCACCATCCATGCAGGGAAGGGATGCCACGGACAGAGCTGGCTCTGTGCTGGCTCAGGCCAAGTGCTGGAGCTGGTCACGGCACCCAGCAGCCTTGAAGGTGATGCCCTTTCACACAATGCTGCTGCTTGCCATCCACTCACAGCTCCTGACTGAGGGATTACTACAGGGTCATCTCAAAGCAGAGAGTGCACCTGCAATGAAATCTTCATCCTTTGTCTCCTGGTCTCTGTCAGGCAGTGGTAGAGCTGGGAGCAATGCAGTGCCTGCGACTGAGCAGCTGCTCCATCCCCTCTGCTGCCAAACCTCCAGTCCATCCAACCATGCCTGTACGCAGTGCTGCACTGTACTGTGGGGAGCTCGAAATCCTTCCTTCCTTCCTTGTGGCTTCTGCTTCTCATGTGTCCCACCAAAAATCAAAATAAAATCACCATAAAACCCATCCTAAAATAAGGAATCCTACTTCCTTGTAGAGTCCACCTCTGCTATTGGAGAAAGTAGCTAAAATATGTGTAGTAGTGGATAACATTAAAGGGATGTAATACCCTGTAATTTTGCAACTGTAGTTTTGTAGACTAAATCTCTAAATGTTGTCAGTTGCAGTGTATTTTTTTATGAATCTGCTACATTTAAATATGGAGCCAGTAATTTAGAGAGCAGAGTAGATGTTTAGCAGTGCAGGGAAACACACATAACTGACACCTGCTTTATACAAACCTCACCCTCTGTCTACAGGCAAAGTTACAAAGGAGGCGTTTGTTAAGATCTTTGTTTTTATTACATAAACACTTGGACAGGAGAAAAACCTGCCTTGATAGGCTGATTTGGAAATATTTTTAAATATCCTGCAGGCATGTAAATTTTGGAAACTCCACAGCAAACAGTGACTTCCGTATTAAACATACAGGAATAGCTGTGTTTAAAAAATATGAAGGCTGTGATACAAATCAACATGTGTCAGGAAGCTAAAAGTTGGGATGGTGCTAAAGTCTCCATCTCAGCTTAGGTCCTGGTTGCTCAACACAACACAGAGCATAACCCTCACTATGTCGGTCACCTAACAATGAATTTCCCCTCAAGTGTTTCTTGCTACCATGAGGATTTGTGCCCCAACTTCAGAATTATTTAAGCAGCTATTTCTGTGTTTATGTCTGTAAAATTTATCCCAGTATTAAAGTGGATGTGAGCTCGAAATCCTATATGTGTAATATGTAATATTTCAATGGAGACATGTCCTGATAAGGTGGTATGTTGGTCATTTCTTAGAGTAACCCATTCAATATCTTTGAACTTTTTGTAAACAGATGCTTGAAGACACCATGGAGCTGCTGTGGCTGTAGATAGATCCTACTGCCACAGATATTGTTTTCTCACTGGAGAACATTGCTAGGTTTGCAGTCACAATTAAGAGGTTTTTTGGCAATAAAATCATGATCTGAATTACACTCCAATGTGGTTATATCATCTGCAACATCTGTAGTCAGGATATATTTGGCATTTCAAGGCTGGGAGGAGGGAGAAAGCATCCTCAATAACACAGCAGTGCTGGTGCTTGGGAAGAGCCACAGGGGAATTAGGTTGCCTCCAAACACAATGCTGCTTTCAAATGCTTATTGTGTGGTGGGGAATGGCCTCTGGAAACTATTATTTTAGAAACAACAACACAAAACATCCCTGTTTTGGGGAAACTTAGGACGGTAATTGCAGGATCCACGGAGGAGCACAAATAGCAAATCATAGTGATACTGCTGAATGCAAGGGAGCAATGATTTCAGGTCATGCACAGCAAATAGACAAAGCTTCAGAGGGCCTTCAGGACAGAACTAGTATCATCTGTGCAGGAGGATAATTGTAGAAGAGGTTGTGCCTATATTAGGCTAAAACAAAAACCCCATTCATCTTTTGGTATTCTGCCTCTGCACAGGTTGCTTGCTCCTGTCCTATGTCCGAATCAAAGGAACTAAAAGCCCGGTCCTGTTCCTTCAGATTTATTGCTGCAGTGGGATTTCTTCCTCCTGCAGTCAGAGATAAGATTTTATTTTTGCTTGAGGCTCTTAGATCAGAAGGCTGGCTTTGTGCTCATCATTCTGGGTCATTCATGCCTGTTGCTCACTCCATCCTAATGAATAACAGGGAAAAGAGAGTGACTGGAAGCCTAAACCCACCACCGTGACCATGCCTCGTTACTGATTGATTGCCATTAAGGTATATGGAGTTTCTCTCCTGACTAGAGGAAAACAGTTATTATCATGCCGTTTACTTCATTTTCCTGATGTCTATTTTGAGTGGCAGCTGCAATATATATTTTACGAGGCTCACTTCATTTCTGACCACTATTAGCAAAAGCAGAATTGCAGAGCATGCACAAAGAAAAAGGGGAAGGAATGAGCTGTCAGAGAGTGAAGATGAGAGACTTTTCCCGATCCTCAGCCATGCTGCTGTCAAGCAAGAGCCTGATATATTGCAGATTTTTTAAGAAATTCATCTATAACCCTTGGGGTAGAACATCTCTGCAAGCAGCTTGAGTCACCTAATCCACATATGTTATTCTCTTGGTTTTCCAGGCATACCAGAATTAAAAGCATATTTTATACATATTTTCTACTGAGCCCATTTATTTTTTTTCTTATGATGTTGCTTGGAAGATGTAAGCCTCCAAAGCTGAGAGAGCTGGCAAAATATACCTACAGAGGTGCAAGGATGTTACAGCATGAAGCAGAGAAAATGAGGCTCTGGCATAATAGATAAGGGGGAAAATGAAGATGCTCCTTTCAATTAAGCATACTTTTCAAATTATATTTTATGTTTTGCTGCTGGGTAAAATAGCTTAATTACTTCTGATGCTTGTTGACAGCTGCAGAATTGAATGAGTGGAGAGCAGCCTGCTTTCTCAGAGATGCCCAGGTAAAAAAGAAGATAAGAAACAGTGATAGCTCCTTCTTCACAACTGTATTTTTTTTAGCTGAAACATCAGGCTCTGGAGGATAAAGCAAAAGCCAGCTTGTTAGTCATAAATGGATTACTAGGAAAGTTTTGTCACAGTTTTTTTTAATGAACAGCCATTAAGACTACCACCCTAGCCATGAAGCTCCAAGGACTTTTCCAATTCCAGCTACTTAGAACATTCTCTGTCTCCCAGTGTCCAGCTGCACAATGTTCAGCCTTACCTAGTAAATAGAAGTTAGCACAAAACTCTCAAGTAATTAAAATAATAAATGGGAAGAATATCACAGGAGGACTCTAGGAGGCAACACAGTTGAACCCTTCCTAAAGTATAACCCTCTTTATTTGTATTATTTTGAGTAAGTGCTTCTCTAGACCCTGTGTAGGAGAGGTCAGGGGTGGACATGTCACAGCTGGCACTCTGCAAAGTGGGCCTTCCTAAGTCACTTCTGTGGTAACTCAGTCACATTGCTTCCCTTCCACTCCCAGTTAATTCTCTTACTCTTCAAACACAGTTCTTATGTACCTAGAGAATATTAGCAACTTTCCCTCATGCTTCATATTGTGGACTAAATTTTACCAAGCCAGTCCCAAAGCAAACAGCTGGTCCTTCATATTGGTCTGTGCCAGCTGTTCCAGTCTGAGGGTCTCTTGCACTGTGGTGTCTGACAGCCCTCCTGGTAATGAATTCAGCAGAAACCTGCTCATCTAAGAACTGACACGCTGCTTTGTCACTGTTCTGCATAGAGGAAAGTGGCTGTTTAGTATCTGAGTCCTGCATCTCTCCTTTCCTCCAGACTGCAGAGTACTTGACCATGCTCTTGTCTCTTTCCCTGAAGTCAGGGCTGAGGTAATTCATATGGCAAGGAGGGAGCACATCAGAGAAGGTGGTCTGATTGCTGCATTTGGGGTTACTGCATCACACACCTCTGCCACCTGCACTGACCAGCCTCGGAGGAAGGGGCACTTCCTCTGCAAGCACTTTGTGACAGTGCTGGGAGGGACAGAGCCGCCTGCCCGGGGAGGTGCCAGCAGCAGAGCACTGCTGGGCAGCCCCGTGAGCAATTGTGGCTCTCATGGGGAAGATTTGGCATGAAGCTGCTGCCAGTCACCCACCACAACAGGTTTTTGGCAGCTCTGCCCACAGAGGTGCAGCTGAGTGCAGAGACCTGCATTGTTTCCTTTATAATAGTGTTAAGCAGTCTCAATGGCTGTCAGCATGTAGGAAGTCAAAGAAACCAGGATAGGCATCGATATTTTTCTATATATGCATGTGTGGACATGGTATTTGCATATTTCTTTCAATTTAGGGAGCCTAGTATCTTTAATGAGACCAAATATACTACACACTGGTGGTGTTCTTAATCAGACAGTAATTGTGTTTTTTAACCTGAAGCTCCTTTATACTTATCACATTCCCTTGTTCTGACACCATAGTAAATGAAAAATGAGAAGGAAAGATGGAAGTAGATATTTGAAATGCATTACCTTGAGTGTATCTTTTTCTCTGTGCAATTTTTCAAAAGTATCACTCTGAAGGTACACAGGGCAGCCAATAAGCTGAACAGCTGCTTAAAGTAGGATTTAATGTTTGTGTGATTGTCAGAAACAGGCAGTAGCTCATAATGGAAAGACTCAGATTTTGAACTGCATTGCAATCAGATGAATGGCCTCAAATGAAAAACATAGCTGTGAATTTGTGCAGTGTTGAGGGTGGCCTAAGTTCTTTGTTCCTATCGTTTTATAATTACCAAATATTCTTAAGACTAGTAACATAGGTAATGGTCTCCTACCTTTTCTGAATCAAATATAAAGTATAACTGAATTAAAGGTAGATTCCTATCTTCTATGTGCATCATATATTTTTAAAATAATTGTATTGTCAAGAACTCAATAATTTCATAATTATTATCTCTAGTGAACCTGTTCTGTTAATAGGATTTCATTTTCTCAGACTCATTCAATGTCTTCAAGTATTCACTGTCTTTCTCATGTTTTAATTCTATAAATGGACTGCTAGTCTCTCAGCATGCTCAATATTTTGATTTTTCTAATAAAGCCCAATAGATTATATTGTACTGCGCCTCTTTCCTGCTAATATAAGTATGTAACTATTTTTTTCTGCATGAAGATTTGTTTGAGAGATTTTGTGTTTGGTAAATACTCTCAGAGGGGCCTTTGAAATACACTCCCTTCGTGTACAAAACACAAATGTAATATTACAGTTATACTCACATATAAAACTGAGCAATATATGTAGGAAATACTGCTCACCCAAAGATATGTTGAGCTTCAGTATTATTAACAGCAATTTTTTTAGTTGTCGCCCCATAGATCTTGAGAGCATTTGCTGATGGGCAGCAGGCAGGAAGCAGAGAAGCAGCATGTTTTTCTCTTTAAGGTGCTTTGGGGTGTCACTAACTGGCTGGACATTGGCAAATTTGGGATCAGACCAAGAGCAATGCCAGACCAAGGCTGGGACAAGGAAAAGGCTCCCCATAGTCCCTGACCTGTGGCTGTGCCAAAGGGGGCAGGACAGGAGATACCAGTGGGTGGCAAGAGCTACTGGTGGGTCTCAAGGGTCAACAACAGCACAGACTCCAGCAGAGTGCATCTTTCTCTAACCCAGTAAGTCTTCACAATCTGGAGGCCTCACTATTATGATGCAATGATGCAATTTTCATTGATTGTACTTTTTTCCCCTAGCTGTTTATTTTACTGGCAGAAGGATTTTTTTCCCTGTGCTGGCAGAAGGTGACTTACTCAGAGATATGGCAGCAGGACCTGCATTAAGAGAGTTTTTGAGCAACCCCTTTCATAGCAACCATTTTCATTCATGAGCTCTTATCACTCCTAAAATTCACCTGCACTTTCACTGCTATCTATATTGCCGGTGGATCTGAGTTAGGATTTGAGCTCTTTGGGCTGTCTCTGTCAAGAGCAGAGCAGCAGGAGGTCCTGCACACCTCAGGGCTGAACGTCCTTGTGCAGCCACCTGTCCACAGCAGCTGCAGAGACAACCCCTGGGAGCTCAGCTCTGAAATCAGTTAAGTCATCAAGTGAAGCTCTCTAATTTGGGCCTGTGGATCTCAGTGCTTGCTTTGTTAGATGATGGACTGTATTGCAAATTTCTGGGACCCCATCACTTAAGGTGCTCTGGCTGCAAGACAGAGTCTATTATTTAAGCTTTATTGCTTAATGTACAGCTATACTGTTTTAGAGAGTTGAAATTGCATTTTCCTCACAAGTCTTGTGCTTTGCTGGGCTTCATGTCTGTTCAAGGTTTGGTCAGCGCAGTGTTGGGGTTCTGTGAGATAACACTTGTAGATAAGCCTGAAGAATTAAGTATGCATTCTTCTTCCCTTTGCACATACCTTTTTTTAACTTTTCTCCTTTCAGCCTGTCAGACAGGACAATCAAGAATCCAGTTTTACCGTCTCATTTGATTGTATTCAGCTTGCAAAGGTGCCTGTGCATTCACAGCAGCAGTCATTCAAGGCCAGTATATAATGAAAAACTGCTGTCTCTGGATCAGCCCCCTCCAGGTGTCTGAGGTAGGCAAACATCTACTGGTATTTTTCTGAAGAGCCAAGAGGAGGCAGGATGTGTTTCAGGGTGGCATTTGTTTCTGTTTTTCAGGACTTGCAGCCCTTGTGGACTCCCCAGGGCAGAAGGCTCACTTCAGTGCAGACAGCACATAAGAGGATGCAGAACTGGTTACATCAACAGCAGTGTGGAGGAGCAAGCAAGCCATGCCAGCACAGCACCTGCACTGCACATATATATTGTCTTTGGAGGCTGGCAGACAGTGCCACAGCTCTTCAGGAGCTCCTCAGGCATGCAAAGGCCATAAGGAGTAGCACTGCTCTGTTTCCAAAGTTCCTTGCCCAGTGTGTCTATGATGGCTGTATTCTTTGGCATGTGGAGGTGTGTCTTCACCTCACTCAGGAAATGGTGGGAGCTGGACACAGAAGGCTGTGTTACCAAAGGCCTGCTGAGTCTAATGAGGTGTGTAATCAAGCATCTGGAATCCCATGTTCAGTGTGTAATTTCAATCAGAATTTGGTGTGCTGTAGGAAAATGTTACAGAAAACTCCTCCCATGAAGAAACAGACACGTGGATGATTCTCCCTTTCCCCTCTCCTTGGGACTGGTCCAGAGCCAAATCCCAGTTCTCCACCCTAGAGAATATCACAGCTCCTCCCTGTGTGACTATTCACTTTCTTGATTGTTCTTCATGAACATGTCATCTCCCTTCACCAAGTTCCCAGTATTTGTGCAGGCATCTTTCCTATTCCAGTATCCTCCTTCCAGGCATCACTTTTGGGTATAAGGTCCTGACATGGACTTTTCTGTGGAAGTAGTGAGCCCATCTGTGCTCTTTGGGTATTTCTGTTCTTTGCCTAGTGGCTCTGTGAACTGGCACTGTTGACCATGCTGGGGCTGGGATCAGTGGCTTTGCTCCAGAGTGCTCCTGCCCCTTATTTTGCAGTGTCAGACTGCAGTTTCAGCTGTGTCCGCGTCCAAAGTGCTTTTTCTGCAATAGTCAGTCCCGACAGTAGCAGATGACGCTGCAAAGTGTCAGCACACTGAGCAGAAAAGCAAAGTGCAGCCACGGCTGTACTTGCTGCTTTCACATCTCTGCCACTTGCTTTCTGAGTCACAGCACTCTGCTTAAATGGAAACAAAAAGCACTAATGGGAGTCAAGCCAGCAGAGGCAGGTTGGCTGCAGCACAGCGCCTGTCCCTGGCACTGCCTCATGGATCAACAAAAGCACCAGGCAAGCTCCAGCTGCAGATGCTTCACCCTTATCAATGAAGAGCAAAGCAAGAAGCACTTTATTTAATTTTCCAGATGCAGGGATTAATTAGAAGTTTGCAAAGCACTTTGCCTGGTCCAATGGAGTACTCCACAGGTGGAGAGTACGGAAGTGGAATAAATAAAACACACCAAGTCATTTTTCTTAAACAGGGTCACTTCTCTGATCACACCACTCCTTTACACTGATTGTCCACTTGGCAAGGCAAACACATTCCTCTCTCACATACTCTGCACTCACTTTGTCCCTCCTGCTAAGCATCTGGTGCAGACAGCAAACCATGAACCATCCTGTGTCTGCTGGAATTCAGATGCCTAGTGATTGGTGCAGAAAATGGAATGAGCACCTTGTGGCTCACAGGCATTTGGGGTCAGCAAACTGCCTATTCACTGTCTTTGGAAAGCAGAACACCGTGGCTGCCTGGTGGGGAAGAGCAGACATAATTGCAGGAAGTCAATTAATTCATGCAAAATGAAGCTAATCATTAATGGTGGGGTACACAGCCATTCTTCTGCAGTGCTGAACAATTACATTTAAGTCATGTTTCAAGGCTAACATGGAACAAGCTGTGTGGTTGAGTAGCTGGAGCAGAAAGAATCTCACTGGGTGAGCTGATTTCCATTCCCTTCCTTGCCCCTACTCCTTCAGCTGAAGCAAGTCTCCCCTCTCAGGATAGTGTCACTGGTTACTGATAAGCATGTTGCTATTAAAAGCAGAAATTCAAAGGATCAAATCTGGCTGGTGTTTCTCACTAGGTATTACGGCAGTTCAACTCCTCTGTGCCTGTGTTTGTCCCAGAGAGTGAGAAACCCAGAGACCTTACTTGATACAGGGGCACTGCCACCCTGATCACAGCTGCAGTCAACCTCTGTTCTTGTTACGAGTGACAAAGATGCAGAAAAAGGTGAAAGATCTACCTGAAAGGTGATAGATCCAGAGTATGATCTAGCTTTGCTCCCACACATTTCAGTTCTGCTTTATCTCGTACTTCACTTCTTTAATTGTTACAAGCACAGTTCACTGTGGTGCGCTGCTGCAGGGGAGAGATGTTTCCTTCTGACTAATTCTCATTTCCCAGCAAGAGTCTTCAGAAGAAGAGCTTGGCAAAAGACAGCAAATACCAAAACAGTCCTGGGCATAGCAGGTGAGGGAGCAGTAAATGACAGGGAAGATCACAAACATGAAGGGGGATAAGGTTTGGACACTCACACAAAGACAAAAACCTTGTGATCTCACTGTCTCAGCATCCTACATGCTCCTATAAGCAGCTCAGCTTTCCATATGTGTTTGTGCCTGTGCATGTTGTTTCATTCACATTCAGTTTGGGTTTTAAAGGGTTTTCTGTCTTCTTTCATGGGGAAAAAAAAAAACCCTCAAAATTATATCTTTATTTGGCACTTGCATTAGCAAGCACCTGGCACTAACACAACAAATATTCTGAAAGACACTGATATTTAAGTCACCAACAGGTAGGACATGACAGTGCCTTTCTGCCGGCTGCCTTGCTTATAAAACCACACAAATACTTCCTGGAGAATAAATTATCTAGCCAATTTCCTCTGTTTTCCTGTTTGTAAATTGCTTCTAAGTAGCTCATGTTTCTCTTGAATACACTTTTGGTAAATACATCAGGCTATGGACAAGCAGTTTATTGTGACTGCTCGGTGTTTAAGACTCAAGCTGGTTTCAATCATTTAAATTTTATACGAGAGCTATTTCTATTTTCTGGATGGATAAAAGTACCACGAAGCCTGGTTTTTGGTGTGAAGACTCATTCTTAGAAGTGCCACATTTGTGTGTATTTAATAATTTTAATTTTAAGTAATTTCTTCCCTAAACTAATTCTGTCCTAAAGAGCCCAGTGACCTCAGTTTACAGGCTATGCAAGCTCCAGTAAACAGTAGATGAAACTCCCTTGGAGATTGAGAAATGGCTCTTTATCACCAAATCTGTTCATTAATCTTCATGGCCTCTTTGGAGTCACTTCAGTGCTCTGTGTAGCTCTCAGGAGCCTCAGTCCAAGATATGAATGACACCAGGCCAGAACAAACTGAAGGCTGGGACACAGGCCACACATCTCTGGGTGTGGAAAGAGAATGGGGAGGATATGATTCCCGTGAAGATGGCTAAACCAGATGTTTCACATTCACAGACTATCCCAGCCCACTGAGGACCTTTGCTGTGCTATTTGGAAAGGACCTTGCAAAGCAGCCACTGCTTTCATTAAGACCTGACCCAGGCAGGCTCACAGCAGAGCTTCTCCTGTGTTTCTCTCCCATGTATTTACAGAAGAGATCAGTGAGGGTATATCAGTAAGGCTCTCTCCTGCAGAGTTTGTTTTCTCCTCCTTACCTTTCTAAGCAGACAAAGCAACAGCTTCAGCTACCCCCAGGTGCCCATGGACCCACTGCTCTCACAGAAGATATTGAATGGGGCTCCTTCAGGCAGACAATGGCTGAATAGGAAGACCACAAACGACCCCTTTAAAATGTATGGTGTGGCGTAGGTGCCCTTTTGCCACACAGCTGAACCTCCTCCACAAACATCAGACAGGCATTACAGTACAAGAAGAGCCTGCTAATTAGTAGGCACTGCAGGTGCAAGTGCTCCTGCAGTTCCCCTTGCTGACCTGGCCCATTTGCACACACAGCACGTTTAACATCACAGACCTGAGCTGCCCCAGCAAGCAGGGCCAGCTCCTTACCCACTGGAGCGTGTTATCCAGTGATGTCCCTGCTCCCTTATCCTACAGGGTACTTAGGACTGCACTGCCATGTGGAACCTGGGACTCTAACCAGCCACATGGGGTAGGACAAGATTTTCTCTGGTGCTTATGTGAGAAGAGTTGTAATTACAGCAGCTGGATCTGAACTGATCTGCAGCTCCAGACTCTCACCAGAGGCATTCAGAGGTTTCAGTGATATTTTAGCTATAAACATCTGAGATGTTTAAATTTTTGCTATTTCATGTAGCTGTTTGGAAAGCAAATTTTTATAGTGTTGAAAAACATACAAGTTCTAGCAATATCTAATCCAGTCATCCCCAAAACTTGTTAAACACAGCAACCAATGTCCAAGAATATTTTAGCTAGAATGTAATACTATTCCTTTGAATAAAAAATGAAGTGGCTTTATTGGTATTCGTTAAGCCACTCAGCTGCATTCCACAAACATTTGTGTTTACCAGAACGCTCGTAAAAAGGAAAAAAATGTAAACATTCAAGTGAATGTGGATTTATACAAAACCTTTTGCCTTCAGAATATTAAAGTAGCTGCCTTAAAATGTCTCCCTTGATTTAGAAGGGATCCGCTGAGGGAATAAAACTACTGAATCACACTAATCATCAGTGGTAAAAAAAACCTAAATAATCCCATTGCCTTTGGTGTACTTATTCTGGATTTATAGATATCTGCTGAAACCAGATCTGAGCTTTTATTTTTACAAGCCTCTGTTTTTTTATCTTGAATGTCTTTCAGAGAAAACACCTTGAATCAAGTTCCGTTGTGTTTGTTTGTTCTGTGCTTTATAAAACTGTTGAGAATGATTTCATCTGTGCATGATTGTGGGACTGAAGATGATGTAATAATAAGACTTACTAAAATCACATCAAAGAAAATTATGTTATACTGTGAAGTCAGGAAAAAATGCTACTTTATCTCAGAAAATGTCTCATTTTCAATGAAGTTTGCTAGAATGACAAGTATAGACCACTGTTGTATGTGGACTTGCATTATTTGCAGCCTCAGCATTTATCCCTGCAGTTTTTCTATGGGTCTTTGGGTCACCCTAAAGCCACTACTGTGATCCCTTCCAGCCTGAGTCAACTGTCTGGAAACCTTACATCTTCCAGGACCTGTAGCTGCAGGACATCTCAGCATCGCTGACATCCCCAAAAACTGAAGACACATTTTCTAGCCTTTCAGGTACAAAACCAAGATGTCAAAATCTCTGCAAGCCATAGTTCTTCCAGTGGAAAAAACCTACCAAAGACAGCAGGGAGCCACAGAAACTATTGAACTTCTTAGTCTGGTATCTAGTCACCCTTGTGGCAAGGAATCAGCAGTCCAAAAAGCTCTGGGAGAATAAACTTGAGCTGTCAGGGACTGACCTGGCTTAGATGAGGCTCCCTCAACTGACCCAAACTGCTGGAAGACAGCAAAAGAGCCCTTGGAAATGGGGGTGCAGACCAAGAATCCTTAGGAGGAAGTTGTCTCCATTTCCTCAATGAAATAAGGGCCAAATGTTTCCAGAACAATCAGCATCTGTCTGAAACATTTTTTGCACAGAAAATTTAAAAATTTCTTAGGATGGATTTTCTTGATTTGCAATAAAGTTTTTCATTCTGGCAGAGTTTCTTATTAAATGTGGGTACCTCAGTTTGAATCAAAACATTCATTTAACAAGCAATTCTGAAAAACAACACCAGTCCTTTCTTCCTGACCACAGACAAAATGGTGAATGTTACGCCTCTGCTCCACTACTAATTTTGTTGTGTGTCTTTGTGATAGTGGTATCACAATGTGAAGAAGGGATTACATAGCAGATTCAGAGATTTTGGCATGAGACATCTTCAAGTGACTTTACAGCAGCTTGAGGAAAGGAGCTTATGAGCCTGACTGCAATGAGCAGGTTTTCTTCAGGTGACAGACTACAGATTCTGGCTTCCTCTAAGAGAACTGAAAGCACCTGGCCATGAAGTGTGCAAAACTTCCACAAGTGTTAAATTTTCTTATCTTCACAGGCCAGGGTACTTGTCTACAGGCTGAAGTGTAACATTTAACCCAGGCTCCTTTTCTGGAAAAGTAGAAAGGAGGAACTGTGGAGAGAAATCTGCAAGAATTTTCTTGTTCAAACACTGGGAGGAGAATAATTGCTCAAATCAATCACCTATAGAAGCTGCAACATGTACCTAGGTTGAAGCTGGTCAGATATACTCTCTGGTCCATGAAGATTCCAAACACAAAACTCACCTTCTACGTTTTAGGTGTGTTGGTCACCAAGGGAGATGCTGAAGTAATGGATTCTCTGATCCTGAAGACAAGGAGCTGGAATAAATTGCTGCACTATGTTTTTCACCTGGCCACTGGAAAAACAGCCTGGAACTAAAGTATCCATTTGTCTTTCCTGCACTGGTCATTGACCCTGTTTTTGAAAAGACAATAAGTGTAGAGAGTCAGTCACCACAGCAAGAGAAAGCTACAAAACAGAGCTCTGCAATAATTCTTTTCCCTAAGTTAGAGACTTCCAATCCCTTTATCAAAGTACTTGCAATTCTCATTTCAAAGTCATGGAAATAATAACTAATACAGAGTAAAAATAATTAGATATATTTAATCAAAAGTAAGAAAAGGTGGTAAACAGCCATTGGCAACGATATTTCTGATTACCTAACTGTGCCAGAGAAGGCAGTTAACAAAGCACAGTTAGTATTCCAGATTTCATATTCCCAAGTGAAAACTGTCGCAAATACAAAGTGGGTCAATGAATAGTGCATTATGAAGTTTCTTTGGAGAACTTGTAAATCAGTTCCTGTGGCATGTGACTGCATCTATGTATTCTTTAGTGGCCAGGACATGCAGCCAGTCAGAAGGTTAAGAAAAAAACCCTGCTCTTAACCTCAAGCCATTAACACTTGTTTGATGAACTGAACCATGAAAATTGGTTGTGCTTTGGTGAGCTGTAAACAAAACCCCTTGTGTAAATATTCACTCAGATAAGAAGTAAATTCACTGCAGCTGCATTTCTGCCATTTCAATCCACTCACATGTATGCTATAGCCACTGCATTTCAGGGTCACCTGAAATGAATATTAAACATGAAAATAGGTATCATTCCACAGACAACAAGCAGTCACCTTTGTAAAGGTATTGTTCTATCTGACCCAATATTTGGTGAAAACTAGGCTAATTCTAGGGCATGCCACAACGTGGAAACCAGCAGTCTTTGAATATGGCAAGTTACACAGAGTTTTCCTGTCTGGGAACAGTGCTCAGCAAACCAATCCTCTCTGTATTTATCACCAGCGGGCACATGGCCTCCATGGGCAAATCATGCTGCGAAGTCTGAGCAAGGCAACCAATGAAGCAACAAAATATGTTTCTCATGAGAGCATGGAAATTATCTGTTTTGGTGGCAGTCACCTATTTCTGATAGAAATCCTGGTAGGACCAAATCTTGGAAAAAGATTTGGCTACAGAGAGAGAAGATGCTGTTCAGCATCTCTGGGAAGAAATCTGCATGGAAGGAACCACAAAGATAGATATAAGACTGTTCTTACAGGTTAAAACCTTTGTCCCAAGCACCTCAATACTCTTTGTATGCTTGTTAAATAATGCATAAGAATTACCAACAGCACTGGGAAGAGGAAAGCATCCTAACCTGCCAGCTGCACACTGTATATGCTAGGAGAAATAGTTTGGGATCAAGAGCTATTGATCTGCTCCTCACACATTAAACACTCTGCTCCTTTTACACATTAAATGCTTTGATTTCCTAATTGGGTTAGGAATTACATGGCTGTCAACTAAGGCATGGGACTTTGTTTTGAATTTCCTATCTTCTCATTTTTGACAGTATCTTGAACTACTCTTGCTTTCAATGGGAAAAATAACTTCCTGGCAAATTTTAGGAAGCAACACTAAAAGTTAAAAAAAACCCCAAACAAATAGCCACCTACATTTATATATTTCTTCTAGTTATTTGCATTACTGTAATATAAAAGGATAGGAAAAGAAGGAAGAAATGGCTGGCTCAATCTAAGCTCCCCACTTACATCATATCAAGGTTAATCAAAAGATCTCAGTAGGGATTCCTTCTATAGTCTGCCCTTATTACTGTTTTAGGGTTACTCTGCAGGAGTTCTGCTGTGTTTTTCATCCTTACTCAGAGGCAGCGGTTTTTTCTGTCTCTATGTACAGTACCACTTAATATATTGAGCATTTAGGGAATTTCCTGGCATGTAAACAGAATAATGTAGTAGAGCGAGTAGATCATTACTTCTAATACATTTCCAATAAGTGCATCTCAATTTTTACACCATTTTGATTTCACTCACAGTTTTATGCCTGCTAATTCCTGATTATATCAGGATTGTGTCCTTTTCTATTTCATTATTTTCTCCTACTTCTTTCACTTTTCCTTTGACCCTTCACTCCCCCTTGACTCCTTTGTACTTCAGTTGTATGCCATGATTTTCTTCTGCCCCTAGTTCCTTTCTTTACATTCTCCTTTGTTAGCTTTTTCCTCTTTTTCTTGATGTTGTCCTCTTCTTTGTCCTCATATCCTTCACTTTTAGCAAATTGCTGCCTTGGAGTGAATTACTGGGGAAGATTAGAGATGTATGTCCTTCGAGGACAGTGGAATTTATCAACAATCATGTCTACAAACGAAAGCCAGTTTCTATTCAGAAAAAAAAAGAAAAAAAGCTGAAATGTTAGAAAAGAGAATGATTTGAAGACTGGAAGTCAGCTTAGGAGTCAAGGTAATAGGCTCTACTTTGGCTCTGCTGCAGGCTTGATGAGTGACCTTGAGCAAATTACCCAACCTACATGTGCCAGGATGAGCAATTTACCTACCTGCTAAAATTACCATAACAATATTTCTGTCTTAGGAGTGCTGCAAAGTTTAATTAAGCTTGGTAAGCACTCAAACATTCTTCATTTAGTAAAATTACCCTCATTATGCATTTACCCACCATGACATTTTTCAGGCAGTAGGCGTCTTATCTTCTCTGTTCTAGACTTGAATATGACAGTATCCTTCAGCTACATTTAGCCAATAATTAAATGATTTTGGAAAATATATTAATTAGAGCTGGAATTATAGAAATTTCTTGAAATCTCTAAAATACCTTTGAATATCACAAAACCCCTGAACAGACATGTAGCTGCAGAACTCATCCATCTCTTCTCCATAACACAAATCCCTCAGCTGAATGCATACATCTGCCTTCAACCCACCCTTCCTTAGCTTAGGGCATGCATCTCTAAGAGGCTCAGGTGTTACATAATTGCTGACACCAACAAATTTGGTGACTCCACAAGGAAAAACCTTGTCCCATGTAACCTCTCCAAAAATTCCTTGGAACATGATGGGATGCCTCAGCCCCCATGGCACACCTGGGCCACTTTTTTAATGACAGAATTTCACCCCAGGAGCAAGACAGCAGCCAGCAGCCTGCCACTCTCACTACAGAGGGCATGACAGCAGGTCATGGGGCTGTGTCACCCAGGCTGTGGTGCCCTGGGGCTTTTGTGCCACCCAGGCAGCAGGGCCACAGGACTGTGACACCAAGGCTGTCCGAGGTGGCCAGGAGCCTCCAGCTCTGTCTGTGTAGCTGTTTTGTCAGTAATATTATAATGCATAATATAATAAACAAAATTATAATAAATTTTAATTTCATGTGAGAGTCAGGATAGTGGAAGTACTTTGAAATCAAGCTTGATTTCCACACTTTGTCTTGTATGAGCAATTATTCATGGTAATTCAACTACACACATCAGAGAAAGGACTAGATTTTAACATAGCTTTGCACAAGGTTTTTGCACAAATGAAATCCAGTGAATTGTTTTTATCGGAAGTGGATACACTTCTTTTGATTTATTTCTGATACAAATGCAGACTGACATTTTGTTCATAACTAAACCACACCTCTGAAGATATTTCCAAGTTACTTCTTTCTGCAAAGATTCGGATAAGATCTCATTTCTGAGGCTCTTGGTTGACACAGCTTTCTTACAAATCCCTCCTCCCTGAAAAGGGAAGCTAAAGCCTACTTCTCCTATGCATCTCAAAGGGAAATTCAGTACCTTTTTGTCTGACTGTTTATCATTTCTTGCAAATGCTCAAATCCATTTCCTTTGGAAAAGTTTGTCTTTGTATGACAGGCATACAAATAGGTTTTATTATAGTACTCTATTCACTGCTGCAGCTTAGCCTAGAGATAAAAAGGAATTCATTTTCTAGATTTTTCCCAAATGCCAGCTCTATATTATCAGAGTTCTTAACTCAAGAAGAATGGGCAAATGAAAAAAAAAATATGAACCAATATATTATATCTGACTTCATGTTAGTGACCAAGAGCCCAAATTTACCCCCCAGTGAACTAAATCAAAGTAGCATCAGGATTGCAAGATTAGGCAGAAAAGCACCAAGTCATCTGAATTTCAATAATAGTAACTTAGACCCTGCAATCTTTTAAATATTAAGTCAGCTCACAGACTTAACCATACTGCGATGTATGCCCTAAAGGTCAGAAAAATTGGATTTTCTTTTCCCTCCTATTTCTTTTCATTTAGCAATCTTTGACATATATATCCAAGGTTTTTTTTTAAAATAACAAAACAAAACAAAAAGTTACCTTTATCACACTAGGACATTTCTACCCCTGTAAAGAAAAGCAGCTTCCCATGACAGTAAAGAATCAGTATATAATAATCTCCTGATTGCTCTCTTTCCTTTCTTTTTTTTTTTTTTTCTGAGACTTGAAAGAAATCAGTCAGTGCAGGAGCCTCTTCAAACATGGTTGGTGTAACTGCTCTTGCCATGCTCTTGCTCTTGGCCATTACCTGTCAACATGTGATTTGATTTTTTTAGGACTATTATTCAGCCCTATACAATTAGGAGCAGATCCCAACTGATGGCTTCTTTCATGGAGGGTAGCCAAGATGGCCTATCCTATCCTATCCTATCCTATCCTATCCTATCCTATCCTATCCTATCCTATCCTATCCTATCCTATCCTATCCTATCCTATCCTATCCAAACCAGAGGGGATAAGTTTCCCAATATGGGAAACTTATCTTCACTTTCCAAATTTTCCAAATTTCTCTTTGCAGTAGTTTGCCCACAGCTCAAGATACTTCTTCAAATTGTGCTGACTGGGAGGTACTCCAACAGTATGATTTGTGGCACCAGAGTGGTTTAGATGTGTCAGCAGCTGCAGAGGTTGTGCTGATTAGATAGGTAGTTAGATAGAAGATGGGTAAAAAGCTTCGCCTAGTCAATCAAAGTCAAGGTAAATACGCTTAGAAACAGAGCAGCAAAAACAAAGCAAAAACCCCCACTACCTGGGGATTCCTGCTGCCTGCTTCTTCCCTCCCAGAGTCTTATCTTCAAGACTGAGGAAGCAAGAAGTGACTCCAGCTGTAGTGAAGGCACACCATGTAGCTCATGGCTCCAGGAGCACATAGATCCAGGTGTGGATTGGATGATTGTGCAGGCTGGGCAGCTCATAGGCTCTGCTCTCAAAAGGAAACATAACTCTCTTCTTGTTAGACAGCTTAATGCATTGCTGTCTTTCAGTGCAGAGGAGATATAAAATGGAACCCCCTTCTTTTCATCTCACTACTGAGCTCCAAAGAATTTGCTTCAACTACAAGTACAAGCTTAGTGTAAGTTTAATTGACTGTAATGGACATGATGTACACAAGCCCTGGCCATCATGGGGGACTCCAACCACCCCAACATCTGTTGAAAGGACAACACAGCAAGGCACAGGGAAGCTTGGAACCTGTTCATGAAAACCTCCTTCTCCAAGTGTAGAGAAACCAATAAGGAGAGATGCTGTGCTGGACTTTGTTCTCACCAACCAGGAGGTGCTAGTGGAGAATGGGAAGCTCAAGGGCAGCCTTGGCTGCAGTGACCATGAAATGGGGAATCCTTAGATCCTTAGTGCTGTGAGCAGGGTGCACAGCAATCTCACTTCAGGAGAGAAGACTGTGACATCTTTGGAGATCTTCTTGTTAGAGTACCATGGCATAAAGCCTTGGAGGGAAGAGGGCCCAAGAAAGANCTGTGCTGGACTTTGTTCTCACCAACCAGGAGGTGCTAGTGGAGAATGGGAAGCTCAAGGGCAGCCTTGGCTGCAGTGACCATGAAATGGGGAATCCTTAGATCCTTAGTGCTGTGAGCAGGGTGCACAGCAATCTCACTTCAGGAGAGAAGACTGTGACATCTTTGGAGATCTTCTTGTTAGAGTACCATGGCATAAAGCCTTGGAGGGAAGAGGGCCCAAGAAAGATGGTTAATATTCAAGGATCACCTGCTCTAAGGCCAGGAGTGAGCTTCCCAACAAAGAGGAAGGCAAAAATAACAGGAGACCTATGTGGATGAGCAAGGAGTTCCTGGACAAAACTCAAACACAGAAAGAAAGCCTACAGAGGGTGGAAGTAAGACCAAGAAACTTGGAAGGAATATAAAGAAATTGTCTGAGAAGTCAGGCATCAGGTTAGGGAAACCAAATACCTGATAAAATTAAATTTGGCCAAGGATGTCAAGCTTCTATAGGTATGCTGGCAATAAAATAAAAAATAGGGAAAATGTCTGTCTTTTTTTCATGTTCAGCAAGCTAGAAGTTTATCAAGTATTCTATGTTTTCTGACAAAGAATACACAGAAATTTGCATTAAAATGCATTTTGTAGAGTTTTTTCTGTCGCCTTTGTTACTGTATCATTGGAGCTAAAGTAATTTTGGTTTTGTTTTGAGGAAGCAATGGAATTCTTACATGCTCTTTAACTATTTGTGTCCTTTAATTTCTCTTTCGTCCAAGGATTAGAAATTAGGAAGCAGTGTTCTCAGAGGCTCACAGGTATAGATGCAAGTTGTCCCACACAGGCACTGTCCTGTTTTGCAAGATCCTGATGACATGGTATCCCTGGAAAAAGGGCAGGTGCCTCCACACACTAGAAGAGACAGATGACTAAACAGGCTGAAAGAATCTGAGAACATCTGTCAGGCCTGCCCCCAAGAAACCCGAAATCCAGGCAACCTGAGATTCTGGGTCATCCTGGTGATCTTTGTTTTCTTTTAACTGTACTGAGTGTGGTGAATAAGACAGTGCTGCTGGCTAAGAGTAGCATTTTCTGCTGAGTGCCTCTCTTTTATAAACATCACCATTTGAGTCTGAGAAGTGGAAATGCTTCAGACATATGGCAATACTCCAGTAGGAGACTTCTATGCAAGCCTTTGAGTATAGCTGTGTGTACATACACATGGAGGAATGGGAGGCAGAGAAAGGCTTTTAAATATATTCCCTATCACTCTCATTCTTTATGAAGTCTAATTTGTAAAGGATCATTGAACTATAAGTCATTGCTATAATAAAGTTATGAAATTTTGATCTAGAAGAAGCTATGCCTGAAAAGATTCAAGATGAATTTGTGGCTTTTAAATTTTTACTGACCATTAAAAAACTGATTAAATTTTTTCCCCAAGAAAATTCCACCATTTTTATCAGCTCTACTTCTGTAGAGTAAAGTAAATGTCTCCACTTTTTATTCTTAAGACAGTGTTTGTGATGAAAACATAAACATTTGGACTTAGATTCTGCATTAAATGTAAAACTCCAGAAGTTAGGCATAATTTTGAAAGCTCAATGAACCCTAATAGACATTTTATTCTGCCTTGAGCTGTGCACGAAACCCAAGTACTAACCTGAATTTTGCATTTCAGTAGATGACAGTATCTAAAAGTGTCTAACTCCCTGTTGTGAATCCATCCAACTAAGGACAGAAAATTTATAAAAAGCCCCTCATTGCATATGATAGAATCTATTTGCCTCATAATTGTAGTCCTGGTTCTATAAAGAGACCCCCAGCAGTTGCTAATTGCATCTAGAAACCTCATTACATTACACCAATTGGATTTTTAATTAGAAATGCAGATGGTAACTCATTTATTACTGTTGTAAGATCCAACTGGGAAAGAAATTTCAATTCGTTTTGGATGCATTCACCTTTTGGATGCTGGAAGAGAATGAGGAATGAGAATGCTAAAACTGTCTTTCAATAAAGATGTATTATTGCACCAAGGCTGAAGGTCACAAGAAGTAAAAAGGAAAAGCATCTGTGAAGCCAGTTTCAGAAAAATGAAGAGCCCCACAAAGAATTCTGCCTGGATACTCAGCTGGGAAGTTCAAAGTGAAAAGCTAGCAAAAATGATTTTGTGGAGTTATTAATATTCCCTTCTCCATTCTTTTGAATGGAAAGAATGAAGGTGAGCATCTCAGCCTACAGCTGAAATTCACTTGTGCCTGTATTCCTTTTCTCACTGCACGGAAAAGAAGACCATGATGCCCTCCTTTACACTGACAGCCCCACAGAGCCTGTTCAGTCTGAGCTCTGTGAGCTGATGTGCCCAGTGCCAATCCACACCCCGCTCCTGACCAGGGACACAGCAGGACACAGCAGTCTCTGGATTACTCAGCAGATGAGGCCACAGTGCTGCACTTCAGGGGCTGGTCATGACAACCCAGAGCGTCAATTTTCTCTGTTTGCCTTATCCTTTCAGATGATAAATTCTTCAGGAAAGTGGCTTTCACTTTCTATGTGTTTCCTCAGCCTGGAACAAAGCAGACCTTGACACAGACAGTGAGATCAGCCACTACAGCAGAGCTCTTCCCTCTGGAGGTTTAAGTGCTTCTCCCCTAGTTTTTTCTTCAGCTGAAGCTTCTCATTTCATTTGTTTTGTTTAGAATCATTGGCTCTTCTTCCACTTGTGTGCCATCAGGAAAAAGAAAAGTGTTGTTCTTTCAGTGTAAAGAAGACACTTGACCATAAAATGCCGTTAGCTGGCATCAACCTGAAGAGGCGAGCTCTATCAGCATTTTGGAGACTTGGTACAGCAGCAGAACTGCTTACAGACATATTTGTGTGTGTGAATCTCTGTCAAGTGATCCTAATAATAAGTCTACTTGCCTGCAAATTGTGTGAGCACAGATCTAGTCTCACATCAGAAAAGAGTAACACAACAACAAGGACACAGATTCTCTTAAAGTCTTCCGTTACCCTTCAGGAAAGTGCAACTTTTCCTCCTCTTGCTTTTTTTTCACAGTAGTGCTACAATTTCTACTGAGAGTTCAGGTATTTAAAAAGAATTAAAAGCTTTTACTTCAATTTATAATGTGAATTATTAGAATTACAGTTTTGCTTTCAAAAATACTTTTAATCTTTTACAAGTAAATGTCAGAGCCTGCTACACATTATTCTGGATAAGTGAATGGTTGTCGTGCTTTCTTTCTATGAAACCAGAAAATTAAATACAGGCACCAGATAAGGAGCTAATCCTGCTACAGCTGGAGAGAGAGCATTTTCTTTTCTCTTTGAGTAAGATGGAAGCAGGAATAGCCTTGCTGGCTTCCAAGACCAGCATGCCACTTCACATCAGAAAAAGTTGAAAATGCCATATATAATTGAGCTCATTTTATGAATCCTGTTTTAAGATCCTGGTGTTAGTTGCTTTAACATGAGCAAATTTAAACCATCCATTTTGTATTGTATTTTTCCTGTTTTCTTCCCTAGAAATAAATAAATTAATAAGTAAATTGTAAATCCACTTGGTGTAAAGTTTCATTCCAGTATAGGTACTTGAGGTTTACTAAAAGCAGACCTATTGCCAAGATACCATTTAGCTGTTCTGACAGAAAAAAGAAAAATGCTAAAAAAAAGCCAAATTGTGAGCTTCTGGAACAAAATCTGTTAACATGATCATGGTAAACATTGCTTTTAACATTGCTAGATGTTAACACCTGCATTCACCACAATATTTATCAGTTGTACTTGAGGTGCTGCAGATCAAGGACACTCTCTCCTGTGTCCTTGGAGCTCAGAGGTAATCAAGGTAGTATCAAAGAGTATCAATTGCCATCCAGACCAGCTTCACAAGGGGAGGAATGAGAGGTGAATGAAAAGTAGGAAGAAAGGAAACCACAGCAAATGTTGTACTTTCTATTAATTTTGTATTGCACAGGGAGGTCAGGGTACAGTAGGATGATCACAGTGGGCTGTGCATACAAACAGACTCTTTCCTGTAGGATCCCCACTCCTCTGCAGAAGTCACCAGGCAGTGAATGGCTCAGGAGAGCTCCAGGAGATGTGACTGCCATAGGGTGCATAAAGGTGAATGCTGCCTTGGAGAGCTGGTCTGGTGCAGCATTCTACTTACAGGCTTATGGATTGCATGATTCTCATGCAATGAAACCCACGATGAAACTCCAGGAGATGTAAGGAAAAATACCGAGATGAATTATTCTACTTTTAAAGAAACACATTTTAGAATCCCAACAAACATTGAATTGTGCTTTTAGAAAGCTTCTGCCACTTGATAAACAAGCATGTTTACTAGCCTCTGTTGTGAAAACTATGCACCTTGGACCTAGAAGATGCATTAGCTAGTTAAGAAGAAAGCCATGGAGTGCAGATAAGTAAGCATTTTTAGATTTGTCATGTCTGTTGCCTTGATTTCCCAAAAAGACACCATTACAAAATACACTGTTCCTCTACGTGATTGTCACAAATATCATCCTGCATCAGTTAAGTCAATCCATCAGCATGTCTCTTTCTCTCTGGACAGCTTAGCAAAAGCAAGAAAATACTAAGCACAGAAATTGCTATTGAGTACATACATATGAATTGTTAGCATGTTGCTTTGGGACTGTATATCAGGGTAATTTTGGAGATGTAACAAATTGTCAGGTATTTTAAAAACTCACTGATGCACATTGACTTGAGTTACTAGCAATAAGTGGAGAAAGTGGTTTAGCTCAGTTGCTACTGTACTATCTCAGCTACAAAAATGAAAAAAAAATGTGAATGAATACCCTTTTGGGGTACCTACCTCCATATATACAAAGCACATAACTGCAGGTAGGCAATTATAGGTGGTCTTTTTCTTTAAAAGTTTCAACATCAGAACAATTATTTTTAACTTTGAAGGCAAGGATCACCATGGAAACATAATGATGTATGAGAGTGATTGGACTGATTGACAATGTTATAGCAAAAGAAGATTGATATGAAAGGCAAAGATAAAATTCACACTGTTCTAAGGCACAGTTTCTCTAGTAGCTGAATAATTTGGTTTCATTTTCGAGACACTAATATTACATGAGATTTTCTTATCCTTATTCAAGAAGAATGCACTGCAGAGGTCACATTTTCTCTCTGACACGTTGTCAGTCACAAGAATAGTGAAAGCACTGAGGAATTTTCTGTTTAGGTAACAGAAGGATAAGACTCAAAAGAAAATATTTATGTCTTTGTTAAGTGCAACCCTGCTACAAATCTGTGTATTAGTTTGATCTTATAGAATTGTAGAATCTTTAAGGCTGGGAAAAACATCCAAGGTCATCAAGCCCAAACTTTGACTGAATACCACCATGCCAACAAAACCATAGCAGGAAGTGCCATTTCAGTAGTTTCTTGAACATTTCAGAAATGGCGACTCCACCACCTCCTTGAACAGTCTGTTCCAATGCTTAACCACCCTTTCAGTGAAGAAATTCTTCCTGATGTCCAGCCTGAATCTCCCCAGCATTGCTTGACACCATTTCCTCTTGTGCTGTCACTGGTCACTTGGGAGAAGAGATCAACCCAACCCCCTCATGGCTACAGCCTCCTTTCAGGGATTTGCAGAGAGTGATAAAGTGCCCCTCAGGCCTCCTCTTCTCCAAGCTGAACAACAAGAGCTCCCTCAACCATTCCTCACTAGACCTGTGCTCCAGACCCTTCACCAGCTCCATTTCCCTTCTCTGGACTCTCTCCAACTCCTCAAAGTCCTCCCTGAACTGAGTGGCCCAGAACTGGACACAGCATTCAAGATGTGGCCTCACCAGTGCCCAGCACTGAGGGACAATCCCTTCCTTGATCTGGTGGCCACACTATTTCTGATCCAGGCCTGGATCCCTTCCTGGCCACCTGGGCTGGTCACTTCTGGCTATTCTTCCCAATACTAAAGCTAGATGAAGTGCTGCCCACATTTCCCTATGGAAAAACAGAAGGTACTTGTAACCTTCAAATGCTTTGCATATGCACTGTGGTTTTGTCAAGTTTTTCAGTGCATGGGAAGGTCAAGGATGGAAAAAGTCCTGGCAGAATAGTTATTTCAGCTGCTTATTTGGAAATTAACTTCTGTTTTGGTATGTCAAACTATTTCATTTTTGCTTATTATATGCTCACAGCTTTCAAAGAAAATATTCTCATCTATAGTGAATAAAATACTTCATTTCATCTGAAACTGCATTTTTCATTTCCTTGTTCACATTAAAATACCCAACAATCTTTGACTATTTTAAATTTAGCCTGATCTGACTGCCTTGAACTAGAAATGTAAAGGAAAGAAGTAATTGTTTCCATTTCTTGAATTCATAATTTCGAGTGCAAACCTTCATTTTCTGCCCTTGCTATAAGCTAAATTTATACACCTTATGAAAGAAAATTCTTCCAGTCTCACATGAGTGTTGTAACTTAAGCAGATGCCTTAATTTCTGTGAACAAATAAACAGGGGACTAATGCTATTAACCTGTCTGTGATCTGAAATCTCCTAAAGAGAGTTGGTTTTGGCTGTTTGCTCTGAGCTGCCAGCTCAGCCCTGGCTTGCTTTGTCCCATGGCTCCCTCTAGCTCATGCCCTTCTGTTCAGCTGTTGACTCCCTCATTCACTAGCACTTAAAAAAAAAGTCTTAAATATGTGAGTGTATTTTTCTTCATTCCTCACAGTGTTTCCTTTTCTATTTATTAGCTGACCTATTTTTACTAAATCTACTCATTATTCTGGACAATTTTTCAGCACCCAAGGCACTGGGTACATGCTTAGTCTTTAAACTGGCCAAGAGCTACAGTTGGCATAGGTAAAAACAAAGGTCAGGAACTCAGTTTTCAGTCCTTCTTCTATGGCTTTAGGCCAAAGAGTCTGATGTAAAGTAGTTAACAGGACAACAAAATAATCACTTTTAAGACAGTTCAAGTATGACAGTGATACAGATGTTAAAATAAGCCCTGACCACAAGAGTCCTTTGTGTCATGACCGTTTCTGTTTTTCTCCTTAACAAGAAAAGAATAAACTCCCATTACCTCACTGAGAAGCCCATAGGGAGCCAAGCCTGATGTTGTATCAACTGTGGATATTCAGTGGCTTATTTCTGTGGTATGGAGACCTATGGGAGAGTGCACATTCTTCCTGTAACAATGCCTTCATCTCATTCTTGGTGCCGAGTCCATCCTCATGTGACTGACATGGAATGCCTTGTAGGGGAAAGGCTTGTGGCTGCTCTGTGTCTGATCCATGTCCGTTCTGTCAGGAAAGGAAAGCCAGACAGAGTTCTTCTCCCTATGGACTTTGCAATGCGGCCTCTTAGGAACACAAGTGGCTTTTCTGCTCACTTAGTAACTGCTGTGCCAAAGAAGAACCTAGAGTGGGAATCCTGGGGTAAATCTCTGCCATGGTTCAATGGGAGCACAGCAGAAGGACCTGCAGGGCATCTACAAGACACTTACAGGACAACGGGAAAGGGAGAGAAGAAATAAAAATAGGGGAAATAGAAATACCAAAGAAGACAAAGACAAGATGTACTGTATAATCAAAAAGTATACAGAAACTAGGGGAGAAGATTGGTCATAACCAGTAATTATGGTCCAATCATCAGCAAACACTGCAAGCTGCCAGCCACTGCAGTAAAATATGTGGAGCAGCTTTGGGTGGGAAAGTCTCCTGGACATGTCACAACCTATGAGTCTCATATTTCTTCTTCCCCAGAGTTTCTACAAGCAAGTTTTTAAGGAACAGATTTTAAAATGCAGAGGTACCTGTTACCTAAGAGCTTGGTGTTTAAATACACTTGGAGATTTGAGCTTTAGAGGCAGATATTTGAAGCTTCTCTGGCACCTAAAGACTTTCAATAGCACCAAGTTACTTAATTGCCATTGAAATCAATGGAAGTTCTTGGCTTTTATCCTTAAAATGAGGAAAATAATAGTTTAATGAACACGGTTGCTAGGGTAGCTAGAGATACTGAGTTCTCCCTTTTTGTGTAGAAGCGGCACACTCGATTACGTGTCTGTCCTGTTAATGCTCTCTGCCCTGGTAATGTCTGGCAGCTTTTCCTTTGCCCTCAGGGGCTTGTGGCCTCATTGCTGGGGCAGAGGGTGCCAGGCACACACTCCTCCCCTTCATCAGCCCAGAGGGGCCAGATGTGCAGCACAGCAGCAACCAGCCAATAATAACCTGAGATTATGTCAGAAACAGTGATGCCCCAGTTTATTCATGTTTATGATTCATATTGGAAACTACTATCATTATAACAACATTTAGGGGCTTGAGATTGCATCAGGTTTTTTTATTCCCTGTGGCTGGTGTCACCCATATTGATTAAAAATGAAAAGTAACTGATGGTTATTGAAAAGTCTCTGGGAGACATTTGGTGAATTGATTAAAGAGGAATTCTGAGGGGTATTTCCTAGACATGTCCTCTGGGCGTGAAATTTGCTTGCATTCTCGATGGTAAAAAGTCATGAAGAGATTTCTTGCTACAGCTGTGCCATGGTCCTGTAGGCTGGCATCTTCTCAAGTTCTGAGCAGAGGTGCTACAGCTTGGTGAATTAAGATCTCACATACAGTGTGTTCCCAACTGGCATTTATGAACAACAGTGTTTTACAGACTTATGGGAAAAGATGAAAATTATTAGCGTGGCTGGATCTTGGTAATTTACATAGATAAACCTGAGTCTTTCAGGAGCTTGTCTGCTGCCAGAATGAAAGAAGGAATGTGAGTTACAGCTTCTAATACTCATTGATCACCCAAACCACAATTTTTCCCCAGGGAGCATTTTCAGTCTAAAAACAGAATACATACAGAAAATGCCACACTGATATTAGCTCAGTACTGCACTGATTTATTCAGTAGGGTACTACAGAAAGTAAACGTCTACTATATTATGGATTAATTATATCTCCTAAAGTATATTATTGTTACTGTTGTGGTGGGTAAGAGTAATTACACAACCACTGACTGTATTTTTAGGCTACATATTTGTTCTGTTTCAAAAATCCTAGTGCTTATAGTGGAAATACCTAGTATTGATGAGTAATGATTTTCAACTGAGTAATGGTTTTCAACTGAAGGAGTGTAGATTTAGATTGGACACAAGGAAGAAAGCTTTAACAATGAGGGTGGTAGAACACTGGAACATGTTGCCCAGGGAAGTGTTCAAAGCCAGGCTGGATGGGGCTTTAATTAACCTGATCTAGTGAAAGGTGCCCCCATCCATACCAAGAGGTTGAAACTTGATGATCTTTAAAGGTCCCTTCCAACCCAAAACATTCTATCCCTCTATAATTGTAATGGATGAAGTTTCACATGCAATAAAAATAAGAGGAAAAGCAAAACAGCACTGACACTAGAAGTTAACTAAGAAAAAAAGAGTGGAGCATGTGGAAGCCAGCAGTATCACCAGGACAATATTCTTAGCAGGATATACATGGCATGAACTGATGGAAAAAGGTTTTGAATATTTTCTCTTGCCAGGGATATCAGATTAATTAAGTGTCAGTGAATCAAATATGTGTAACTATCTAGATTGTCATTTCATGAATCAGTATCCACAGAGGAAATGTCTGCCTGATTGTCAGACAATTTCATCCTGCTTTAATGTACCTGGCTATACATAGCAGAAGTACATTAACAAAAGAAACCTCAGAGATGAATGCACAGATGAAACACCCAAATAGCTCATGCAACAAACAGTAAATAGTTTTTCTTGATACAAGTACAATGACTTTAGCTCAATTCTGTCCTTAAGCTTATGTAAGAGGATAAGTTAGATTGTGATCCTGTACCTGAATTAGCAACATTGTGGCTTTAAACAATTTGTCCTGGGAGAAAGGGAAGTATTGCAAAGTTGACTTCCCTCCAGTCCCACACTGCTTTCACTGGGAAGGAGTTACTTGGAAATCCAGTGATCAAGCACACCCTCCAAACTGTCTGTCACTGGCTTTACAAATATTCTCCACATCTGGCACTTGACACCAAAAGATGTCAAAGAACTCTGATGGGTCATCCTGTTCTCTGAGCTACATCTCACTGGTCACCTATTGGAAAATCTTCTATGGAGGAGTAGTGAAAGGCATGTTCTTGATCTGACTGATGTACCTTCTACAGCAACAGAACAGTTATGCTGGGATGTAGCAAGTGTACCAAACTACAGCTCCTGATTGTTCCTCCTGAATGTCTTAGCTCTGAGTATAAACTTTCTCTCACTTTTCTATTGACACTCATCCCACCAAGGCATCACTGTGTGGCATTGACTCTTTATTGTCTTCCCTTTGGCCCTGGCCAAACTTTTCTTTCTTAGGGGGTTCATGGGAAATTCTGTTGAATTGGTTGGAAATAGGCCCTCATGCTACTGCATCACTAGTCAGAGCTTCTTGGGCACCTTTTGGGAATGGCTGGCAGTGTTCAAAGTACTCTTCTTGCTGTCCCAACTTCTATGTTTATGGCCCTTAGATCCTCTGCTCTTTTCATCTCTTAATGTCTTTACTCATTCTTAGAATAATCTGGTGGTTTCCCTGGTCTCTTTTTCTCTAACCACTCCCTCATTAAGAAAAGTTGGCATTTTGTTGGCAACATTGGAATGTTTATTGTAAAAGTAAAAATCAGAAGAAACACCATTCATAAGCAAATGCTTAGATAAGAGTGAGAGCAGAACAAACATATAACATCTTCCCTCTAATAGTCTCCTCATTTACATCACTTTTCAGCTCAGGGAACCTTCCTAACTTGTTTTTATATAAATATTTAGAAACACAGAGCTGGTCTTGCTATCTTTCAAATATTTTTCAAGCCTTTCCTTGCACATAAAAAGACCTCTTGCATCCACAACAGCCCTAGCAAGGAGTTCCACAGATCTCCATCTAGTTTTTGTGTAAAGAGTCAGATCCTATTGCTTGCTGTGAAGTTGACTCCCATTAACTGCATTTTTCAGCCCTCTTTCTGGCATGCAAAGAGACAGTGAACAGTTAAAACTTTTTCCTTGTGGTGATTTGGTAAGCTTTATTTATATTTTTCACAAAAGTTGTTATTACTTCATAAGGAAGTTTCAACAAAGTCAATGGTTTCTTTTATGGGATATTTCTGTACCTTTGGTTATATTTGTTGCCTTCCTCTTACCCTCTGCAGTCCTCCTAAGTCCTCTCTTCTGACATGAATGTTTATGTTTTCTTAGCAACCATAAAGCACCGAACAGAAGTTTATGTGGAACTGTCAATCATAATGACAAAACCTAGTTGCTCCTAAAAGCAATGGTCAACATAGAGCCTTTGTATGAGTTAGAATTATTTTCTTCTCCACTCAAATCACATTACACTTATGCATACTGAATTTCATCTGGTCTTTTATTGCCCAAGTTCCTTGGGTTTCCATCTTTTTGCAGCTCACCAGGCTGTGCTCATCCTAAATATTTTGAATAACTGTGCATCATCAGCAACCTTTGTCACTTTGTTTTTGAATCCTTTTTCCAAATCACACATGAACAAGTTGAATAGCACAGATCTCTCCACTGATGACATCACTCTGTCACAAATGATGGCCATTTATTCATCCCTTCCATCTCCTGTGTCTTGGCAAATTATCCATCCCAGGGCCTTTCCATTTATGCAAATGATCACAATGTAGACACAAGGATTGGTGGAGTTGATTGAAAAAATTTGTGACTCTTGCAGAAAAGTACATGAGGAAAAGCAGTCTTGGTGTGCTCTCAGTCCTGAAAGTTGACTGTGTCCTGGGCTGCATCAGTGGAAGAGTGACCAGCAAGTTGAGGGAGGTAATTCTTCCTCTCTACTCCGCTCTGGTGAGGCCCCACCTGGAGTTCTGGGATCCCCAGCACAGGAAGAACATGGACCTGTTGGGGTGGGTCCAGAGGAGGGCCAAATAAATTATTGAAAGGCTGAGAGAGCCATGGTTGTTCAGCCTGGAGAAGAGAAGGCTCCAGGGAGACCTTATTGCAGTGCTTCAATACTCAAAGGGGGCTTATTTGAAAGGTAGGGATAGACTTTTAGTAGGGCCTATAGCAATAGAACAAGGGGTAATGGCTTCAGACTCTGAGAGGGTAGATTCAGATTACACATAAGGTGGAATTCTTTTCTAATGAGAGTGGCTATACACCTGCACAGGTTGCCTGGAGAGGTTGTGGCTGCCCCATCCCTGGGAACATTCAAGGTCAGATTGAAGAGAGACAGCTCTTAGCAACCTGATCTAGCTGAAGAAGTCCTTGTTCATTGCAATGGGTTGTACTAGAGGACTTTTAAAGATCCCTTCTGAACCAATCTATTATTTTACAAGAAAGAAATTGCTTTGAAAATAGCTGTTTGTCTTCTTGCACTTGACTATTTGAACACACAAACCAAAAACACCTTCTTTTTCTCAACTGTTTGTATCAAAGCCAGTTCAATTGGGAATAAAATGTTATAGTTTTGAGGATGTGGAGAGAAATCGAGTGCAACAGAGGACAAACTCTTTTCTATGAAGACTGCCTGAATCAGCACTCACTTGAAAAAAAAAAAAAAGGAAAATAAACAAGAAGACCTCTACATATTAAAGAAACAAGTACTTCTCAAAAGGTTCTTCCAATATTAAAATCTCTCCTCACAAGAGAGACATGGAAACATTCATTTCCAAGACTGACACTGATGCACAGTGAGCAGCTAATACACAATAAAATGTGAAAAGACACATTTACCAGAAACTGACATCAAGGACTGTGTTTTTAAAATCATAGTCCATAGAACCTGAAATTCAAGCAGCAATTCAAGTTGTTCGTAAGTTGTTCTAGGACTACAGAAAAGCTCTCCTTGACTTCCACCACTGCTGTAGGAACAAACGTGAATGAATTTGGGACAGTCCAAATGTAACAACTGTGAGTATAGCAAATCCATTTCAACCTGCTTCAGAACTATGTGACAAAATAAGATTTTTTTTTTAAATCTAAAAAGTATCCAAAAATGATAGGTGGAAAGACAGGTGTTTGAAATACTTGTGGCATGGTGTCTTACACACTTTTGCAGAGGTAAAATGATGTCCTCTGACTGAAAGGTTCTGTCTATATAGTCAAGCCTATTGCAATTATGTGTCCAGATTTTAATGAGTATTTAAATACACTCATACTTCCTTATTTTTTTCTGAATGAGATGTAGTGGATAGTTCTGCTAGGTTTTTCTCAGATCCTCAAAATAGTCTGATAAGGTTGTTGGAGTTGTGGCTATTTGAGACCTTCATTTTTCACTGGGATAAGGACCTGTGGTATCTGTTACAGAGAACTGCAACTCACACTGTAAGTCAAAGACTAAAGATGTGCAACCAAGCTTAGGCCAATAAATCCATACTGTCATGACTTGTTATAAATCTGTAGTCCAGTGACTCTCCACTCAAGCTTGGTGCACTCACAGATTGACTAAATATCAGTCTACTCTCTGTTAGAAACAGGTATTTGAAGGTGAGAATAAAATCAGTATTTATCATTCAAAATTTCCCCAGCCCAAAGTTAATGAAACTCAAGACACAGAAATTCAATTAAAAATGTTAACAGAGATGTGCAGAGATATCTCCAAAAAAAGTTACTATTTCCCAAGTTTGATGTCTACATCAATTTCTTTGTATCCAGTCTAAACTTGCTGCATACCAGACGTTTTGTTGAATGTGTTTACAATCAAATATTTATATATTTAGTGGGAGTACATTACTGCCAAAGGGTTGTGAGCTTCCAGGCAGTAGTACTACAAAGAAGGTTTTGCGTCTGCCTTCAGGGAAGAACGATCTCAAAAGATTAATCTATCACCAGGATAAGCAAGAGAAAAGGAGTTTGGTATTTCCCAGTGTCTCTGCCGGAAATAATCAGGAACATTTATATCTGAATCCCAAACTGAAAGTAGGGGGCAATAAAGAAAAAAGGATTCAGAAGGTGGTGGGGCATCCTGGGAAGGCATGGCCCCATCCTGGTGGACAGGATACCAGGCAAGGCTTACATTTCAAATGCAGGGTAACTCTAAGGGTACACAGATGTTGCTCTCAACATTAAAGGCTCTCAACACTATACATGACAGCATGAGCCTAGGTAAGAGATGATGAGTAAAGAGCATTTAGGAGAAGTAAATTACATTGTTTTCTGCACCTCTGACCTTTGTTTCCAATCTAAAGTCTAGCTAGCATGTGTCACCTTTGGTGTACTATTGAGCTTATCTAGTGCTAAAAGCAAGACGAATGAAAGAAATACATCCTCCCAAAGTCAGTGGACCCAAAGAAGTGTGGATACACAGACTCCCTAGCCCACATCCAGAGAAAGTGTGAGGAGGGAGGTTGTACTGAAACTGCTTTCTGCCAGGTTGCACTGCTGAAAGCCATGCTGTAGGAAGGCAGAAACCAGTGATTGTTGTACATGGACGAGATGCAGAGGGATGCTCCATGACCCAAGGGTATCTCTAACTGCAGAGTAGCACAAAACCCAAAAGTTGCCCCTAACCAACAGAACTGGAAAGCCCTCTGGTACCGCGGATCGCAGTAAGTAACTTGTTGAGCTTGCAAGGCAGTAAGGAAAAGCACCTCAGAGGTGCTTCTAGAAAGCAATATTGAGGAAAAATAAATAACCTGGTGCTCAGCCAAGAAAAATAATTTCTCTACATCACAGAAACATAATTCAAAACATGCTGTGAAAGAAATTCTGTCTAGAAGGCGAGTAAATATTACGTTATGTATTAGAACAGTTTTATTAGAGACTAAATAGCAAAGCTTGTGCTTGAAAATTGAAAGAAGAAATAACCCCCTCCAATTTGTTTGCTTTTAAAATCAGAGATAAATTCAATAGAATCTGATGGTATAAAAAAACTGCTTAACAATAAGATATCTTTTTTTATCTAGCTGCAAAGATGCACATCTTAAAACAGAATTTGAATATTCTTGGCATGCACAAGGTAATGAACAGATATGCAGCCTCAGGAAGTTGAGATACAGTTTTCCAATTTAATCTTGCTGACTTGGAACAGCTCAGAGAAGGAAAAGGTTTTCTTTCATAACCATTACTTTGTATTTGCACAGAATAAACAGGTGCTATATTGACATGACAAACTAGAAAGCAGGTGTTTTAATTAAAACATCCATAGGAAGGATCATTTGCAATGTCTCAACAACCACAATTAACTGTTCTCTGTGTCTCAGTCTGGATGGAGCTCATTTAGAAGGTATCAGAACATTTAGAAAATGCTGTGAGTCAATTGTTTTATATCTCCTACCTTGTAGGGTTACTGCAGAATATTCTTTCTGCCTCCAACATAGCTTAAGTCAACATTAGAAAGTCTGCTGCACTGAAGCCATAGAGTTAATTGTCTTCATTCACATTCAGAGTTATTCATTATGCAAAGATCTGAACATTAAGCAGACCTCCCTGTGGAGGCTCCCTACACACAGAGGAAAATCACCCTCAAGGTGTGTGTCCATGGAGGCATTCTACCCCCATGTCCAGTCCATGAACCAGTGTGATCTTCACAGCCTGTAGGTCTGGAAGGTCCCTCAATGCTGGTTCTGTGTTGGGCTGTTGAGGATTTCTCCAAGGCTGCAGCAAAAGGGGGAGGGATTTGTCTGGTTCTGAGGGCCTCACAGAAGAACTGTGGCTCCTCCTTATGCTCCAACCATGGCTAATGGTGCCATGGGAACATGGACTTCTGCCTGCCAGGAAACACAGGCAAAGGAAGTATGTAAGAAAGATCTACAATAAAAGGAAAAATTGTCATTATTCTAATGCTTTGTCACTAAAAGTGAGAGTTTTCCAACTGTACTTTTGCTCGAAGTATTCACTGTTTCAGTTGGTCCCAATTCAACTTGTAGTAAACAGGATTCCATGCCACAAAGCCACCATCACAAATACAATTCTAGTACAGACAAATTACCATGAAGGCTGAAATAGTGACACTTTCTGAACATTCTGAACTTCTATTAAATAGCTAATTCTGACAACACTATGTGACAGAAAAATGGTCATGGAAAAAGAGCCTGTAAGATTAAAAATCTATCTCTGATGAGAATGGAGACTATGAATTCAGATTTATGAATGGGGACATTTTGCCTAGAGATGCTGTGGTGGTTCAGCCATGAGCTCTCCTACTATGCCGTCTCTTAGGGACTCCCATCTCTGATGCAAGGAAGGGTCAGCTCTCAGTGAAGCAGCAGATGACCTCCAGTTATTTACAAGATCATGAGTAATAAATATGATGCCAAAAAACTGACATTCAATATTTCATTTCACTGAATGTGTCAGGGTAGCAGTGGCAGCAATCCAGTGACTGTTACCCAGGCTGGAGATCCACGCAGGTGATGTGAGTAGCTGGAGACAGCACCATCATATCTGCCCCAAAGGCAGTCACCCCTACTGCAAAGCAAACTCTGTAAGCCAGGCTTTCACAGCTGGCCCTATTGCTCATCAGGTGGAAATAAATACTAAGAAAAGTTATCATCTGCCATCTTAGGGATTCTGGTGGGATGAGGGGTGTCAGTGCTTGGGAGGTTATTCTTGTAAGGTGACCATCAGGGTTTCAACTTTCTCCAGTAGGAGGCCAAATGGGAACAGAAACCTCATGATCATCATGCCATGCTCTGCAGTCCTTTTTGTGAATTAAAGCTTCTAGGAATCATGTAGCATGCTGCAGCCAATTAGGATCTGATTTTTCTGACAGAGTTATCACCTGCTCTTCCCAATGGCTTCAGCGGTCCTTTAGGCAGATTAAATATTCTTCCCACAAGAAAAAGGTACTACATGTTTGGACATAGAACCTATTTCTTTAAAAAAAAAATAAACTGCACCATATTTTTTCTGTTGAAAAAGCAGTAACATTCAGCGCTGAGCCTTTTTATCCAGAATTTTATTTTGTCACAAAAAAATCCCAAGCTCTCTGTGGGGTAACTTCTCTGCCTTTTATAACCAGATCTGATTATCTGATGCCTGCCTTTTCTGAAAATGTTGCATATTCTTTAAACTCTTTTTTCCCATAAGAATTTCTGTTGCGCATTATATGATTTTCCTTTTGGGTGCTATTTACTATCAAGTCCTCAACACCATGATGCTCATCTGGTTCTCATTCCAACCCTGAGGTCCTTGTCAGAAACTTCCATAAGAAGAGCCTTTTATGTAGCTCAGTTGTTACCCTCTAAATCCCACTTTTCTGCTTTTTTTTCAAGCCAGTGCTGCCTCATTATCCCTTTCAGCTGTACAGTTTGCAAGGCTCCCTCTCCTATTAGAACAGTGCCTCCAGGATTACTCTACCCTCCTAAATCAAATGGTGTGATTTCCCTCATGTTTTTCCATCATGGATATTTGTTAACAATCACCAGGATGTGAAATGACATACACACAAACCAGAAACAAGCACACTCTCAGTATAAGGCTGTAATCTTACAGACATGTCAGTATTTATCATTTGGTAATGAGCTTGTGTCTTGAATTGAATGAGACCATTCATGTGTATAAAGTTGCTTCCCCATGCAAGAGTTTCTAAGATTTTGGCCTAAATAAAGGAAATAAATATTCAGATTATTTGCAGCAGAATGACAACACCACTATTTGCTAAAGCCAACTCTTTCTCCTCACATATTTCTTCCTGTCCCATCTGCCAGCATCTCATTACACCTACTCTGAACTCCTTTCTCCCTCTGCAGGTTGTCTTACAAGTTCTGTGGGACTTCTATGAGTTACTCAGGTGCATGTCCAGGACACAGGGTGTCCACTTTCAGCAGCTTGGAGGCACTTTCCCTTTTTTGTCCTCCAATATACTTGAGAACTTTCTGAACACTGTATAAATACAGACAAAGAGACAAGACCAGGTCTCAGACCATACAAGCTCCATACATTTTCAAACCATATATGCATAAGCTCAATACACACCAAAGCAACACACTTTAGGGATATGCATAAGTGATATCTTTTGAGTGTATCTGTTTCTTCATTTTGTCTGTTTCTCTGAGATTTTCCACCCAAAAATGCTACTTAGGAAGGTGGAATAAGGTATTATTTATTCCCTATTAATACTGGAGAATTTGAAATTGCAGATCTGTGAGATACACCAGCAAGCACTTACATGATCAAGCTGCACCTTATTATGTCAACTTACTTAGCCTTTAGATGTTTGCTTTGCTTCATCTGCATATCTGACACTATCAGGAGACACTCCTTTGTTCAAGAACTGTGCATTAAATGACAGTGTCCAGATAGCAAGCACAGGCAACACCATTCAGTGAATGATCAACCACATGCAGAAAAGAATTTCCTTGAGGACAGGCTGAGAGGGTTGGGGTTGTTCATCCCGTAGAAGAGAAAACCCAGGGAAAATTCATTGAGGCCTTCAATACTTGAAGGGAGCTTATAAGAGAGATGGGGAAAAGTTTTTTAATGGGGCCTGTAGCAATAGGACAAAGGGTAATGGTGTTATGAGAGGTTGGATTCAGACTAGATATATAGAAGAAATTTTTAACGTAAAGGGTGTTAAGACACTCACACAGGTTGCCCAGGGAGGTGGTAGATGTCCCATCCCTGACAACGTTCAAGGCCATTGATCTAGCTGAAGATGTCCTTACTAATTTCAGGGGGTTGGACTACATTACCTTTCGAGGTTCCTCCTGACCAAAACCATGTTATGCTTCTATTCTATTAAAATGAGAGAGAAACAGAGGATATTGTGTTCATGCGCATGTGTGTGTATGTGTAGTTCACAACTTCAAATAAATAATATGATTCAAAAGGTAAATCATTAATTAAAATACCTTCAAGTGCAGCATTTTTTTAAAAACATAGACTCAAGCATTCTCTGACTGAGAGAAAAGCTCAGTACAAGGATCTTTTCAAGCACCCTTGACACAGCTGTCCTTGCCACAGTGTTTCTTTTATCCTGAACTTCCCTGCTTATAAAGCAAAACATCTGCTTATGGATGTTTCATCAATGATGACACCTATAACTATTGGCAATTACTCTTTTTCCAGTCCATAATTGTTTGGCATTTATTTTAAAGGTGACAACCTTCGAAAAGACAAATATTACTGATCTTTTGAGCAGGCTCCAAATGTCACAATGTGAAAGATGTTGTTTTATCATCAACATATGGCATCTGTCTGGGCTCCTTAAGGAAGTCTGTAGCTGGAAAATAAATGTTCTCTAAGCAGGATCTTTGCAACTCCAGTTTTTAGGCAGCCTTGACTGAAACTCCATTCTGAACATTATTTACCTTCAACTTAATTTGATCCTCAGGAATTTACACATAGTTTAAAGTTTCAGAATAAATTCCTCAACCAACTCCTCATTAAATTTACTTGAAGGGTTCTTTTATGATTGAAACAAGCAGGTTCCCAGAAGACTGTATCTGCACAAACGTACGCATTAGTCTTTAAGACTACCCACATCCTGGTACTGTGGTTGCTTGTGCTTTTTAATGAAGAGTGAACCCCACAATGTATTTGCTGTGCCAGGAATTAGGTATTTTCAGTATGGTAGCAGATAAGGAATTTATTTGAGCCTTTACTAGGGCCATTTTAATTTTAATTCTGTTTTGTCAAAAAACAGCTTTCTTTTCCTGAAGAAATTATAGTTTCAGTTGTTAATGAAACAGGGGCAAAAGAGCAGCTGAACTGTGCTGTGATGGATGCCATGGCAACTAGAGCAGGTATGAAAAATGCTTTCAGAGTATTTAAGTTAGAAAAATTATAACAATAGAAAGCTAATTAGCAATTTAAGTAGACACCTTTGACTCCAGAAGTGAAGGGCTCTGGAATGCTAGCAGCTGATATTGCAACAATTTATGTAAAAGTGCTTTAAATTTGTTATTGGTTGGTTCACTGCAACTCAAGGCATACAGCTTTAAATTCATGCAAGTTTTTTGACAATTTCTTCTGTAGTAAAAACGTGTGCCAGGAAAAGAGGCTGTGGCAATGGAAAGAAGCAACCAGCCAGCCACAGCCACACCAGTTTTGGTGAGCCAGCTAGTGAATAAAGCTGGCACTGCTTTCAGGGAAGAGCCATGGGCATGAATGCTGAGAAATGGTGACTTAAATGCGTTCATCTAGTAAATGTAGCCTCGAAATTTTCCAACTTAAAAATACATCTCTAGCTCTAGAAAGTCAAATTTTGTGTAGCACCATGACTCGTTCACCTTCTGTGTCTTCTCCAAGCAGAAGTGATCAGTTAAACTTGGGAACTAGGCCTCAGTCCCCTTTATCTGATATGGCCTTTTGTGTTTTTTTCAGAAGCATTTATTTGCTCCTGGAGAAACATATAACCCCTCTATACCTTTTATGATGCATATACATTTGCATTTTTTGATTCATTTGGTGCTTGATTTTCAACATGTGTTGGGGAGCTATCCTGAAATGATGTCCAGTCCAGGCTTCTTCCAAATAATACAAATCTTTCATCTCCCCTACAGAATAAGGGTATATGAGTCAGTACTATCATCATATTTTTTTCATATTCCTCTGAAAAAAAGGGAAATATTTATTTCTGTTGTGAAGATCAAAAAACAAGAGACAAGGGAAAAAAGTAAATTTGATTGGTTTATGGCCGAAACCAACAACACTACTTCCTAGGCCACAAGTGTCACATCTACAGGCTCACTGAGCTCTTGATCTGTGTGTGTCCATCAAAGCCTCAGACACGGAGTGTGGCATTGAGACAGCAGCTCCTTTTTTGCACAGACACACCCATTTCTAGATTTCTTAGAATAATGCTCTTGATGGATATGAATGGCTTGGTTGAGCTACTAGAGATGCCCCCAGCAGGGCCAGGGTTTTTTTGCATGACGACATACTCTGTTCCCATTGCAGTTCAAGGTATAGCTGGCACAGCTGCTTAGCACTTTGCACAATCATGCTGCTTTGGCATTTGAGAAGATTGCCTACAGGTTATGAAAGTGCACAGAAATCAAAGGGTTAATCAGGGAAATATCTGAGAAACAGCTCTACTTCCATTTCATGTCGAGTGATGAGGGACTGCAATGCTACTTTTAACAGAAACCTTATAAAATACAAGAAATTCTGCTCATCCAGGCTCCTTTCCTGAACTGCTGGGATCCTCGGTGTAGTGCCATGGGAATGCAGGAAGCCAGCCAGGGTCCAGGGCTGTCTCTGAGATGCCCTGGAACTTGCCATGAGGGAAAGCCTGGGGAAGAGCCAGCTGGGTGACCGGGCATTGCCAGGTCCAGCACAGCTCACTTTGCTCAGACTGCTCAGCCCAAACTGGCTCCAGTGTCTGTAACACCTCAGCAGCACCCATAAAAGCAGGTATACAAAACACATACTGCCATCCTGAATGCCCCTAGGGCTTCAGTCGGCAGGCAGCCAGCCACAGCACCCCCAGCATGTGCAGTCCATAGATGTAGACAACTATGTAGAGAACCCACAGAAAAGGGAGAGCTGGCTGCTATGCTCTAGCCTAATTAGCCTGCATCTACAGTGGAATGGGAGGAATTGATCAGCAAATCATGGAATGTGTTTTTACCTTTGCTATAAGGCTCTAAGACCACACTTATTATTCCTATATTACAGTGAGCTGGTTCTCAGTGGTCCTGCAATTTTATAGGAATCATATCCCATAACATGCAGAAGCACAACCCAGAGCAGATCAGCCTTACACAGACGTTTGCTATGCTGGTTGAAATATCTGCTTGTTCACATCCAAGTCACAAGGAACTGTTCCATAGTCAACATCTCAACAACAACAAATCACTAGAGTGTTTTTGCAGAGTCCATGTAACTGCATCAAATCTGGTCTAATAGAAAAAGCCACGGAACAGAGACAAGCTTCTACACACATCACAAGCCCCCATAAATTAGATGTTGACCTTCTGCTTTCACAACTTCAGAGACTATTTTTTTTAGTAGCTCAGCAGCTACTTTCTTTCTGAATAAAATAAATGTTGTTTTAGTTCTGCTCCCTGGGGCTGCACACTGTGAAGGTGGTAACAGCTCGTTCACATGACAGTGAATGAAGCTGAATAATTAAAATGGCCTTCCTGGTAAGAAAATGTAGGTGAAAGATGAAAAAACAACCCTTGATCATGTCCTGAGCAGAAAGTACATAAGAGTTCAGTAAATTGATCCTGGTTTCTTTAAACAGCAACTTGATTTTTAGCAGTAAATGGCTTTAAAACAGCCTTTCAATTTGTATTTGCAGTGGCTCAGGAGCATGGAATGAAGGCCAACTGAGAACCTTTGCTCTTCTGTTGCCTCATGGCTGTTTTAACACTGCAGCTGCACAAAGCAAGTCTATCTCATGGTGCTGAGAAAATGCCACTTGATAGTTTTGGTTTGCTTGGGTACTGTCCTGATGATCTGACATATTTTGCAGTCCAGGCTGAAGCAGAAGACCCTGAGTATATTGCACTGGCACCCAGAAGAACAGCAGAGCATGTATGGGCTGACAGACAGATGCTTCCAGCCAGATTAAACAAGAGCCTACACAAAACCAGAAGCAGGTCAGACCCAGGACAGCAGACATCCCCAGTAATGGCTAGGGAGACCATCAGGCAAATTCACCTTACAGAGTGAGTGGGGCCTCTACAGCAGCAGAAAACTGTATTCCACCTTTCTGTCCTTCTGCCCACATGCTGAAATTTGTGGTCACAAGTTGATGTTACCCTGGAATATCTGTGAACCTGTTACCAAATTCCAGCCCTTAAGGAGACAGAAATGACAGGGCATTTCCAGGTCCAGCACAGCTGGGGATACCTCCAGGAGCAGTGAGGCCATAAAGATAGAATGGTGCAGCTTTGTAGCCAGATGACCTCTTCTTTCCTCCTGAAAACAGGTATTGACATGCAGAACAGCATAGTCATGGTGACACTTAAGTCCCACACCCACTGTGGTTCACATCTCTGGATTGCTTGCCACTGTTATTGAACCCATCAGTCACACCATAGCATTTTACTGGAAAGAGTGGCAAACAGCCACTCTGGAATTTTTCCAGAGCTGTAACACAAGATATTCAGGAGTTCCAGTAAGAATCCCCTAACCCTCATCTAACTGACGTATGAAACCAATATAAACAACATAGGGCTCAAAACAAACCCAAAATGTAAAGCTGCAATTTGCTTGGGTTTGTTTTCATCAGTTCACTATACTGATCTCTTCTTCATTTTGCTTTTATTTTTCCTATATGGAGCTGCAGAGGCTTTACAAGTATGTGTCTAAGACACCTCTTGAGGCAAGGCAAAATATTTGCCCTCAGCCTTGCTGAAATGGAACCTGAAGTTTGCTTCAGGATGTTTTTGTAAGTATCAGCCTATGGTCATGAAAATCTGCTGGGTGGATTTGAACACTCTCAGGTCTCTCCTCTGGTCCATGGAGTGGGATGCCATGGGCAGGGGCATTGGCAGTGACAGAGCTTGGAGCCAGAAGCACAATTGTTGTATTAACAAATTGACACAAGGATAATTCTGCATTGGCATCAATATGTCTCCTTTGCTCTCAGTACCCAAAAAAATACCTTTTCATGGCTTTGTTTTGTGCTGTGTAGATAGAATAGTTCATTTGGACTCCTAGGAATATGTAATTCCCCTTTTCCAGCAACAGTTCCTTATTTTCTTTTTCTGTTCTTCATAGGTTGAGCTTTTTTCTTACCAAAATTATTTAAATCTAAAATTTCTCTTGCATAGATGGGAGAGGTTTAGTTGTGCAGTAACACACTGCTCCATTCCTTTCTCAGGTCTGTTGTCCTGTAACAACTGTGGGAGCACTGCATGTGCAGTGGCTGCTGGATTGGCCCCACAGTTCATGCCTTACAAAAGGATCTGTTCTGCAGGGTTTGCTGGCTGATATCTGCTGCTCTGTAGCCAACAGAAAACGTGAAAGAAAAAGCTTAATTCCTAGTGGAATCCAAGTAGATTTGCATGAAAAAAGTTAGTTTATAGGATGTTCTAAAATCCATTAAATGAATGACTACTGTTTCTGTTGAAATGTTTCATCAGTGATGATACCTGAGAAACATAAGCACCTCAATTTCTTTAGACTATGTAATATGGGGGGCTCTTAACTTCTTTTGAAAAAACTTCTATTGATCAGTATAATTAATGCACAGTAGGGTGAGGCTCAGTACTTGTTTTCCAAATCTTAGTACCTTTAAATTAACTCTATTATTTGATTAAGATACTGAAATATTTTCTTGAAGGAACAAACAATATCTTTGTGGGACCGAAAAAACAAAACTTCTATTATTATTTTTTATTAAATTTCAGCATTGGGAATCTCTCAAATTTAAGTACTGTTGATATTATGAATAGCACAGTAGTACTCTAGCATGTCAGCTCTTCATGCTCCAGTGCCTCAGGAACTGTCTTTGTCAGTTTTTTTCATTAATTTGTCAAAAATGTTTTACTTCTAGTCTTAATAAAGTCTTTTAAGAAAAAAATATTTCTCAGAGGGGTAGTTAATTTTATCTTTTATCTTAAGCCAATGTTTTTCATTTTGATTTCTAAGCAAATATAAGTGTTAATTCAATTAACACTTATAAAATAATGAAATTGTCTCCTCCTATCTTCCTTGAAATTTCTTCATTATCTTTGGATGTGATTATGTAGGAACATTGTTAATTTTATTTGCAGTCATCTATTACCCTATTTGAAATATTCCTTAAGATAAACCTTGAATTCTTATGTTTGGGAAATAATACTCTACTTCAGCTGGAAAGTATAATACAAGTAGACTACCACACAAATTTCAGTATTTATAAGTTCTAACTACAAACTGGTTTATTCACAATTGCCTTTCTCATGTTTACATTCCAATATTGGAATATTATTCCAATTTTATTATTAATCAGAATTCCACTACCATATACTTTGAAAATAACTACTTCTTAATTTTAAAAATTGCAACTCTGAAAGCTGAAATTAGTTTGTATTTTCTCTATTTTTTCCTCCAAATCTCAGTATTCAAATTTAAATATTCCCTAAAAAGAATGGCCACATGCTCCTTTAGCAATATCCCTCTTGTAAGACAGACTCCCTCAGGTGCCTTTGCCATTTACATTGCAGTTGATTCAAATCTGGATTGCCAGAGCTTGGAGGAAAAATAACCTCTCTACCAAGGAAAAACCATTTTGTGCTTATCCTTTCTTATGGGTTCTTTAAAGACCCCCTCCATCTGTCAGGACAGGATGCCTACCTTTGGACTAACCAGTTCTTTATATTTATACTTATAGGTGACATATAATCCTGGTGTCGATAATTTGGTGCCAGGAGAGGGTAATCATTGACTGCTTCACTTTCCTGTGCAAGGCTGACTACTTTGGTGGTATTACTACACAGAGTCTCTCCAAAGTTCTTTCAGTTTTATGTTATGTATGCTGTTCCTCCTTTGAAATATTAAATCTCTGACATCACCAGGGTTTCTAGCCAGCACAATTGTCTTGCTGAAAACAGAGGCCTGGAACTTACATTTGGATTGTGCGTGGCTCAATGGATGACTTCAGCTGTTGCAGAAATAGTTTATGTATACAACAAGCAAATGTTTTAATGAGAAACTGGAATAAAATCAATATTGTAGATGGAATTTGAGAATGTTCATCATGTTGTCTGTCAGCAGTCTCATTTTCTTTAATTCCTTTATTAAAACCAGCTCTTAGTAGTTCATTATATGACATAATTTAAGTTAAAACACAACCCGCATTTATCCTGTGGCCAAAGAGTCTCCAAGGGTAGCAGAAGTTGTATAACTCCACTTTGGAGAGAGAGAGAGAGGAGCAGAAGAACAGTGAGACAGGGTAGAGAAATCCACAGCTTCCTTCCTAATCCGATGGCCTTGTCACATGAAGGCATTTTCTATGTAAGCACATGCCCTGACTGTGCAGTAAATGAGCACACAGCTGCCCTTCAAGTAGGAGAGCAAAGGCTTAATCTTAGAAGTTTCCCCCACTGAAGCTCTATACTTTCTCTTCTTAAGATTAGATGGATTTCATCCTTAGGTGATGACTAGCACTTTATGAGCTCATTCTCTGCCATGTGGGAATATAAATCCTTTAACACTGGCATTTGAGTAGCTTTTCAGTGCTTTACATCTTTTAAGCACTTGAGAACTAATCCCACCCTCCATACACAGTTTTGTGTGCTGGATTTTCTCAGGCGGTGGCAGAGGAAGACTTCCTCTCCTGGCAGGATGGAGCACCCTGTTGGCCAGTCTTTATTCCCTAGTAGGAAGGTGAAGCAAAGATTTCTTGCAACTTTGGCCTCTAATAGTTCTGTCATTTCCATTACACCAAATCAACCAAGTTTGAACCAAAAGGAAACTTCCCTTCAGCACACACCCTGAGTCTGGCCAGACTGTCAGTCACTGACTGGATTTTTAACACTGCCCTGCCTCCAAATGTGGCTTCAGCTGCTTTCTGCAGGGCAGCATTGGGCTATTTGTCGTGAGTGTTGACTGGTAAGCATCAAATGCTCAAGCAAACAAGTTCTGAGTTTTAATACCATCATATACTGTCTGAAGTCAACCACTCCAGGAAGCTTTGGGCAGTTAGAGAAATAAAAAGAACATGTGGAGATGGGCCTAAAGACATTTTGGGTGTAGTTGGTGACGAATCACATGTTGTTAGACTCACTTTAGACCAAGTATGTCTAAATATGCTGGCTTCTGCTCTGCTCCAGGTCCCATGGAGATTATGCCATCATGATACAAACTACCAGGAGCTGAGGACAGCTGGAGTCAGAAGGTAATGGCAAAAGGAGAAGAGATGCTTTTAAACCAAAGAACCAGAAATAAGAAATATAAGAAGACTAGGAAGTTACCAGAGTTGGTTGAAAAAAGAGGAGCAAGAGAATGAAAATCTGGTAACTTCAGGTAAGAAACTGAGAAACTATTCTCTCCTCTTGAAATCATTTTTAGCAGGAGCATATGATCCACAAAGGCCAAGAAAGAAACTTGGTAGTCTGGGGAAGTGCAAAGCTGGTCTAATAGATATTAAGTCCCAGCTAATCTGGGGACCATTTTTTCCCAGGAACAAAAGCAATGCTCCCACTGCAGTCCCAGCTGGGCTGAGCCCTGCCTCAGTGCAGCTGACAACCAAGCCCTTAACATTGTTTCTCTGGGTAAATGGATGACAGCCGTGTATCATCCTTCCCTTGGTGACTCTTACTTCTGGCACCATTTGTTTCCATTTCATTTTAAGGTCAGTATGAATTGTGTCAGGCAAAAATGACTTAATAATGAAATTAATAAAATGCAATAATGTTAAAGTAATACTATAAAGTTATCTTTTGGCAATCTGAAAAGCAAGGGAGGCTTTAGATCAGATTATCCAACAATTACTTTTCATAAATATACCTAAGCCATCTCTCAGTGTAAAACTGCAGATTGCACAAGCACTCAGCAGTCCCTTGTAGGCTGCAGATTCTTATCTTTCAAAAAACTTAGCAAGGTTTGCTGCATTAAACTCTCAGTGTAAAGACTGTGATATAACTGATTGCTTTAATATAATTTTCTACCAGAATTTTTCATGGTAAACTGTGCCCTGAGATAGCATCTGAAAGTGGTTGTATGGGAGAGGTGTAGGAGGATCAGGATTCATGACTCTACAGCAATTGAAAAAAACAGGATCCCAAAGTCATGATAAAAATTATTCCCTGTGACAGGAAGTTCTGTTTGCTCTTTGAAACTGAGAGCAATAGAAAAAAAATATTTGGTATCTACCTATTGGAACAGGGAGGTCATTTCACACTTTGATTGGAGAAAGCAAATATGTGAATTGGACAGGGAGGGAAGGGAAGGGACGGGAAAATCCCTAAAAAAATTATTCTTTATAAGTACATGGATTTCCTAGCCAAAGACATGACAAATCACATCATAGGCCATGAAGTAACCCGCTCACAACATCATAAGGAGGAAATGAAGGCAGAAGAAGATGGGGAACACATCTCTTGAAGTAAAAGAGCATGGCAGCACTTCAGTCAGGACTAAGAACTGGGCCTGGAAGGCATTAACAAATGGACACCATAGGAAATGATTTTTCAGAGTATTGCACATTGAGCAGAATCTTATGACTGTATTAAAATGTGCAAAAAGTGCTGTCATTTTGCACACATGACTACCTGAGGAGCAAAAGCCAAAACAGTTGGGTCTTTCATCTCAACAGTCACAGGAAGGAAGAGAAGAGATCTGGTGATATTCTACTAATGTCATGATACAAGTTTTTTCTTCCACAGAAGAGGATTAAGTACATTCTGACAATTAACCTCTATCCTTCTCATAATAAGTAGTGAACGACTATTTTAACTAAGACAAGTAAATCAAAGATGTGTATATGCAGAGTAAAATTGCTTCTTTCCTTTTTTACAGTTACAAAAAGACCATATGATTCCAATGATAATCAGCCACTCCACATGATTCCCATTAGCTCTGTCCATGGAACACCTGAACAAAAGCCAAAGGAACTTGGACTTGTTCCTCATTCTGCCTTTTCATTATTTTTTCATCTAAACATCTGTTTTCCCATGTTGACGTATGAGCTCATAACTTGCAGAACAAAGACAACCCGTGGCTTCATGCAGCAGCATGTTTATGTAGGTAGCACTGGGTTTTTTCTGACAATTTCTCCATATCTATTCCACCCTTTAGTCTGTTGTCCAAATTCACTACCACATTGCAAAGAATGACTAAGACCCTTCTTTAGTGGGGAAAGTTTTTCAAAAAATAACCAGAAACTAAGGCATCATTTAATAAAGGATATTGGTTAAATATAGCTTTATAAGGAAAACATGATGGTGATTACTTCATGAATAGCAATGCTATGACCACTATCACAGATCATGTCTATTTAGCTGCACAACACCATAGCATTTTCAAAACAAACGTAGTACTTGTGCCCTATTTTGAAGCTTTTATATTCTAGGTCCATGATCCTGTAAAAGTATTCACTTCTCACCAATTGCAGGGATCTCTTGCAATACCCCACGCTAAGAATGTGTGTGTAACAGCTCAAAAGGACCAGGGCCTCTTAAAAAACACTATATTTAAGATCATCAGATCCTGTGGAATGTCTCACATATGGAAAACTATGAAAAGTTTAAGTGCTTGCAGATCAAATAAGTGAATTCAGAAAAAAAAAGATGAAAGATAAAAAAGTTAGAGGTTACAAAATAGAGTACAAAGTAGAGTTGCTTTGGACTGTAATGTGATTCATGTTAGTCCTGCTGGTGTTGGCTTTTCTTTGTTTACAGTATGAATACTCTAAGCCCCCTACAGTAAACCTACAATCAAAAGTTGAAATAAAGTTAGATTCAACGTTAAGCATTTAAATATTTTAAATTTTTTAACAGTTTACAGTGTTAAAGTTCTTCCTGCAATAATGCAGTAAATATTTTTTTTAGTTTAGAGTTTACATAAAAACAAACATCTTAATATTTTTTCTTCCATCCTTCTCAATTACATAAGCATGGGGTATTGAGATCAAGAAAGTGAAAGACAGAGAGGGAGAGCAAGATGATAAACAACACAGGAGTTGTAGCAGAAGGAACTTGGTAACAAATGAGAGAATGAGTATCCCTAGGTTAAGGTTAGGGCAGAGAGGCAGTGAGAGTATGAGAGGACAGATTTGTGGCCATTAGAACAGAAGTACAGGATACCAAATGCAGCTCTGTGTATTCCGTCAGTAATATAAACAGAGTGTCAAACACTCTGTCAAACAATGTCAGGAGTGTGGAACCTGGCTCAAAAGAGAGGAGACAGGCTGCTCTGGGCAGGCTGCTGTCAGAGACCATGGGAGGACACTCCATGGAGCCAGCTCCAGCACTGGCTTCAGACAGCTGAGGCTTAATGAGGTTCTTGCAGACCCTGGTGCCACAGAAGTGCATTGAGTAGCAGCAAATGGGGTTTCAGCAGATTTGGGGGGCTTCTTGTGATTATTCATGCAGAAATTGTTTTCTCACCTCAGCTCACTTTAGGGAACCTGTATTTTCTATCGGGGATTTTCAGAGATGCCAATTTCCATAAAGTTTACTCTTGGAATGCTGAAAATTTAACCATAATTACTAGCATTTCAGGAAAAAAATACAGTCATAATTTCAAGTATTAACTGCCATCACCCCATCAGCTACAGCTACTCATATACCTTTCCCATCCAGGAGGAGAGCTCAAATAAAGGCAGTTTTAGCTGACTCTTGCCCCATGGCAAAGACAGACATTAAGAGCAAGGGTTACTTATATCGTATTTACATATAGCAGATGCAAAGGAATGCAGTTGGTACCTTTTTTTGCCAAGCTTTGTTTCACCTGAGATGGTACACTCTGAAAGGAAGCATTCCTGCTGTGCAGTTTCATGGCAAGGCTGCAGAGTTGGGATTGCTGTTTGCTGGGCAGATGGCCTCACCTGGAGGGCAACTGACCATGCTGTCACTTCACTGATTCAGCACATGTGGCCAGCTGATGCCAAACTGGGCAGGAAAAGCCTTCTCAAACACCTGACAAGTACTTCAAGCTGGTATTTTATGCCTTCTCTTAGAGTGGCACTGCACTAACTCTCTGCAACACCATAACAAACCAGGTTGGGGAGCTAAAATTACACCTAGCTATTTGCATACTTCTCTGCTGGTTTCTGGTAAATTGGCTTCTGGTCCCATTCCCTCTGAAAGGGCAAGGGGTATCCCATTGCAGGGGTGCTGAGTCTCTGCCAGGTCACCCAGCTACACAGAAACCTGCAGCACGACTCACCAGGTGTAAATGTTTGGGGTCGAGACACTTAAGAAGTCTTGAGTTGTGTATATATAGCTATAGAAACTTATGAATCTGATTGTGGCAAGCCCTGCAGAAACAGGGTTAAATGCTCCCCCTGCCCTAAGAGATGTAAAACACAGTTTGGGAGAAGACCAAATAATAAGTGGGAGAGGAAAAAGATTAAACAATAGGAGCAAGTATTTATGTAATAACTATAAGCAGCTAAAGTCTAAAAGAGTCAAACAAGATTAAACATTAAGAAGAAACACTTTGTAAAGGTATGGATAATTTGGGAAAGATTGCTTGGAGAAAATTAGTGTTTCATGCAATTCCATGGTTCCACAGACTTGTATCATTCCCAGATGTTCTACAGGTTTCACATCTTAGATCCTCCTCGAAAAAGAGTGTAAAAGAGAAGCATAGTTCCTTGCAAATAATTCAGAAAAGATAAAGGGGCACCTTAAGGGGCACACAGCAAAAAGGCAGCCACAGCAGAGCAGATAGCTGAAGGAAGAGCAGTGTCACAAGAAACCTATCTATGAAATGCTTTCCCAAAAAATGTACATACAGTGAAACTCAACAAGTTTTACAAATCTGTTTTCATGCTCTCCATTTATATTTGAGACTGATTTAAGCTTTTATTTCAATTACAGCCGTTGTAGTACTAGTTCATTTTCATAGTTTGGTTCCAACTGCTCAGTTTTGATTTATTAAAAAAACCCACCATAGACAATGAAAAGCATCCCTCTCTGTTCTTTAAATAGCCTTCTGTTCTGTTCACTCTGAATGCTGCACAGCTATAGTCACAGCTCTATTAATTAAGAACATGCTGTTATCCTCAGCATTGAGAGAAATAAAGTTACTGATAGATAAAGTTTTGAGGTACCTGTCTCCTATGAGAATTTCCAATGAAAGGAAATGTGGGTGACTGATGATGTAAGTGCTTTGCAGCATGGCTGAGAAAATTGACCCTCTCTCTTTGTACCCTCGGGTATTCTAACAAGAGTGGTGTTCTCTCTGCAAGCACTCATCTAGTTTCAAATTGGATTGTTCATAATATGTGTTGAGTTGTGAGAAGTTCCACAACTATCCTTCTCCTTTCTCTATCCTTCCTTGCTTCTGGGAAATATAAGTTCCAACATAAAGTTCCAGCAATGTGGGGATATAGGAGCTTCATGCTTTGGAGATCTCATGCCTAAATAAACGGTCCAGGACATGATTAAGTTCCAACTAATTTTATACATCAGATAATATAAACAACCTTATGTAAAGTTATGCTGATTATAATCCCACAGCAAAACTGTCAGCAGCACTCAATCACATTTAAACCTCAGTAGTTCCTCTTACTGTTATTTTCCTGCTATTTTCCTTCATGGTTTGGTCTGTACAGATGCTTAGAGGTGAAATGATAAATATGTCAGATATATCAATATTTATGTCACATAAGGATTTATGTTTTGATGTAAGGAGAAAGAAAAGCTATACCTCCTAAAGTCAAGATTCACAGGAGAGGATAGTTGTTGCACTTGTTGCATAAAAACATTTATGTGTCAGCCTCGCAGCACCCACCACAATGAACAGGGCATGAGGAAAGATAAGCAGGAGTTTCTAGTCAATCAGCCTTTATCTTTTTTCTCTTTTTTTGTCTTTCTCTCCTTCCAGATGCATGAAAGGGAAAGCACACAATGGTTAGTTCTTAACAAACCAAATTAAAACCCAGGCTAATCTCCCAATCTTTATCAGGACAATGACCCAAAAGCACAGTACGCTTAGAGGAATAAAGGATAATATTTCATAAATATCTGTACATGCTCCTGGGACAACTATGATCAAGAGGTACTTGCTTCCTATATGTGAGAGAAATTTTATCATGCAGAAAATAACACTATGCAAGACCTAAAGAACATTTACTGGCACTTAGGATCCCCATCTGACTGCACAGATTATTTAGAATTATTACATTCTAAATTCTAAATACTAAGTTCTTCTTATTCATGTTTGAAGTCTAACAGTCCAATGTTACATACTGATGCAGGTTCTACTAAACACTTCATGTTGTATTTCACACTATCATGAAAGCTTGCCTTTTCAAGAAGTAATATATTTTCTCTTGGACATAGTCATCCCTGATAGTTACAAAGCAGGAGGGTAGACTTGCTAGTGGACACTTTCAATACCTGACCTTTGGCATACACTTCTCAGGAAATTCCCTTAATTCACAAACAAATTCTGAAGCTTTTACTCTTATTAAACAGACTTTAGCATAAATAAGTGTCACTCTTTGCTTACACTACTTAACCAGTGGAAAATGGTCTTACAGTCTCTTTTGGATCCTTCTGATCTATGGAATGTCTTCAAAATCAGATGTGGGTAAAACTCCTACCAACATCAGCAGTAACAATATTAACAAAGCATCAGCTGGCATTATGTGTTTTTTTGCCAAGAGACTTGTTATCATAATAAAGAAATTGAAGACTCATTTACTTTAAGGTGTTCATGAAACATTTAAACTTATATTCACAGAACCACATTAAGCAATTAGGTAATATTTCACATTAAAAGTGGTGAGGATCCCTGTCCTGAGAGAAGCTCTAAAGAGTGTTTCACAGATGTAAAGATAGAAGCAGGACAGAGGAAAAATTAAAATAAAATACTGGAAAGAAACGACTTCCTAAAGTACTATATAAACAAAATAACCCAGACAACCAGGGAAAAAGAGGCCCAAATCCCAAGCAACAACAACAATCAAAAAAAAAAAAAAAAACAACCAAAAAAAAAACCAACACACAAACAAAAATAGGTTACAAAACTCACTAGTTTCCTTTGCACAACATTTTTAAGGTACCAAGGAAGAACTCTTTTGATCTTTTTAGCTGAACAGCTAATGAACAAAATCCTAGATGGTATAGCATCTCCTATGTGGGAGTTTGAGAGCTTTGATTCAAAAAGTATCAAAGAAAAATAAGAATGGAAATCAAATTTCATAAAATTTATAAGATGGTCTTTCATACTGTAGTTCAGATCTGGAAAATAACTCAGGCTGTGACTTTCTGCAATGACCAACCTATTTCCTGCTATTTCCTTTGTCTTGTCTTTTCCCAGTTGGACAGTTTTTCTTAAACAGTAGACAAATAATAACAGAATGGAGCACGTCATAGTGAAATTAGAGCTCTCCATCAACTAGACTATTTTATTGCTTCTTACACCATGAGGTGAACTTTACTGTAACTTCTCTGGCTCTGTGAACTTATATAAAGGATAGAGGGAACTAAAGAGTACAGTAGAATGAATGGCAGTAAAAACAGAGCAGATGTCAAGATTTACTGTAAAGCATACCATGGCTTTAAATCTACTTCAAATTGTCCAGACTTGTATGAGTTTCTCCTGTTACAAAATGCCCAAATGGCTTCAAGACTGAAAGAAGAATCCTGACTGATTAATTCACATTATCAGTGGCTATTCACGTGAGTCAGTAACAGGAAATATTAGTACTCAAACATCATAACACATGCTCAAATGAGAACAGTTTCTGCTATTTTTGAACAGCTAGAGACCTAGGCATTATTTCACTCAAGTATTTTTGGAGGTTTTTTTTTCAAAAAATATTCCACAATGAAAGAGAAACATATTCTAGGAATTCTGTGCTAACAAAATGTGTAAAAAATAAGACAAATTTTAATAGTGCTACTTAAGATTTTTTGAAATGTGTGTGTCTTGAGAATTAGTTATTTAGGTTTTAGCTCCTGTTTTTCCTGTTGTTCCAGGTCCCACGGCTGCAGTACTGATCAGGATGACAGGATTACATTGGATAAGCTGTATCTGCCATCTGCTGGAAGGATATTTTCTAGCACTGATGAGGCTGGCGTTTGGGTAGGCGGCCAAATTGAATTAACAGCATTCTAGAAGTTGTTGAGAAATTGAAACTCAATCTGCAGTACAAAAAGACCTTCACATGCTGTTTACTGGTGGAGAAATGAGTCACAGTAGAAATTATTTCCAGAGCAAACTAATGGAACAGGACTAGAGACTTCATTAAAATCCTAATCCCCTTTTCAGTATGGTATCCCACAATGCTACCGCTGCTACTGAAGGGGGAAAAAAAAAAAAAAAAGTGAGGGGAGGGTGGGTGTTAGTAAACACCACTAAACTCTATTTTCTATTCAAAGCATTTAAAAAATGCAATTTTCCTCTATCCAGACTGTAATTTTTTGCCAGAAACATAGAATACAGCAATACTGCATATTTGAACAGAAAAAGATCTTGGTCTTCTTATTTTACACAAGTAAAGCATTTAAGTTAACCATGATCATAAAACATTTTAGAAAGGGAATCAAAACCAGTGTTCCTGTAATGGTATTACAGACATAGATGTCTCCTGTCACATACACATTGATTGCATACAGATGAACTTCCATAATATATGTCTTTGGGATTTTGACAAAACAATGCTGTTTGTCTGTGCTTTTAAATGCCCTTGAAACTATTCCATTAGATTTCAAACTGACATTTCCATGATGTGAATGAATGCAGTGAAATGCTGTAATTACCTGAGCCAACAGAAATTGCACACTGCCTTTGCTACTCTTCGGTAGCAGCAGTACTCTACCTGGTTAATACATTAGTGTGCTGTAGTAGGACTTGCAGTACCATTATGACAATTATCCATCACTTCTGAACCCACTTCCCTCTTATCAGCAGCATATAATTTTGCCGTACGTGAATAGCTCAGTCTGGAATTTTCCATGCTGGATGTTTGCCTCTGGACAATTTTGTCGAAAATTTCAGTCAAAAGGTTTCAGCTGTTTCAGAAAACACAATTAAGGGCAAAAAAACAAACCAAACACATTGTTTTGACCATGTTAAAATATTCTGGCAGCCTTTTCTTTTAATAGTTATTGTACATTCATCCTTTTGTACAAGGGCTTCCTGTTTGCAAGGTCGGTGGCCTATTTATCAAAGGTAAACTTCTTGCTATCCTCACAAAATTTTATCAAAGTCTGCCCATGTTATAAACCTTGAAGGCTTTGCATAACATGTTTCCAGCAGAGACCTCAGTACATCCACCCACTCCAGCCCTGGGCTGCACACTACTTTCACAACCTTTCAGGCTCCAAGCTGGTATCATGACCAAGGATACACTTCCAACAGTCCCAACACTGAGTCCTGGTGGTATGGGACAGAAAAAAGAGGGAGCTGGCCAGGACAGAAATGCTGTGGTAATGGTGAGTGGTGTGGTGTGGTGTGGTGCGGTGTGGTGTGGTGTGGTGCGGTGTGGTGTGGTGTGGTGCGGTGTGGTGTGGTGTGGTGCGGTGTGGTGTGGTGTGGTGCGGTGTGGTGTGGTGTGGTGCGGTGTGGTGTGGTGTGCTGTGCTGTGCTGTGCTGCAGAAGGTACAGCATGAGAGGAAAGCTGGGATGCATTGCCAAGGTGCTGAGAGCAGTGGAATGGGAACAATCAAGAGAAAAAAAAAAAGGCTGATGTGGTTAGCTTAGACCTAGTTCAAGGCGAGATTGAGATGAAGATCTAGAGGAGTGTGAAAGTGAAAAAATAGGTCGGCAGGAAGGAAATATGAAAGGCAGATTTATTCAATTGGTGAGCAGATGTGTTGGAAGTGGTGGGAAATGTCTAGGAAATGACACTAGAACAAGTAGCCAAGAGCAGATGACAAATCTAAAAAAGATTAGAAATCATTGTGAATGGGGAGGCTGAGGAAGAAAGACTAGATTAAGAGTTAGGAGAGGAAAAATTATGGGTAAGACAAGCATGAAAACATAAACTGAAGAATGAAAGGGGGCCAGTCAAGGAGACATGATGGGAGTAGAACTGGGATTTAGTTGGAGCAGAGATTAGTACTAGCTTGGGAAGTCTGTCAGACTGAGTATCCTCAGCCATCATTTATTTCAAGACTTCTTGGTCAATATGGGATATAAGTCTCAGTGGATTTTCTAAGGCATGGGCAGTAGGCTGCATGTCCCCAAATTATGTCATTATCTTTTGGTCCTGTTTCTTTCACTGATTTGCTCTGATGATGTATTTACTACTAGTGTAGTAAAGTAAAATGATTCTTTACTGGCCAAAATGTGCTTTTAACAGAGGTCAATTAAGAATTTAATTCAGTAAACTTACCACCTATCAAAGACAGTCTGTTTTTACCTTGGCTATATCCAGGTACATCCACAGCCCTTAGGAAGGCTGTGCATGTGTGTATGCATGCATTTCTCTTAGGTTACCTTTCCTTCACAGAGTGGGAGACATCTATGAAGGAGGAGTCAGTGATCTACTATCTCAAACTGTTGTAGAGGTGCCACCCTCATACTTGCATGCTGCTTTAAAAATGAATCTCAAGTATTTTCATATTTCTTCTGGCATGAAGAGAGCTGAAAAGTATAAACTCATGAGAACCACAGGGGCAGACCTGTGGGCAGCCAGCAGTGAGCACAGGCCAGCTGGAAGTTGTTGCATTTCTTGCACAGGGTAATGTGAAGATTCCACTCAGTCCCTGACCATACACTTACATTGTTGAGAAACCAAATCTCAGGAGTTGGCCCCCAGTTTACTCATAATTTTTGAAGACCGCATTGGTTTCAGGAGAACTCTACCGATAGACAATTAGTAATTAATTATTTTTGGATTTTAATAATCATGGTTAGAATATCAGTTATTTTGTGACTTTCACCAATAGAGAGATGTAATTTTCTCATGCAACTGAGGAATGGGGAGAAAGTAATGCAGAACACTGCATAATGTCCTTATCCACTGAAGACTGTAGTGAAAATGTTCATCTCCATAAGAGTAAGAGAAAAAATGCACAGGAGATTAAAGGAAACTTAGTCATGTGTATAACATTATGGATGAGTAAATTTAGAATAGATAGGTATTCATCGCTCTCTGAAAAGCTGCATATAAAATAGATAATGTCCTGTAAAATTTATGTTTTGCCAAATGACCAAAAAAAAAAAAGTAAAAAAATAGTTCAAATATTTAAAATATTTAAAATACTTAAAATACTTGTATCTAGAGTATAATTTGTATACTTTTAAGAGAGCCTTGCTACCCCAACTGATCTTTAGTGTCTTTGCACTGGATTCAGAGCAAATATGAAAGAACAACTCATGCTTTTTAGTGACAGACAAGGGAGTCTTTTAAACTATGTGGGTGATGTGCGAACTTAAAGGCTTCCATTGCTCTCTGGTGGCAAAAGTTCCTGGGCATCAAACCCTTCCCAAGTGGTCAAAACCACAGTTTTTTTTTTAAACCTTCTCTAAGTTCTAAGCTATTTTCTTTCTTCTTTCTCGGTCCACCCATGCCTGTTCCTGTCTTAGGTTCATGTGAGTGCAGAGTCCTGTGGTATTGCTGCCTCGTACTCAGAAAAAGCTGAGTTTTTTCTGAGCACTAGGCAGCAGCTCTGTCTTATGTGCTGCAGCTAATTAGTGTCAGGGGGTACAAAACCAAAAAGAAAAATAATGACATCTTGAAAATATTCTCACTATTCTTTTTTGTTTGGTTGGTTTTGGTTTTTTTTGGAGGATCCAAAAATTATTTCACTCTCCTGGACTAGTGTCAGGAAAACAGAACCCAAATCACACAAATACACTTCAAATGTGGGGTGATGTATATTTATTCCCCATAAACAAAATTTCTCCCTCACATCTCCTAGCTGGCACCATTGAGGCAGAGCAAAGAAAAAAACCAACCTTTTTAGACTCACTTGGAACTTGCTGCTGCCTCTCTGTAGCCCCATTTCTGGATGTTTGAGCTTAAATTCACCAGCACACGCCAATACAAAAACCCATATTGAGTTCAGTGGGATAGTTTATGACATTTTTCTTCTTGGTATGATTTCATGCTTTTGGCAAGTCTTTATGCCTCTCTCTCTCCATTAAGAAGCATTTCAATTCCTTGGTCTCTGGGTAGTTCTTCTTTGTTGTAAACTCCTCCCACTATTTACAATAAGGCTACATTTTCAAAGCCACCAAAGTGCTCAAGTTAGGAGAGAGGCTCAAAAGAGGTAAGGGCATGGCAAAAATATTTCTGGAAGAGGGCATTGAGTACCTGTGGAGAGAACTGACTGCATGTGCACAGGATTCAAGATTTCTGTATGTCGTGTCTGGGACCAAGGACAACATGACCAAGGATTACATGCTCAATAAATATTTCTGAACCAAGTAGAGGTGATAGGAGATATCTACTAAGATTCCTCTTAAAGGAGGTATGGTCTCATGGACAGAAATTTATTTTTTTCTGTTTGTACATTACACATATTATTTGGTTTCTTGAGAGAACTCAAAAATACAAAAAAATAAGCAGTTGAAGAACTTAGACGATCCAAAGTCCATTTAAGTGGTTAAATTGTAGCCCCCTTTTTGCTCCTTTTTAAATTCTGCACTTGCAAGGAATGTTCAGCAACACCTAATGTTTAAGATATGCAAGTCTAACATGAATTTTATCTAAAGACAAGCTGAATGGAAAAGACTACATTTTCAACACTGTCAGATTGTCAGTCCTGAGTAAAAATGCAAATGTGATCAGCACATTCCTCAGAAAACAAAAATAATTGTGAAGTGCTGATATTCTTTTTGGTGGCTTCTGAGTGAGAGAATTAATGTAAGGAAGGCATGTTGAACTACACCAGTCCAACACTTGGTCTTTTTTCTCAGGGTGCTGCTTGTCTGGCTTTTCTACTTGACTCCACAGTGCAAAGCTTTCTAGGTGACCCATATCATTCAATGCTGGATAAAGCTGCTGACAGTCTTACAGCAGACAAAATTCATTAAATTGATGCAAGTTTGGAAATCTTATTTTCTAATGGTTTGCTGCAGCATCCTAACAACCACATGCAGTGTTCCTAATCAGTTATTTCTTGTTAAAATGTCACTTAATTAATTAGGAATCCTGATAATAAAAGGAAATAAGCCATTTTTCACGTTATTATTACTCTTAATGCAGTTCTCACTTTTCCCTTATACCCCAGTGTATTGCTACCATGGTTGGTGAAGTGTGCACAAGGGACGAGATCAAAGTTTTCTTTTTAAGCTATTCCAAACAATTTTCCAACACTGCAAATCTCTGGCTACTCTTCATTCTCCTAATTGGTCCTTCTCCAGTACCACAGCATCTTCTCTCCTCTCCTGAGGATTAAATTACTCTAGTTCTCTACTTCTTCAGAAGATAGTTCCAAAAGCTGCATTTCTGATATTATTTTATTGAAGCTTGGATAGTTATCAGTCTATACAGACAATTTAATCAGGATGGAAATGTGCCAAGTACTCCCTAGCAGCCAAGACTGATATGACATCTCTAAAGAAGAGCCAAAAATGGAGTACAGTAAGTCAATTTTTATTCCTTATCTCAGGATGTCGTTCTCTAAATCATATAGCAGATGGAGCCTCTTTCTTCCCTTTCTCAGCCAGCCTGATCCATTCAAATGCTTGGGCCTTTACAACTATAACAAAAAGCAATTTTGCAGAGGCATCCCAAGGGATACATAAAGGGGATGCCAGTGTACCTAATCCCACCAAAAAAAATGGAAATGATGCATCAAAAAAGGTATTGACCTGCCCTGAACACTTTGCACTTGTTCCATTAAGAGTACAGAAATTTGACAGAAAATAAGTGCCTTGTGTTCCAGCTGGTCCTCAGAGATCAGGGACGCTGGGTGTTGCTGGGTTTAGTTTCTGATTATAACCAGTTCAGCACTCTAAGTCTGGTCATGTTCAACAAGGACTTTGATGAGCACAGGTTCACAAGTAGTGCAATTTCAACAGTATGAGTTGAGTCTTATCAATAAGAATGTATGTGAGCACAGATCCAGGAATAGCGTGATTTACCACTCTGATGTTAGAGCTCTGGCCAAAGTTCAGTGAGGACTTACATGATCCAGAGTCACAAATAGAATGGTTTACTGAAGAAACAGGAAAACAGGTTCTGGATTGACAGTGGTAAATGCACTAACTGCAGAGAGTTAATGTGTGTAACAACTGAAAGTACAGTAACAGAGATCTATTATAAATATGTGTGTATATATATGTAAATAAACACTCCTGGAACTCCAATACAGATGCTCACCTAAATGCTTCCCTTTGGGAAGGGAGACATCCATTGACAGATCCCAAACAAGCAGAGGTGTTTTTTCTCCCACTCTTATCTTTTTTTCTTTCTTTCTATGGCAAACCCCTTTTCTTTTATACTGTAAGTTTTACCTTGTCCCCCAAGGAAGGAACAACTGCATGTTACAGGTGGGGATTGGTGACTGTAACAACACATGTAAGGCATGTTCTCTTTTCACTTGCATTCTTAGGGGGTGAAAATTAATAAGTAAACTGGGCTCCATGAAAACTCTGGCTACTTTTGCTCAGAATTCATAGTGGATACAAAGAGTAAAATAAACACTTCGGTCCTCCTCCACCTACAAAAGAGGCAGTAAAGGCTGTCTGACATTCACCAGAGACCTTTTTCTTGCATACTTATCTCCTTAAAGGATGAGATTTGTAGCAAGTCTTGTTTGGCACGGTGAAAGGGGGAGGGAAGCCAATGGCTGGTCTGGAGGCAGGGTGCTCCTCTGTGCTTCTCTGGAATAACACCAAGCAGTGAGGCTTCCACTTTGCTCTGAACATCGTTCAGTGGTTCAGCCTTACTTGAGCCAGGTGCAAGATAAGAAAGGGGCTCAGCTCATGTTTCTCCCAATCAGCCTCAGCAATTCTTCAGCAGCTTAAGGCAACACTTGTAGCAAGTCTGACAATTTATGACCACACAGATAGGATAAAAACTAGATGTAACATGCACATGGAGTAACTCTAATAAAGGCTAGCAAACTTTTAAACTATATTATATTGGATTTTATTCAGTTATATTATATATTATATAGCGTTATATCTTTTATAAAAAGAAGTAGCCAGGAATGAATTACAGGAACTATGGAATTAGAAAAGGGAAAGAGTGCAGGCTTAACTCTGGAATGAAAAACACAGCAGGGTCATAGGGAAGTGAAAGGTCTAGGAGGAAGGTTAAGCCAGAGGATAAACAGATGAAGTTGCAGAAATGGCAGTAAAAGAAACAGGGCCAACAAAAAGGAAAAACTCCTAAGATCCACTCTGGAGCATGCAGCATGTTATTTGTGCCCTGTAGAACAAGTGAACAGTCTATTAATCTTTAAAAAATCTCCTCTCTCCATTATTGTTCAAATGATAACTGCAAGAAATGCAGTATTTCAGGATTTATCAGAGAAAACTTTGAGAAAAACGGTCACCATAAATATAACTACTCTAAAAATATTTGGAATTCAATATAACTGTTGGAGGCACTTTGGCACCTGCATAACAGTATCACCTTGGATTTTAATAGGAGTCCATTGTCTTGTAAAGAAATGTTATTTCTTCCCTAATGCACACAGACTGCTGATGTACTGAGAATATATTCTTACTGGTTTTGAGTGGAATTCCCAAAAGATTATCCTATACTTCATGAGAGGATTTGAGAGTACTACTGTACTAAAATTACTATTGTAGACACAATAAAAAAGGAGAAACAATTGTTGAATAGTCTGCACAAATGACACATAATAAACCTAATTATCACAAAAGTTATTCCTTAGGTTAGAGGACTGCTTTTTTTTTTTTTTTTTTTTTTTTTTTTTTTTTTTTTTTTTTTTTCTACTGNTATTAAAAAATTTTTTTTTTGTGTTGAGGGCGTTTTTTTTTTTTTTTTTTTTTTTTTTTTTTTTTTTTTTTTTTGACTTCAAAGGGACTTTACAAATAGAATGGGAAAACAAAAAAAAAAAGAAGGAAAGGGGACGTGCAGAATTTTCTTAAGGTCAAAGGCCATAGTCCAGTAAGATGTTCTGATGGCATAGAGACAGCACAGCTGCAGGCATAAAAGTTGAGATGCTGCTCATAAATTCAGTGTACAGTCATCAGTGATTGCCAGTGATTCCACTGGTTCGTGATCATGGAAACACCTTGAAAATTCTGTGGAATTCAATACTTGTGACTTTTTAGGTCTTCATTTTTTTCTAATGAAACATGCCTGTTCACCTTTTGAAAGCTATAAAATGTTTCCTGAAGCTCAACACACAGAAAAACCAATTAATAGTGAATGTGGTAAAATGGAACTCAAGGGAAGTATTTATGAATTTGAGTCAAACTGATGACTAGAAGTTTTAGTTGGAAGACAGGATGGAAAATCCATATAGATTGAAACAGTTAAACTTCTCTGCAATAAAATATTTCTGTTTGGACATGCCAAAAGCTTGAAAACAAAAATGTTTGTTTCAAAATAACATTCTCTCCTTTTAGAAATTGCTAAAACAAGAAAAAGACTAAGCAAAATACATAATTCCGAAAGAAATGGGGGAAAAGCATGTTTCACATTTTCTTTGGCCAGAATTGATTTTACCTTTTCAGAAAGGAATTCTTGCTTTTCTCAAGTACCCAAGTATCTGTTTCGTTCCAAGCTTCTTTTTTATTTACTTTTTGTTTGTTCGTTTATATACTGATTTCAGGCTCAAAAATCTAATTTCTCAGTGTAAAACTTACTGTTTTCTCAATATTTTTCCATACGTACAGGGCTGGAGCATATGCCTGAGAAGAAGATTCAGTTTTAGTTAGCCTGGAAAAGAGAAGGGTAAGAGGAAATTAATTACAATCTTCAGCTAACTAAAGAAGAATTGTAGAGAAAACAGTCATAGATTCTTTTCAGATGGGCACAGCAAAAACACAAGAGGCTGCAAGCCACATCACAGGACATTACAGCTGGAGATAAAGATAGTATTTTTCACAAGAGTGTGGCCGAGTACTGGCATGTGAAACTAGAGAACCTGAAGAATCTCCATTCTTGGAGACTTTCAAAACCTGCTTGGGTAAGCCTGAGCACCCTGATCAAACTTCAGAATTGGCTCTACTTCTTACAGGCAGTGGGAATACATGGGTCACTCCAGTTTAATTTACCCTGTATTTCTAAATGTGAACATTTTGCATAGTAGTGCTCTGGGTTAGATCAAAACAATGCACAGAACGATTGGGTAGCAACTTCATGACTACCAAAAAAGCACTGGTCTGGCAGCTAATGCACACATTCCATAGAAATCCAAGTGGTATTTCATGCTCTACTTAGGACTTTCAGGCTAAGCTTGAAATAAGTGCCTTGTGTAATTTGCATCCTGAGCTTGGTTTGGACCACACCAGCTAACTTTCCAATCAAAATTCAGGCAGCATGCTCAGGATATTTTACAATAAGCACTGTTGATGTGGTTTGGCTTTCTTGGACCTACACAACCCTCAAGTGTTGAAATATCTTCACAGATCCTTACAGCATGCAGCAAAGCATGCAACCCTCAATCTCATTCTATAAAAACTTCTCCCTGGCAAGCTGCAACGCAGCCCTCACATTGTGTCTGACAGCTTGACCTGAGAAAAAACCAACAAAAAATAGCAGTTATCTCTCAGGGTCATAGGAACAGCACATGGTACCCGAATGAAACCCAGAGGCACAACCTATTCAGTATGGACACAGTTCATCAGTTAAAGCAGTGAGGTTATGAGCCAGAGTGTGCCACCCCAGGGTCAGGAACTGAAACAATCCCTGGGATTGTTTTATTGAGCACCATGGACACATATACCATAGACACTGCAGTCTTTCAGAGAGGCAGGTTTCAATCAGTTTTAAATGAGGCTGAAGTTTTTACTCTGTATGGGAATAATGTCTTGCTGAAGCAGATTTTAAAACCAGGAAAACTTTTTTTTCTATTTGATTTTCTAAAAAGTCTGATTTGTATGTAAATTTTTCAATTAAGAATATTTAAGAATGCCAAATCAAGTACCCAAAAGTTAGGAAATACCATCTCTAGGATTGACATTTCAGACTGAATTCACATACGTACTACGTAGTTTCATCATAGTTTTGTGATTGACTGGTGGGTCTTTTCCTCCTCCCATGGGACTATACAGCTTTCCATTGACTAAAAAAAGGGATGGGAAACACATTATATTCTATCTCAGGCAAGAGGTTTGTTTTCTGGGTTTCCAAGATTACAGCTGACAAGAAGAGGTCTTTTCTGTGGTAGACCTCACAGCCAAGGGTGCCCAACCTTCACAGCAGCCTGCTACATGATCCATCAGGGAGAACAGGATGAGATTAGGCTTCCTTTGGGTGCCTAAGGGTGCTGCACTGAAAGCTGACGGAAAGAGAGACATTTTCCTTTGTGACTGTAATATCCCTGAGCTGATTTAGTATTTTGGAATGTTTCCACCTATCTCTGGGACAGAATGACAGAAAACAGTCCAAGCCTGTAACAAAATTTAGAGTAGGACATGAACAACAAAAAAAAACTTGAATATGTCTACACTGACATTCCTGCAGTTTCCTGACCCTTGCTAGCTCAGGTACTGACAGTACAAGACAGTGAGCAACAAAACTGCATGCCTGGATTCTGTAATTGTATTGCTAACAAATTCACCACATGGTTTAAAGTTAACTTAGTGCCACTTCTATGAACAGCAACCACCTCTTGGTTAAAATGCTGTATTAGGAAAACTGTCTTGCCTATGAAAAAAAAAAAGAAAGCCATGAAAACTCTCCAAACACACATATTACAGGAGGCATCTAATGTACACTGAATACAATTTCATACAACCAACGATATGAGCTAATAGGCCTATAATTTGGTGTTTGCTTTCCATTAATTCAAGGAGGTTTTTCTCAGATGGGTAGAAAGTCTTTACATATTTATTCTTCTCAGTGTTAAGGGCTGATAGAAATTTGAACGTGAATAGTCTGCCAAAGTGTTTCACCTCCCAAGGCATTGAGCTCTATCAGTCATAACGACAGCTTTGATGACTAAACACTACTTATGTCAAAAGTTTAATGAGAACAGACTTATCCATTGTACAGGGAATTAAGTTTAGGATTTTTATCAGAATGTTTCTGTATTTGAATTATATGGTTATGCACAAGAATGTGAACTAAAATGAAAAATAATGTAAAATTGAGAAAGACTTTGAGGAACACATAAGTCCTTCACAGTGAATTTTGATTCTGTCTCAGCTCAAAAAGCTCATCGTGCCAATAGGGAAAAAAAATAAGGTGAACTTTGAAGGTCAGAGGGGGAGTTGGGTTACTCATATAACTGAACTCTTCCCTTTCCCTTAGGAAATAAATCCTTCCAGAAGCATTGCATCAGAAAAACTGTAACTATTCTATATCTTGCTTTGATCACTCTGAAAAGGCAATCATTGACCACTCTGAGAAGGCAATTGAGCACTAGCCCAGGTCCACCAGCCATGTCACAGGTAAACAAAGTCTAAGGGGACAATATTTTTTTGCAACATGCACCTTTCTTCAGAAACCTCCTTCAAGCTTCTCTCCTAACTGTGCTTTGTCTCTCTCCTAACCCTAAATTTATGTGTTTGTGGGGACTTTGCCCCAACTACCCGAGACACTGTTTTGGATGAGACCTTGAATTCCTAGCTAGGACTCAGATAAACATGTCCTCACGTAAATTTAAGCACAGCTGTCTTGGGGTGATTTTATGATTATTAGTCTATTCCCTGATCACCTGCTTCATGCCCAAAAATGGTTACAGTAGCTTTAAGGTGGGTCTTTGGGGAAAAGGGACCCTTGCAGCTCCTTGGTGGGTTTTCCAAAGTCTCACTCCCAGGCATCCAGTGTGCCATGCGGTCTGGGTTTTTATTTGGCTAGCATGGATCTTTTTGTTAGCCCAGGAAGAAGATTCTTTTGTCTTTCCCTGGCCTTGGAGAGGCTGCAGCAGCAATTTTTCAGCAGCTCTTCTATGTGAACTGGATGGTTTGGTTTTGGTCCAGCAGGAAAAGCGAGAGGCCTCTCCATCTTGGCCCCACATCTCAGAAAACGCTGAGCCAGCAAGAGAAAGATCACCCAACTCATCTGCTGTGAAGAGGGGACCGATGCCAGAGACTCACCACGTTTCACATCTGTTTGCCCAAACTGCTGCTTGAATCTACTGGTTTGCTTTGGTTGTTTTTTTTTGTTTATTGTGTTTCCCTGAAAACCCATTCCATTTTGTCTCCACCAAGTGGCAAACCACTGTTGGGTTGTTTTCCTTCCCTGGAATTTTGGGGTTTTGTTCCAGTGTGTGTGTGTGTGCATGGGAGTGGAGGGGGCTAAGTTCTGACAATTCAATATCTAGCTTTTGTTTACTTTTTACTGTGCCATGTGGGCACCCTGTTTGTCAATAAATGGTTGGGGTTTTTTTGCAGTTTCATCCACTAGTACTTGTTCCTTATTGACAGAAAGGGGTTGTTGGAACCCTTTTTTTTTTTAGAGGAAACACTCATTCCAGAGTGTTTTTCCCCTAAACCAAGACAACAGCACAAGACCTCAGGAGAGAATTCTTATGATACTCTACTGTTACCTTCGGCAGCCTCTTTCCAGGCTTAACTGGACTAAACTGGAGCTTCTACTCCTTGCGTCTCTTCCAACTCTTATCCCAGACCTAGGTGTTGGGTGAGATGTAGCTCAACATTCTCAAGCCATAGCCCAGGTGAACATGTCCTCAGGGAACAATTATTTTTGCCCTTATCCCTTCCTCTGACAATCCCTTTTCAATCCCTGACCAAATGAAGTGCTAGGCTTTCTCTCTTTTCCCAAAGCTGAACATAGCAGATCCCTAATCACGGGTCCAGGCTGAGACAGCCCAAAGCCCCTAACCATCAACCAGATGGAAACTTCTCTGAGAATAATTCTTTTCTACCCCACTCCAATTGAGGATTCAAACTTGGCCTGTTTCCTGTCTCTAAGCCTAACTGCAGCCACAACTCCAACACCTGGTGTCTGCAGAGACCAGCCAAAGACCCCAAGCCATTGCCATGATGAACAAGTTATCCTAAGAGAACTCCTATAGCAAATCTTTTTATCAAAATGGAGCTCTAAAGTCTGCCTTGTTAAAAGTCTAATTTAGTCTGAATGCAAAGGATTCGTTGAGCCTTCGTTCCAGATCCTGAACTAGCACCTACATGAAAAAGATTTCAGGGAAGAGGTACTTTTGCAGCCTGTCCCTTACTCAGGCTGCTCCTTTTCTGTCCCACACCAACTGTAGCTCCAGGTTTTATCTCTCTACCAATCAGGTATGTAATGTTAACATTAACCCTAATCCCAGACATCAGCCGGGCCTTCTCCAACATGCCCAGCTGTGGCCTGGAGGAAAAATGTCTCCAGGAAGAGTTCTTTCCATGTCCTACCCCTTTTTGGCAGCTCTTGGTAGCTCCACACCAAGTGCATCTCTAGGCATGATGACCTCATTCTCCTAATCCAACGCACAACTCTAAGCCCATTCCTCAGCCTGGACTGAGTCTTGGCTCAAGGCACCCAGCCATGATCTAGATGAGCAATTTCTCAATAAAAATTCTGTCTGCAGGCTACTCATCCCTTTTCCAGCTACTTGTTAACATTGCCAAGGATGGTGATTCTCGGATCAGGAAGGTTTTTGTTGTTGTTGCTCCGTCCTTCCAGAAAAATAATGAGTATGTAACTTAGTATATCAGAGGTTTCATTTGCTTCTGCCATATGCATCTGACTTCCAGTCTAAAGAATGTTTACAGCTGCAAGACACATGGCTCCAAGATCATTCAAGATCGTTCAAGATCATGATAAAAACCTCTTGAAACAGGTATTTTGAGACTGCAAACAATAGTTAGGTTTTCTTCATGCCATGACAACAGGCAGGTATGAAGTTTTAAATATGGTGGAAAGGTACTGTGTAAGGTATATCTAATAGCTGTTGTGGTAAAACAAGGAATGTTTGCACGGCCAACAGAGCTGACATTTTAAAAAAATAAGTTTGTCTCCACTCTTTTTGGTTTTGCCATTATTTTCTCTTTTTTAATGTGTCGTGTGTAATGTGTCAATCTTATGCTGTGATCTTTGGGAGAATGGCATGAGAAAGATCATGCTTTATATTAACACTGCTGGAAGAGTCCTTTGGGTAACTTTGATTAGATCTATTAATACATTTGAAGATTAATAGTAGACTAAAATGTGTCGAAATTAGCTCCAAAGAAAACGTTTGCTTTATTTGATGAGTACATTCAGAGTAATATATTTGTTCCCAACTGTTTTAATATCATACAGTCTTCAAAATATTTCAATTTGCTACAACTGTATGCCTATCTATTCTTATCTATTCTATCTCACTGGTTCAGAATAAAAATATATTTATTCCTTTCAGATTAACTTAGTTTACCAGCAGAATCAAACCGAAACTGGCTATTTCCAGGTACGGATGGGTTCCCTTTGTCCTCAATAAAGACAGAAACGTTTTTCCGACGAGAGCTCGGCTCTTCACGAGGCTGCCGCTTGGTGGTGCCCCGGCGCCGCAGGGAAAACCATCGCGTCAATCGCTTGGATTGGGGAATTCAGCCCCACCAGGCTCTTGCGGTGCTCTCTTTAAAATGAACAATATTTACTGTTCTAAACTGGCCTCGGTTTAATATTTATTCGTCTACATATATATAGATAGATTAGATATAGATATAGATATAGATATAGATATAGATATAGATATAGATATAGATATAGATATAGATATAGATATAGATATAGATGATATAGATGATATAGATATAGATATAGATATAGATATAGATATAGATATAGATATAGATATAGATATAGATACAGATATAGATATAGATATAGAGATAAATGGATAGAAACACAAAACACAAAGCATCCACTGTAGCTGAATGATGCTTTCAAATTTGTTAGGCATATTTCTTTTCATTGATATATTTAAAACTATAACTACATGATCACTGTTCTGCCACCTCTGTCTATATAGTGCAACATCTTTAACTTCTTAAAATACTTACAGAATACTTTATTTGAGATGTTAGGTAGGCTGAAATGTGCAACCAGTTGCAACAACAGTTAATATTTTCTGGAAAATTAAAACTATGTCTGTGCTAAAGCATCCTTGACTGACTGAAGTCCTTCTATGACAAGGCGATCCACTTAGTAGATGAGGGAAAGAAGGGCTGTGGATGTTGCCTACCTGGACTCTAGTAAAGCCTTTGACACAGTCTCCCACAGCATTCTCCTGGAAAAGCTGGCTGCTGACAATTTGGGTGAGTACACGGTTTGCTGGATGAAATACTGGCTCAATGTCAGGTCCAGAGTGGTGGTGGTGAATGGAACTAACCCAGCTGGCAGCCGGTCACTAGTGGTGCTACTTGGGGATCAGTACTGGGTCTACTTCGGTTTTACATCTTTGTCAATGACCTCGACAAGGCTACCCTCAGCAAATTTGTAGCTGACACCAAGCTGCGTGGGAGTGTTGATCTGCTGGAGAAGGCTCTGCAGGGGGATCTGGACAGGCTGGATCAGTGGACCGAGGCCAGTTTTAAGAGGTTCAATGAGACTGGGTGCTGGGTCCTGCACTTGGGTCACAGCAACCCCATACAGTTGCTGTGACCATACAGTGCCACAGGCTTAGGGCACAGGGTCTGGAAAGCGGCTCCGTGGAAAAGGAGCTGGGAGTGCTGGCTGACAGCAACTGAACATGAGCCGGTGTGTGCCCAGGTGGCCAAGAAGGCCAATGGCATCCTGGCCTGTATCAGCAATAGCTCAGTCAGTAGGACCACGGAAGTGACTGTCACCCTGCACTCAGCACTGGTGAGCCTACCCCTCAAATCCTGTGCCCAGCCCTGGGCCCCTCAGTTCAGGAAGGACATTGAGGAGCTGGAGCGTGTCCAGAGAAGGGCAATGGAGCTGGTGAAGGGGCTGGAGCATCAGTGCTGTGCAGAGCAGCTGAGGGAACTGGGGGTGTTTAGCTTGGAAAAAACTGAGGCCCAGGGGTGACTTTCTCTACAACTACCTGAAAGGAGGGTGTAGCAGGGTGAGGGGGGTGGCCTCTTCTCCTAGAAACCAGTGACAGGATGAGAGGACATCAGCTCAGACTGTGCCGGAGGAGCTTTACTTTGGACATTAGGAGGAATTTCTTCACAGAAAGGGTGGCCAGACAGCGGAACGGACTGCCCACCCTGGAGGCGTTTAAGGTAAGACTGNGGAACTGGGGGTGTTTAGCTTGGAAAAAACTGAGGCCCAGGGGTGACTTTCTCTACAACTACCTGAAAGGAGGGTGTAGCAGGGTGAGGGGGGTGGCCTCTTCTCCTAGAAACCAGTGACAGGATGAGAGGACATCAGCTCAGACTGTGCCGGAGGAGCTTTACTTTGGACATTAGGAGGAATTTCTTCACAGAAAGGTTGGTCAGACACCGGAACGGACTGCCCACCCTGGAGGCGTTTAAGGTAAGACTGGGCACGGCACTTAGTGCCAGGGTCTATTTGACGGGGTGGTGTTCGGTCATAGGTTGGATTTGATGATCTCAGAGGTCGTTTCCAACC
>VYXF01002727.1:2176549-2186904 GCA_013397295.1 Polioptila caerulea | reverse complement strand
GGCCTCCGTAAGAAGCCGGCGCGGAGCGCGGCCGTGAGGAAGGGTGACGAGGCGGTCGGCCCGGGCCTGACGGCCGGCGGGGGCCAGGGCAAGGCGGCGGGCCCGGGCCCCGGGCAGCTGAACCTCAAAGGCGATGAGCAGAAGAAGCGAAACAGGAAGAAGCTGCCGGAGAAAGCGGCGCGGGTGAGAGGGGTGTGAGGGCCGGGACGGCAGCGGGAGTGAAAGGCGTNGACGGGCAGTGGCGCCCGCCCGGGTCCCAGTGGGGAGGCGAGGGGGTCGCCTGTGGCGAGCGGCCCCGAGCGCGGCTGCCGCTCCCCAGGCCCTGTCGCCGGTGGGAAGGATCTGGGTGCCATAGAGCTCCCCCCGAACCGCCGTGCGATATTTGCCTGTGGAAGGAAGGGGGGGTGGGGGGTCCTGTCTGCTCTGGAGACGTCTCGTGTCGTCTGGGTTATTTGGTTGCTTTGAAAACGTGGAGGAGCAGCGCTGCCACAAGTAGACTACACGTTAATAGTCCTGGGTGACGAGGAAGAGGCTGGCATTTGGGAAGCATTTTATTGTAAACAAAAATTATATGAAAGCTGCTATTACTATTATTATTCACTGAATAATAGGGTTAGCAACCGGTAGTGGAGACCTTAGCATGGTTTAGAATTTCAAGCCGGGAGTTGTAGTCTAGGCAAGTAAAGACTATTGGAAGCACCATTCTAAGCCCTATAAATGCTGCGATGATTCAAACTTAAGTAAGCTTTTTGCTTTGTATTTTCAATAGAACATGTTAGTGTCAGTGTTGCTGTGAGCGTGCCTCAATAGGAAAATGTCTGATTTAGTTGTTACAGTAAGGATCATCTCCTTTAATAAGGAAATCTGTGTCTTAGCAGCCTCTTAAAAAGAGATCATTCCTGTAATTTATATTTTTTTAAATCCTCAATATGTGGTGTGGGAACCTTCCATCTTTGACAGTACGTCATAGTAGAATGCAGAAATGGTCAACTTTCCTTTTAAAGCTTACAGTTGTTACAGTTTGGGGGCTTCAAGGGATTGCTTCTATAGCTTTTTATATTGTTAGGATGTTTGTAATCCTATTTATGTCCAAATGGATTATAGGAATGAAAGTGTAACAGATGTCCCTTGCCTATTACAACAGTGTCGTATAATTATAGCTTGCTCTATAAAATCTGAATTGTTTCCCTAATGATGAGAGAAAGGAGAGACAATGGGTTTATATCTTCATATGAGTCTATGGCAGCATTAAGATTTGAGAAATTTGGGAAACTTTTTAATAAGAATGTAAGGCTAGAATATTTTAAACATTAGGAAAAAAAAAGTCTGTACATGCCACCAACCTATCTTTGAACACTGAACTACTGAAGCTGTTTCTGGAAGTTGCAAGAGACTGAATGCTGAGCACCAAGAAGAGGAAACATGATTCAGAGTATTTCCAGTGTAGCTAGGTTCTCCATTTTGGAGAAGGCATGCTAAAGGTGCAATTTTTTTTCCATCTTGAGAAGCAGATACTTTAGTATTAAAAAAATATGTTATGCTTTCTTGACAATAAAGATTAATCCTAGAAATTAAATCTATTTTGCTTGATTTTTTTAGTTGAAACTCCAGTATGAAAACAAATCATAAACTCTTGCAAGTCATTGCCTAAGACATGCCTCCACTGAAGATAAAGTGAATAGGTAGATATGACTGTTGATTTGACAATGCTTTGTAGTATAGGGCTTCATAAAAGCAAACTTTAGTAATTTTATGTAAAAACTTAACTGACATTTTTGGTAAATATAAATAATTGTACTCTATTGAGCTTGATTTATGTAGGCATAGAATAAAGTTAAGGCAATGTAAGAGCAAGTCCTTTTGTAATCAAAAGAGCAAAGTAGTTTTTAAGCTGTCATTCTGTATCATTAAGATTTTAAAAGTTATTTTTATAGTACTTTGTATTAATTATTTCCATGGTGAGATGAAAAAAATCCTACCTCCCTCTAAAAGGAAATGCATAAACTGAATCATTAACTGTAGTGCAAATAAGTTTATACCAGTGACAAAGTTTAATAGGTCCACCTTGTGCTCATTTTCCAAGATAAGTTTAGAGAGACCAATATTAGCATGTCCCAGTGTTTTCTGACTTTCATGTGAAAAATTCTCAAAATAACATTGGAAACTTAAAGATGCAGCAAAAATTCTTACTGATAGCTGCCTAGTCATTCTCATTGTGTGGTTTGTGTGCTGTGGTCCTAATACTGAGGGCTGGGAGGGGAAAGAGTAAGCCTATTACTGGTAGATTTACTACAGGGCTTGCTATGCCAGGGTCTAGATTTCCATTACAGGCGTTTCAGAAAGCTTAGAGCAACTGGTCTGTGGCTTTAAGAACACACTACAGATGTCTAATTAAAAGCTGTAGGGTTACTTTAATACAGAATTACTGAGCTCACTGTATGGCAGGTGATGTGTAATGCTCATCAGTCAGGATCAGAAATGTTCTTCATTGTAGCTTTTCTGAGGAAGAGTATTAATTGCTTTTTTCCTTGCATGTGGCTTTATTCAGTACCTGTATAAGTAGGGTACAACTTACCTCATGTTCTTAGTAAAATAGGTTTCTTTGAGTAGCACTTCATTGACTAAATACTTTAGTACCGATGAGATTCTGTTTGTTTACTTGCTGTGAACAGACTGAGAAAAAAAAATGGAGCTGAAACTGTTTAGCATTCATTAACATTAAAGTTTATGGAGCCAGTTCTGGCTTTCTCAGACTGCTTGGAACAAGGTATCATAGTGTCTTTACATCAGATTCTGTGCAGTAAACCTGAAGCTGCTTTTTCCTATTTTTATTTTAACTCCTGGTAGAGGTAGAGTTCTTTGGCCACATTAAGAATTTATTTTCTGTCCATAAAACTTCATATTTCATTTTGATTCCTTCCCCTTCTGAGTAATTACCGTGCCTCTCTCTCCTACTTCAGCAGGAAAAGGTGAAGCTGTTCTTGCATGGTTTCTGTGCAATCTGCCAAACAGCACAGAAACTTGGGAGTAGCCATCTTCTGTGCTCTACTACCACTTTAGGAAGCCATTCACACTGTATTTGTAGATGTGGAAAATACTAAATTGACTATTTGCTTCCTATTGTTTGTCCTGCACCTGGAGAATAAATGCTACACACTCTAGTAAAAGTATTTGCATTCATTTGAGGAAGTTTCATATTTGGTCTGCTTGGAAGAACTTTCCGGGCCTATGGCTGTTTAGTGCTTTTTTGCACTTAGATTGTGTAAAGACTTTATACTTTCAGCTGATACTCGTGTTGGTTTGTGTGTATGTTAGTGGTCAAATGGCAAAAGCAGGACTATGGGATTCTTGAAGCCTCATAGAGAAAATTGCTTAGTTTGTTTCTGAAGAGAAGCTTGTGGAAAACATTGGTAAACAGATTGTTTCATTGGCCAGAGATTTTCTAAGCAGAGATATCTTTATAATGTGTAACTGAGGACTTTGGCTATACAGCCTTATACGATTGAGGTGATAGCAATTTCATTAATACTGTTTGAAGCGTGGAACTGAGTTATCCTTTGCACTACCATGTTTAAAGAGTGCTTTTAGTTTTGACAGTCTAAGCAAATGCTTTCTACATTTGGTATATCTTAATATCCTCATATGAATGTGTGTGGAAGAAGGTTTATTTAAGTGTGGGAATTTTAATGTCTTCAGGCAAGAAAAGCATTCAGTAATCAGAACTGTTACTGACAGCATTACTTCTGCTTTGTTGCATTGTGCCTGACAGCTTTAAGGTGAGGGCAAAAAAGATGGCAATTAATAAATTACACAATTTTGAATTAATTAGTTTTGTCAGTGGGTGTTTAATGTACTACCCATAAAGTTTTAAACTTTGGGCTGTTCTTGTCTTTTTAAAATGAAACACTTCTGAATACTGTAGAAAAACTTTTTTCTTTCCCGCTTCTGTTGCTTTCCTTGGTATATGCAAAAATGGTCACATGGATTTTGGTTAAAATTCTGTGATTCATCTATGGGCAGAAAATAAATGTGGAAAGCTTCCACTGAAAAGGAGGGTATTACAATTAAGGGATATATTTCTCCCTGGATGTTTCAAAGTGCAGGTTTTCAAACATATTTCTAAAGGTTGTTGTTTTACATGATCAGATGATCAGATAGCATTTTGAACAGTCATGTGAATGAATTTTTTCAGAGGGTTTTTAATGGATATGAATTAATTTATTAGTTCAGAGAAGCAGCTGAAGTTTTTTTAAATTAAAGGTTAAAACTTCTATTTATTGAATAGTTGGGACGGATTAAGAAAGTAGTTTTCAATTTAAGGTATATGTGTAATAGCTAAGTAGCAAAGCAAGGCGTGGAATTTAAGAAGTTAGTTGGCTGTAAACTTTTTTGAAACACATCCAATATTAGATGCATCAAATATATTATTTAACTTTACTGCTAAACAGGCTCTGGAGAAAATAGAGAGGCACAAGAACTGAGTTTTGGCAATGAGTTATTTTAAAGATTAAATATTTGTTCTTTGGCATCCCTGTGGAATATACCTATACCAATAAGGTGGACTTTGTTGAGAAGAACCTTTAAAGAGAGTTCCTAGACACACACTTTTAAAATCTTCATTTTCAGAATGCTGTGGGAAATGTACTCCATACTAGATATGAGAAGTCTAGTTTAAAGCTGGTTGCTGCAGGAGAAGAGGGGTTAGGTGACCTGATCTTTCAATTTCTATTTATAATTACTTTGAAGAAGTTGGCAGCTTGCTAACTACAGTAAGCAATACTATGTTATGCACTGGTGAAATTTTGCCAAGGGTGGTTTGTAAGCATAATACAATGTGGCAAGACTTAAATGCCTGTAACAGTTAAATTGAGGATCAGATCTAATGTTTGAAGGAATATCACACTAAGTTGTGATTTGGCTTTTGTTTTACTTGAAAGCAGTTAGTTTTGTGTGATGCAGAGTTAAAATAGCTTTTGGGTTTTTAATAACAGAAAAATAACTAAAGGTAATAGAGCTTGAAATTTATTTTGAAAGAATTGCAGGAATTAAAGCAACTTTGAAGTAGCTATTTAAGCTTATTTAGTTTTCAGTCATTAATTTATCTGAGTCATTCTGAAGATGAACCAGTGACACTTGTGTGGACTCTATATTAACAATTGTTTTAAATGCTGTGAAATTAATGGCTGACAGTAGTATAACACGTGCATATTTTCATCTTTTCTGCAGTTAAGCAGAGTAACTTCAGTCATGGCTTTTTGTTAGAAGTAAATGACTTCTAAATTACTGCATTTCTGTGTGGGGAATATGTAGGCTTAGGTGTGTATGCCTTTGCTGTCAAAGGTGATGTAAAGACTCATTTAATGATTGTCCAGAGTTTTAATTTTATATGTTGAATAATGCATGCTAATTTTCTTTCCTTAATTGTGTGAGGGGGAAATGGTAGACTAATGTAATGCCTGTAATCAAGTCTGTCTGAAAAGAACAATGGGGTATCGTGCTTAGTCATGCTTCATGTTTGATTTCCAATTTGTGTCCTACTATGAAATTTAACTTGTGAAGGAAGTGAGCTGGGAGAGGTATGCATAGATAGAAATTGCAGATGTTTGGTCAATGTAGGAATTTTAAAAATTAGTCGTCTTGCTGAACTCCTACAAAGCAATAATTGTGTTAATTTAATTCGATAATTTATGCCATGTACAACTGTAGCTGTTTTGAATCAGTTTTCAGAATAGCTACAGGTAATTTTAAAAGCTGCTAAGTTTCAGAAATTTACCTTTTGTTATGGAATTTCTGGATTGAATAGGAGTGAGATAAAATGAGAAGACCTGTTCTCTTTCCTTTTTCATTTCTGTGTTTGGTAAATACAGAATTGCTGTAGATCCTTTGAATACCAATCCACAATTTGGTTTGCTTTAGTCAATAATCTTACAAGTATTTTTCCGTCAACAAATAATTGCATTTCTGTAATAGTGTAATTTGAGCTTTGCTTCATCTGCTTTCTCTAATTTTTTATTATTTATGCTCATTGTTTACGCAGCCTAATGGACGATCTTTCCTTGATGTGTCTGAAGATGAAGTAATACAAACTGTCCGTAAAGACAATATAAAGCAGCCTGTGGACACAGAAAAGAAGAATGAAAAGGTTAGTTATGGATACAAAGTAGCAATGTTGAAGTTTGATGTATATTGTTTCAATATCTATTAACTCTGTTTTTAGTGTGAAATCCTGTTGCTTATATGAATGAAGAGGCAGATTTCTTACTGTGAAGAGTACTAATCTAATTTGGAGTTGGAAAGAGCTAAAGTAGTATTTTCTTAACTTCTGAGACATGCCTTATCACAGAATGTTTGTCAAGGAAACCCCACTCCCAGCCCCCCACTAAACACTGATATCTCTGTTCATCATGTGACAGTGTTAAGCCTACAGAAATAAAGTTTGTTTCATCTTGATGGCTTCTATGGGGTTGCAGCATAATGATAGTATTGTTAAGTGCCTTGTAAATGGTCTACCAATTGGGAGACTACTATTAAAAAGCGTTAAGACTGTGTGCCTGCTTTTTTTTTTTTTTTTTTTTTTTTTTTCCAGTTTTACCCTTTAGAATTTAAGGTTTTTTTTTTTTTTCCAGATGTATCCATTAGTAATTAAGAGTTCTTGATTTTTTTATGATAAATGTGAGCTTTGAAGTCTGGTGTGATCTGGTGTGAGCTTTTTGTTATGCAAATTAAACTGCTACATTAAAAATATCTTTTTAAACATTGATCTGCAATGTCTAATCTAAAAGCTAACCCTACTACTGGCAGTGTTATTTTTTGTACTGTGAGGACTAATCTTGTTTTATCATATATGCTGTCATTTGTGGGCAACATGGATATGCTTGGACCTTTGGTAATTTTTTTTGCTTGGTTGTTTTGCTAACCTTGTGCATGAAGTTTTCCCACTGTCACTGTTCTGACTGACTTTCTTTGATAAAATGCTTTTGTTGTAAACAAAACTATACTGAGGAAGAATAAAAGATTATGTATAAACAGTCAGAAACACTTTGCTATGAGGGTGGTGAAACACTGGAACAGGTTGCCCAGGGAAGTTGTGGATGCTCCATCCCTGGAAGTGTTCAAGGCCAGGCTGGAGTAGGCTTTGAGCAGCCTGGTCTGGTGAAAGGTGTCCCTGCCCATGACTGGGGTTGGAACTAGATGGTCTTTAAGGTCTCTTCCAGCCCAAGCTATTCCATGATAGTTGTCATTTCTTTAGTTCATTCAACCTTTAATAAATTTACTTGACTACTCTCCAATAACATCTTTTGCGGTTAGTATTTTGGCTAAAAGACTGTATCCTTTTAGTTTGCTGTAGGGTTCTAAATGTTTTTGCCATTGGCAAATTGAATGACTTTTCTGTGAAATAGGTTTGCCTTAAAGTTCCAAGCTGTGTGGCTCTTTTTCTTTCCCATGTTTTGCATATCATATTGCTGGATTTTTTCCCAAGAACATAACACAGTTTGAACCTGAATGAATAACTCTATTTGCAGATTTTCAAGTGGATAAGGTGCTTAAATCCTAAACTCAGCTTCACCTTAAAATTGCAAACATAGTGATCTGAATTTTAAAATGTGAAGCTGAAGCTGCAGCTCTAGGAAATGGGTACCACTAAGGATGTGGATGATTATTCAAATTGTATTTTCATATCACTTTGGGAGACCCTGGGCAAAAAATTATTGAGTCAGGAGTAAATTGTTACCCTTCAATTAAAAGCATACTTAAGAACTTCCTTTGAACCACAGATAACTGTATAGGCTTCTAATTATTTGGTAAGGCTTCTCAGGGCATCTGTAACATTATAAACCTGCTGAGGTTGTAAGGGATCCTGTGTAAGTGTCTTTGTGTACCATCTTTGGGATGGATGGTATAAGACAATGGCTGTGATTGAAGTTGTATGTGCATGTGTGTATATATATGAATGCATATAATCTATGGCCTGAAGGGGAGCATGGTTATTTTTTTGTGCTTCAATATATACTTTCAGTGAAAATCACACATCCTTTGTGTTTCTGTATTTCCTGGCTGCTTCAGGGTTGTGAATTTCATGCATGTTTTTCTGCTTTGTGGGAGGGGAAGCTTTGGGTAATGTCTGCATTCTGTTCACAGGGTTTATGATTCTGCAGTTAGTGACTTGCCACAGTACAGGGTTTTCTTTAGTGTTTAGTGTAAGGGACTGTTAACTAAGAAGTGACTCTGTGGATGAGACTGTGAGAAGTTTAAATGTCATTGTCCATTCTGTTTGCAAGCACATAACTGCTTTGTCTTGAATACTAGAAATAATTACTCAGCTAGGGATCAAGAAGAAAGGTTTTTTTTTCTGTTGTTCTTGCATGGGGCACAATGCATCTTAAAGATTTAAAAAATTTTGGCAGGCCTGCAGTATTCCTCATGTGCACTTTGGCTGTTGGCAGAGCCAACACTGGCATCTTTGTATGTTGCAGAAGGTGACATTCTGAATGCATGGACTTCTGCAAAATGACTGGCTGGCTTGCTCTGGCTTTAGCATCCCTTGCTGTTTCTGTCAGTTTGGTACTTGAGATAGCAACTGATAGGTTTAGCAGGTGGTGGGTTAATTTGGTAAAAAATGATGGTTCTGATTTTTCAGAATAGGGTAACACAGTTTAGGAAAGTAAACACGTTTTCAAGATTTGCATTCTTGATCTTTTTAAAAAGAGTGTTTGTTAATCACAAACTTCTTTTTCAGTTGTTAAACTTTGATGTTTAAGTGTAAAATTTGATGGCAGTACTTCTGTAGGAGCTAGTTATTTAAGGAAACTGAAGTTACAATTTGGAAGAATGGTCATCTTGACCTGTTGTCTGGGAGACTTCTGAAGTAATTTCTGGTGTAATCTTAGTGCCAGGGGACAGTTGGATAGTTATAGTTGTAGATGGAAACTTTAGCATCTCAAGTTCCAGTCTCAGTGTAGCTGCAAATGGGAGACAAAGGTACAAACGTAATAATCTTTCTCTGTTCGAGTTATAACTACTTTTAATGCTAATTTTCACTTTCCTTTTTAATTCTTTCCTTAGAAGTTGCCCTAGCAAATAATTTGACTTGTTTGTATTTTTAAAACTAATTCTTCTCAGGTTACTTTTGAAACCAGCCCTTTTCTTTTGGAGGCTTTTCATGTTACCTGGTACATGGGTAAAGGTCGTATGCTGAGCAAATGGGAATTCAGTTTGGGTGCATCTATAATTCAGGTTCCCTAGTGCATTAAACCATGAGTTAGCTGCTCCAATCAGTTCCCTAAATGTTATAGGTGTGGTGATGCAGCATTGCATACAAGCAGTGGATTTTTTATAATCTCTGCTGCAGTAACAAGCTATACTGCTCTCAGTGCCTGTATGGAAGCAACAGATTACTTTCAGGGCGTGGTAACTCTAAGGCATATGAACTGCATGCCATTGTGGGGGCCCATAGAATATCTGCAGCGCCTGTGGTAATAATTTAGGTGTTACCAATTCTGGATTCTAGAGAGATTGTTTGACACTTCTTGGGCATTTGAGACTCAAAAACCAAATAGTGGGAACTCAGGTGTACAGCTGGCAATTACTGGTCTGACTCTGGCAGATGTATTCCAGAAAGACATCCAGCATTCTTAGAATATTTCAGAGACAGTGAATAAGTGAATAGTTCCCCTTATAACATCTAAATGGATAAGCATATTTCTTTTAAAAATCTTGGTTTTCATTCTTATTTGTCTGGTAGTTCTTACACCTTTCTTCACTAGGTTGAAATGCTTTTCAGTACTGTATTTTCTTTCTAAGAAGGTAGTCAAGTCAATTTGCTCCAAGGCTTTCTGCAATACATTGTCTCCAAATATCTTGGGGGTTTTTTTTCTCAATACTTTCTTTTCAACACACTGTATTGCTACCTGTTGCACCAAAACTATTTGCAGAAGCAATCATGTCTATTCCTATTTGTTTAGCTTAGCTCTTATATCCAAGAAGCCATAATGTATGAAACCTTGGGGGGAAAAAAGTTTATAATGTAGGGGCTCTAATCACAGCTTATGTTTTGAAATAATTTCCAAGCTGGAATTTTTCTACCTTCTTTTTTTTTTTTTTTAAAGGAGTTACTGGCATTGAGTATCCATGTGTAACTTTATACTTCTGCACAAAACAAATTTTGACAGAGTGGGATCTGCTAAACAGCTCATTCCTCCTCTGTGATATGATGCTGCTAGCAGAGCTTCTTCTACCTGGAGTTGTACTTTGCAGCTTAAGAAATGTTCCCCCCACCTGCCATTTCTCTGCTGAATAAGTCTTTCACAGCGAGTTGTTCAGGAGAATCTGTTTTAAATTTATTCCTGTGTTTGGGG
>VYXF01002727.1:2139593-2176531 GCA_013397295.1 Polioptila caerulea | reverse complement strand
GGTGGAGGGAATTTTGAATCACTATGCCCAGTGATTAGTAAGTAATCATTTAGTAAGTAATCATTAAGATAATGTTTTATTTTTATTCTAGTCAAAGAAAAAAAAGAAATCAAAGGGTGATTCCAAAACGGTTCAGGATACGTCTCGTCTAGATGGGAAGGACGTTGATGAAGGTACTGAACACAAACATAATGCAAACATTATGGCTTAAGTGCTGTTTAAGATTCACTTGTGTTTGGTTCATAAAGAAACATAAGAAACGCACAACTCCGTAGTCACATTGTATCTGGAAATCTGATCTTTGAAACAACAGCATTTAGTGACTTCAACTGATTTATTTTTTTTTTTAATAATCTTATAAAAACTGAGAATGGATGGTAGGGTGCTCATATTATTCATGTTTTGCTCTGTGAAGCCAAGTATTATCACAGAAACTTACCTTTGGCCACTTGTTTGTGTTTTCAAACTAAGGTTGAAGCTGGCTGGTTAAACTGCCCTCAGACTTCTGTTTGATGCGATACAAGCGAAAAATCTTTCCTTCCCCTCTGACTTGATGATGTTTTCATTTGGCTGATGTTTTAGGAGCTTGGGAAACAAAAATCAGTAACAGAGAGAAGCGTCAGCAGCGTAAGCGAGACAAGGTGCTGAACGATGGTGGCTCAGGAGAATCAAATCTCCAGGGTATAGAAAACACAGTTACTGTATCCATTGAACAGCTGATGGCTACACCATCACTTCCAGTTGGTCTCAGAAAAAATAAAGGTATGATGCTTGATAGGTCTGTGAATGTGTCCTAGAAAGATAACTTTACTTGAATGTTCAAATAGTGACTCTGTTTTGGATATGTGTTAGGTATATTTGGAAGTGAAACTCTTGAGGAAATTATTTCAAGCTGTGCGAAAGTACTTTCTCATTGTGCAAAACTCCCCCTTTTCTAGCCATATTTTTGGGGAAGCTGGCTTGTTTTGGAGCAAGTGGCTAAGACACTGGTCTCCATCCACACTGGTGTGCTGTCGGTTGCTGCACAGCTGTGTAGGCCTGTCCCTGTTCCTTCGCTGGTGCTCTGTGACTCTGCCCTTTGTTTCCAGAAACTTCAAGGGCATTCTCAGCACTGCTGCAGGTAGCACCAACTCCTTAACTTTTTGAGTGCTTCCTTGTGGGAAGGTTAGGCACCTTAAGTTCTCTTAAAAATATCATTCACTGCTTAAGATGTACGCATTTTTTTCCAGTGTAGATTTAGTAGCATCCTGTACTAAAGTTGTTCATAATGGTAAGGCACATGTGGCTGAGATTTAGTAGTCAATTACTGTAGCTGAGGATTCAATAGATATGGCTGCTGCTGTTACAGAAACAAAAGATTGCATGGGCTGGTTTAAAGTGTGTGTAGGCACAGACGTGGGTCCTAAGTCATTTTGGGTGCATTCTTTCTGCAACATAAATACAAATAATAAAAAAATAGAGCATTTTAATTTTATCCTTAAGTGTTCTGGAATTGTCCTAATTTACTGTGAGGTATTAATACATTCTTTTCTTAAAATATTAGTAAAGGATTGCTAGAATTGTTACAGGTGTTGCTGTTTAAAAAAGCTTCATCTAGTTTTGTTTCCTTTTACTTCTTAATCAGGTGATGCACTTTTGAATGCGCAGATTAACAGTTCTAAACCTGCAAAGGGGGAGTCATCAATTCCACAAGGTAAAAAGTTTTCATTATTGGGCATCCTAAGTAACTAGAGAAATAATTTACAGAAGTGAAAACTGCAACTGTCGGTGCAGGATCTTAAGTAACTGACATGGAACTTGACTGTACATCTGGCTCTTTCGGCTATGCAGATGCTGTACTTCTAAGTTGCAGTTATTTCTTAAGAAGTTGAAAACAGTCTCTGTTACAAGTAGAAATACAGTTCAGTATTTTGAATTTTCAGACAGATTACCCATTGTAAAAATTTTTATGTACAGAACAGTAACATTTATTTTTAAGCTCTGCTGAGAAATTCTTTATGCTAGCTTTTCAGAGTTACTCACTTATTTGTGTTAATTAATTATTTGCTCAAAGAAAACCCTGGTATAGATAACTGCAAAGAGCTCACAAGTCCTGATTACTGTTTACACTTGTTCCAGGTTGAATATACAAGTTATTCAGTTCTTTACATTCTCCTTTGAGATGTATAAATACATTCATTTTGAAAGTTCTTACATATAAATACATGTTTATGAAAAGAATATACTTGACATATGTCATACACATAACTTAAAATATTTGACTAGTGAATCTTAGTTTTCTAGGAACACTTGAAGGGAATTAGTTTGACATAATGAAATCAAGATGGTTGTTACTTACATAAAGCCAACATTGGCTGTGTTGCTTTAATCAAAAGTAGCTAGTGTAAATAAGCAAATCAACAAATAAGTTATTAAAAGCACACAGATCCAGAAAGTGAATCTCTTTCTGCTTGTTTTTGAGACCTTTACTCTACATGCAGACTTCCTGTACCATGGCACAGAAGGAGTGAGGTGTATTCTTCAGAGATGCCTAATGGGAGGACAGGAGGCAATAATCAGCTTTCAGTAAGGGGAAATTCTGACAGGTCACGAGGAAAAAAGCTCTTTGTGAGATAGTTCAAAGCATCTCTGGGCAGTCAGCCTTTATGGTTTCCAGAACTTCAGTAATGTAGTATAATTTTGAAGTTAGCTGTGCATTGAACAGAAGGTGGGACTGGGTGACTTTGAGAGATCCTTTGCAATCATAAGTTTTCTGTGATTCAGTGAAAACTGGCTGGTCATTTAGAAGTTAAAGTTTTTGACAAGAGAGTAGTATAATAAAGAGAGAAGAATCAAGCTCCTACTTCAGGACCTCAGCTGCCTTTTTACAAAGTTGCAGAAAGGTTTTTCTACCAACTGGAGTTAGGTTTCTGTCTCTTCAGAATTATTTTGTTGCCTTTCCCTAAGACTTCATATTACGCTAGGAGGATGTTGACTGACAGGAGCAATGCTGGTGCAGCAGAGAAAGGGCAGTGTTTTTGTACAGCAGTGGTGACCTTACCATTGCTCTGTGTTTGGAATTGATTTGTCTGAGAAAGTCTAGGCATATCTCACCTAATCAATTCTACGTCTGTGAGGCCAGCTTGAATAGGGTGTGTTCATGCTACCTGGGTTACAAATTCATTTGAAAAATAAAATGTTTGGTCTGTATTTTTTGTTGGCATATGATACTGACTTGTGCATGAGGGTTTGGCTTACTGTTTAAGTGTTACATTTGTAATACACAAATATTTCTTAAGTGCTTGTAGAAGAGCAGTTTTTCTGTTTTTTCCACTTCATATATAAAAAAGAGAAAGGGGATTTGGTACACAAAGCACTTTGAGAAAGGTTTGTGATTTATAGGAGGTGAGGCTGGATGCACTAGCCCTTATATTTTATAGGGACATAAATTTATAAGACTTCTATTATGGTCTTCGTTTCAGTGTACTGTGGACTTCTCAAAATAACCATTAAAATTGCAGTGGCTAATTTCTCATAAGGGTAACATGTAACTGAGACTCTTGCAGTGTTGGGGTCTTTTACCTTAGTCTAACATAAAATATGTTACTTACAAATTGAGTGTTACTATGATTTTTATCTCTTACTGTGAGGGACTCTACAGTCAGTATATTTATGCTCTTTGTAAATCCTGAGTAGTGTTTGGTAAGCGTGTTCTGGTACTTGGTAATTTCATTTGCATCCTGCTTGGAGAACTGCTGCATACAATTATGAAACAGAAAATACTCTCTGTGTAATGCATGGGCTTTTCCCCAAGTCATCCCCATACTCTCTAAGAGAAATTAGCTGACAGTGTTGAAAGTACCCTCCCTACCCTTCTTCTGATCTAGAGGCACCAGTTCATCAATACATCAGCCCTATAAAGAAAGGGATGTGGAAAGAGAGTGCAGTTGGTGCTGTTTTCTCCTCCCTCTTCAAGTTAGTAGACAGATGGTGCATATCATCTGAACTGGAAAATCAGCTGAGACAGAGCAACAGCCCTGTCTTTATCACACTGGTGTAGCAAAGCTGCTTTCATTTGGGAGTTTTTTATTAAGTGAATGTACATATAAGTTATATTTTAATTCTTCATCCAGTTCTTATTTTAAATAATCCTTTTATTATCATTGTCTTTAAGTTTCTCCAGGATTGAGTGAAAGCCATACAGTAAATGGAGGAAACTGGAATGAGAAGTCTGTAAAAATCTCCTCACAGATTGGTGTAGGGGAGGAGAAATGGACATCTGTTCCTTCAACTGCAGCTGGGAAGAGGAAGACTGAGACATTGGCTTGGGGCCAAGACACTGGAGATGCTAATGGCAATGGAAAGGACTGGGGTGTAAGCCTGGTGGGCAGGCCCTGGAAAGAGCGTTCTTTGTTCACTCCTATTGGTAAGCTATTTCCAAGAACTTGCTTCACAGAAACATTTTTACATAAATGTATTTTTTAGTAGTGGATCTCTGAAATATTTTTGTCTATATATTAAAAAAATCTTGACATGATCGAGTGAAATGTTAACTGAACAATTTCTGTTTACTCCAAGTTCTCATGGCTTAGCATCTATGTCTCTGTATACAGTTAAATTGGATTTTTTGAGTTTATCTGACATAAAATTATTTCTGTGAAGGAATACAATGTTGTATATCACTTTCATAAAGTTCTGAAGATGATTACTAAGCCATTTTGAAACATAATTTCTTTTAAATAATGTCTTAAACCCAGGTTGTAAGTCTATTCTGTTGGTCCAGTGTGGTCAAATCAACTGTGTACAGTTTTGGCAGGTGATTTTTTAGGCCCCATGCATAAACATTTTTCAACTCTTGTGACTCTTAGTGGTACACTGTTTTTCTCATTAGAAACTGTTTTTTGGTGCTCAGTACAATTTTCTGCTTTTGTTACTTGTGCTGTCCATAGTAATAATGGAGTAGAAATATCTTGATTTCTCTCTGGGCAGCAATCATCAGCTTATTAGTAAATGCTGTAACATGGCCCTTCCCACTGTTCAGTCTAAGTAATCCTCATCTCTACTGGAAAGCAGCTGACTTTGTAGTCAGCACTTTTACTTCAGTCTTGTTGAGCCTTAACCCCAACCAGCAGCCAAGCCCCACCCAGCTGCTCACCCACTCTCCCACCAGCAGGATGGGGGAGACAGTCAGAAGGAGACAAGCTGGAAAACTCATAGGTTCACATAAGAACAGTTTAATAGGGAAAGTAAAACCTGTGTGTGCAAACAAAGCAGAGAAATCATTCTCTGCTTGCAAAGGGCTGGCAGGTGTTCAGCCATCTCCAGGAGAGTAGGGCTCCATCACATGTAACGGTGACTTGTGAAGACAAACCCCATAACTCCAAATGTCCCTCCCTTCTTCTTCTCCCAACTTTATATACAGAGCATGATGCCACATGGTAGGGAATATTCCCTTGGCCAGTTGGGGTCGCTGTCTGGGCTGTGTCTCTTCCAACTTGATGGGAAGACAGGCCCCAGCTGCCTTGCTGCCAGCAATACAGGAAGTGTAAAAGGCCTTGACTCTGTGTGAACACTGCTCAGCAACATCTCTGTATTACCAACCCTGTTTTCAGCACAAATCCAAAACACAGCTCTGCCCCAACCATAATCTGAAGAAGTCTAGACCTTCTTTTATTTCTCTGGCATATTTTGAAATGGAGTTCCTGAGGCTAGATCTGATATACCCTTGGAAGCTTTACCATTGCCAAGTAGAAGTAAAGGGCTTTTTTTCATGTTTGGCTAGATGTGTTCTGCTGTGTATTCTAATAAGGCAGTTTGTACTGGCTGACCAGCTTTTTGTTGGTTTTGTTACTGAGGATACATCATGTCTACCAAGCTGATTTGCTTCAAGTAAAATGAATAATTTTGTTGGTGAAGGAGAGCAGTGGAAGTCTTCATGATGACTTGGCTAATGCTTTCAACACTGTGTTGTTGTATCCAAACTAGACCAAGTGAAAAACTGGTCAGGTTCAAGGTAATGGTCAGTAAGTCCTACTGTCCCTGGAGGCAGGTGACAAGGGGGATGTCACAGGGCTATACTTAAAACTCTCCTGTTTATCATCTTTATAAGTGACCTGGAGGAGGCAACCCTGTCATTCACATCCGGTTTCTAGATTACACCAAACTTAAATGTCAGAGCAGGAATCAGTTGAAACAGTCCAGGTAGGGATCCCATCCAGAAGGACCTAAACCTGATAGGAGTAATGGGCCAACTGGAACCCAAGGAAGTTCAGTGAGGACAAATGTCGAGTGCTGAATCTGGGTTGGAAGCAGCCCTGGCTGGGTATTGACTGCCTGGATTGCAGTTTTGTGGATAAGGGGTCTTGGTGGGCACCAAGTTGGACACAAGCCAGCCGTAGATCCTAGCAGCAAAGGACACTGGCAATATGCTGGGATGCATTTACGCAGGAGGCAGTAAATTGGGGGATAGTGATTATCTACTTTTTGGACAACATCTGGAATACCTATCCAGTTTTTAACCCCTTCTCCTCCAGTTAAGTAAATGTCATTCTAAATAAAAGCCACTAGTAGTTTTTGCTGGCTATTTCTGCTTACTTTTTGCCTTACGTATAGCAGTCTAGTATGTCTTAAATTTTAAGCAGTATCTCCTATTTGTCAAAAATTGTTCTGAATTTTATTCCACTCTTTAACATACACACATATATATAAAATATACTCCAAGCTGTGTTCCATCTACTTGTACTTTTCAAAACTTAGTGATTGTAGTAATGGGAGGAATAATAGTATGGGCCTCAAATAACAATTGACTTCCCTTTTGTGAGAAGTTTATATAAAGAAAAGGCTGTAAAGGAAAAATGGTCTTGGAAAGCTTGAAAATTGTTTCAAGCTATGTATTCATAAAGTCACATCTCTACCAGCACTGATTAATGCCCTCAGTTGTGTGAAATGTAATGACTGGACTAGCCAGTGTTTTTCTGATCCAATTCATAATTAAATAGCCATATTTTCAACATTGCCAGCAGTGTGTGATGCTCTTTTTTATTTTTTTCCTCCCCTTCCCCTACAGCTGCTTGGAATGTGGATGCAAGGATTAATACCTCTGAACAGAATTCTACTTCTTTCTCCTCATTTGGATTAACTCCTGGAGTTTCTGGTATGTGTGCCTTTCCAAGGATTTTTCCATTCTCTTCTAGTCCACTGGGTGGAATAGAGTTTGCCAAGTGTTACTAACATGCATTTTTGCATTTTTCTTTGAAAGTAGTACTGTAAAGAGGTAGAAGATGCCTAAAAAGCTATTTTGTTATGCTGAAATTATGCAGTAAAGTAACTGTTTTAAGTTGATAATCAAAAGCTAGATCAACAGAATATTAGTAAGAAGCTTGGAACTCGAGGGGGTTGGAATGAAGTGATCTTTAAGGTATGTTCTAACCCCAGTCATTCTAGGATTCTGTTATTTTTTTTTTTATTTAGCTTTCTTGTTTGTGTGTTAAGCCTAAATAATGGGCATAAAAGATTGCTCATTGTTGCGATGTCTCAAGTTAAAGATCTGAAGATTTCTTTCTAGGAAAGCCCATTTACCCCAATCTTCTTGGAGGTTTATTTGATGATTAAGTTTTTCCCCATAAGGAGCTGAATCAATACTTTGAAAATATGTTCCATAGGCAGCATTTGAAGTCTTGAGTCTTTTCTCTGTATGACAAATGGAAATGCTGAAGCTCTGGGGTTTTCGTTTTTGAATGGTAGCGTGCTATAAAGTACAAAAGTACAAATGTCTCCCTAATAAATCTTGTGTGTTAAACAACTAACAAAAGTCCTGCAATGTTCTATTATACAATAAAAGGATCATATGTCCGGTTTTCTGCTCTTACTTCCTTATGCCATGAGATTGGCATGGCACTTTTCTTTTTGGAAGTAGCTGGCCAAGTGCTTATGCACTTAGACTCTATTTGCTTGTATTGTAGTTTACAGGCTTTTAACTGTTGAACTCAGGCTCAGTGTCCAGCATCTTAATTGTACAGAGAGTTCTAGTTTAAAAAAAAAAATTCCCAAGCAGCACCTGAATTCAAGTTCAATCTCTAAGCTAAAACTTATAAACATTTATTAAATAAAGTAGGATGGCACACTAAGATTCAGCTGTAATACCACCATTTCAACTTTGAGAGAAATATGAGAAATACTAGTTTTCTTTGATGCATCTTAGCAGATGACAATGTTGAAATGCAAAGTGACCACAAAAGAAATGAGAACATGTCCATGTTTTTGTCATCTGAGGTATCTTTTGCAGAGGTGTATGTAAGAGACCCATTCAAACTGAAGTTTCATCATACAGTAAAATATTAATTTATTTCATTCTTGCGGTTAGTTTTTGTTTGTTTTACTTTTTTATGAAATGGGTTTTTTTGTTGTTTATTTTTCTGAAAACAGTTTTGTTACATCTGTTACACCTTCTGTTATCATGACTGGTATAGGCCTTACTGTTGTTCATCCTGCTGCTTTTATGTTCTTGAAACCTTTGCTTTGAATGAGAATTGGATTCTTAGTAATGTATAATTTGTTTGATCTGCAATTTAATTAATTAGTTTTCTTTCTAGTGTTCTTTTCTTTTAAGCTTCTCCTTGAAAGAGATCTAACTCATACAGGGTAACAATTTTATTACCCATAAAATTTCATTGGTTTTTCAATTTGAGGAGACTGCTTTTACTCACCCTTCTTATTTCTTTTCGTGTTCTTCTCATGACTTCGTCTTCCTCCTTCAGCTTCCTTGTTTTCTGAATATACCTTATGCACAAGAGCCTACCAGTTTTCCTGTCTTCTGCAGTCCTTAAAATCTGACGTTTTTCTTTGAGCCTTTTGTCTTCCTTTCCTACTTTGGACTTCCTTCCCAAGAAAACTTTGGGAAGCTTGTTGACTTAAAAGTACTATTTTATTTACTCCCTTTCAGGTTCCAACAGTGAATCAGTTTCTCAGGCTGGTACTTCTGATTTTCAGTGGGATTTAAGTCATGCTCAACCCCCTGTTGATGACGAATGGTCTGGGTTAAGTATGTTCCTCTAAAATGTTCATTAACAAAACATTAATTACTGTTAAAATGTAGTTATTTATATTAGCTACTTGTATTAGACAGTGGTGGGTATCTGAGGAAAAACTTGGAATGCTTGACTTCTGTAAGCTAGTGGATAGTTTGAAGGAATTAGAAGTATTTTGATAAATTATGACAGAAAATGGTTAGTTTTTAGGAAAAATACTTGGATATTCAAACTCAGAAGTGAGAGAGCTCATGGATTTTAAGGTAGAAAAATCTTTGTAATAAAACAGTCTTGCTGCCAGTGATGAGAAAAATCTACTGCAAATCTGCTAAATGTGTATTTAGTAGATGGAATTTGAGTCAGTTTGTTTCTACATGTTTATACCTTACTGGAAAGTTAAGGTGACATCAGACTCTTGTATTTAATCTAACTTGTTTTCTCATTTGGCAAACATTAGGAAGTTCTTACGCATATGGGAAGCACATAGATAGAAATTACTTGGGAGTTGTAGTAAAGTTGGTGTTTACTCCCACTTTCTCCTCCCTGTTTATGAAAAAGCATAGTGCATCACATTAGGCATTGACCTGAAGAATTGTTCCAGAAGTTGACAATAGCAGCCTTGCATGTTACCTTCTCTCTAAGAACAACTTATTGCAGTTAAATCACTGGGAAAGTGAAATAGATTGATGTGTTGACTTCACCACTGTTGGCATGATTGCTCTGTTACCAGATAATTTGGAAACTTATCTTTTGTGTTTTATCTAGTTTAAGGATAAGCAGACCACATTTCACTTTATCATTTGAAAGTCATCAATTTCACATTTTATCAAAAGCATAATTGATTTACATATCTAAGCATAGAATGTTTATGGCGGGAGCTTCTGTTAATAAAATTTCATCATAGTTGCCAACTAGAGTACACTGACAAAAGTGGGCAAATGCAAGTTTAGGCCAAAGTGATACACAGATACACCCTACTGTTTTATCAGGATCAGGACAAGAGAATTAACTGTGTGTACAAATACTACTAGTTTTTATTATTACTAAGAATGGATTTTTTTTTTCTTAAGCAACTACTGAGAGGGCAGTAGATAAACTGAAAAGTATTATGTTGAGTAATATATTTTTTTTTCAAATTAGTAAATTTTAGCCTTGAAGTAGGTGTCATTAAAATAATATTTTTATTAGGGGAGTTTCTAACTATTCTAAATAATCTAACTAATCTTAAGATCTCTTAGTGTATTTTGGGATTTATAATGTTTGCCTGTAAATTTTATTGGATTTATTACTGCTTTTTATTTTTACTTTATTTTCAGTTGTTTAAATTGAATCCCACCATAGTTGGCAGATCAAATTAGCCTGTTCTTCAATTTGGTATAGACTAGGGAGGAGAAATACTTGGGATGTTAATATAAACGTGAAGTGAAAATGCAATCTTTTACAACGTGTTCTGTTTTAAAATCGGCTTTCTGCAACTTTCTACTAAACAGTCTAAGGCTTAGTTCTTCCCTTCCAATATTTTTAATTTTTATCTAACTGACCCTTTAAACCTGTCATTCCATCATAAATTAATAATAACAAAATAGAGTATGGACTTAAGAGTCTTAAAAAAATATTATTAAAAATGTCAATGTTATAAGATGAATGAGTAAGATTTAGTTTCAGATTATATAACTTGTTCAGGAATCTTACTAAGGCAAGATTGGTCAGTGTTATAGTTCATCTTAATATTTTCACACGCTAGAAAGAAAATACAGAGAACAGCTTAAGGTAGAGAATAACTCTTAAATTTGTTCTTCACATAGTTTAGAAAAATATCTTGAAGCAACTGCATCTAGCTAGCTGCTAGTGTGATTAGGCTCTGTAAAATCACTGTCATACTCATTACTTTAAAAAGTCCTCCACTTACCGATAAAGTCTTTACATTTTTTTCAGAAACACAGGAAATTACTATTTATATCTTGACATCAAGAAGTGGATATAGGTGTAGGAGTTTTTTCATTTTTAAACTGGAAATGAGCACCTGTAGAGTAAGGCAATATTCCTGAAAAAACCTTTTAATCTTTGTAGATGGACTTTCTTCAGCTGATCCAAGCTCTGATTGGAATGCACCAGCAGAAGAGTGGGGAAACTGGGTAGATGAAGAAAAAGTTGCTTCTGTTCCTCAGCGTGAAGAGAGATCTGATACTCAGAAGGTAAAAGGTGATATTTTCTTCTTAGCTCAAAGACTTTGTCCTTAGCACTGCCATTTCTTAAAGTAACTTGGAGGGTAATGATAGAGGCAATCTCATCACTGTTACACCGGGAAGAGCAGCACCACTGTGTTTGCTCTGTACACAGAGAAGGAAAACACTGAATGCTGAGAAGAGAGAAATCACTTAGCTCCATGTTAAACCTTTCTGTCTTGCCACAATTAAAATGATTACATTAATCATTTTAGATTAGTATAGACTGGGAGGGTTTAGATCTGTTTTTATAAATACTTCTTGACAAAAGTTAATTCTCAGTATGAAAAACTGCGTTTCCGTGCCACTAATGCCTGGTGGTCCATTGCCTTTTCTATTCCCAATTCCTCTACCTATATTACCTGATAGCATGGAAAGAATGTGGTCTTTCTAGAATGAACTGAACAGATAAGACTGTGTTCATTTCCAGTAGTGTGTGCTATTCCTTATAGCTATTAATTTATGTTTAGTCTATAGAAGGTATATTTCATTGTCATTTAAAATGCTAAATACCTTCTGTTCCCATATGAAGATTTCAGATAGTGAAAGAGAAAAAGCAGAGCCAATTCTTCAGAGTTGTACAAGTGGCAAATCCAAGAAGAAGAAGAAGAAAAAGAAGAAGCAGGGTGAAGAAGCCAACTCTCCTGCACAGGTAAAATATGGGTGGCTTAAAAAGCAATTGCGAGGAATTAATGAAATTGCCTTATCTTTGAATATTAACATCTTGTACAAAAATTCTTTTTGGGAAATTAATTTCTTTTAAGGATTGGATTGTTTTCAATTGTTTCTCAAGCGCTAAAGTTATTCTTATTTTACTAGTATTTCCCTAATTTGTTGTATTCACAAGTTGAACATGGGATATTTTGTAGTTTTGCTGGATTTATGAAAAGCACAAAGTACATGGAAAGTATTTATCCTGAATTACTTACTTTCTGTGGAATCTGGATTCTATACTGTAGGGATGCTTCCAGGTGGAGTTGTACTCTGCATGGGGAAGCCTTTTCCTCATGTCCTTTGGAAGACAGCTGCTTTGGTGAATATAGCTATTTAGGAGAAGGAAAGAAGTTGAAGTTTTCTCTTACTCTGTCTTCAAGTACTATTGTGTGAGAATATAGTGGTTTTCTGAAGTACTGTTTTAACTTGATTTATGTGAAATGGTAAGTGCCAGTGCTTCAAACTCAGTTGGTGGAGCTAATCTGTGAGTCAGATTTCAGTGAGGGAAAGAATATTTTCAAACTGAGGATGGCTGGAGTTTTCTGTATTACTTAAATAGCTTTTGAAGAATTGCATTGAAACAGATTTGCAAAAATAGCAAAAGCAGATTGCACTTCACATGGCAATTGAAACATGTTTGAATAGATGTACAAGTACAAACAAGTACTTTCCTAATGGGAGGAAGCTTTTAATAACTCATGATCAGAATGCATCCTGCTTGTGTTTATTGTTACAGCTATTCATAGTTTACATGCTTTACAAAATGACCAATGTTCAGTGGAATCTGACTAGATGAATTAGAGAGGGAAAGCAAAAATTTCCAGTCATACTTGCTTTGGATTTGCTTTTATGGTTATCACATATTCAGGTTATTAAAAGTTCTAAACATTAAATTCCTGTTACATGAAATTTTATTTTCAAGATATCTGTGTGGAGGTGGAGCTTTGTGTTGATTTGCCTTGTTTCTTTTGAGACAAATTCAGTCTGGGAGCACTAGATCTGCAGCTTTTTTTAAATTGCAGTCTGTTCTGGTCTCTGCTATGACTCTTGAAGTATAAATCAAGATTAATTGGTTATGGTTAACAGGTGTTTGTGAGTGTCCTACATGTGTCTTAAGGTCAGTGAGGGCATTCTGAATTTCTTCCCAGTTTGTGAGCTGTCTTTTAAATTATATATGTCAAGTAGACTCCTACTTTCTATATTAACATAATCACATTTGTTATTCTACTCATTGTTCTCCATCCATTCCAAGTTTGTTACTTTTTCTTTCAGTCCATCAGTCTATGAAGTCATCAGTTTACAGATAAGAACCTATCTGTGTTAAATTTTTATGTAGAATTGGGAATTTTTCTTGATGGGAGCAGACTGAACTGCTAATACATCACAGAAGCCACCCTTGTTATAACAGTTTAGTAATTTAACTTGCCAGTCCTACTTCAAACGCCCTTAAAATTTGTATATTTATCCTCTGAAAATGGAACATGTTCATTTAAACACCTTCATCTTTCTCATTGATTATACTTAAATGTTCACACTTGTTTGTTGACTTCAGTGTTTGTCAGTACAGTAGAAGCTAACTGAAGAGCTTGGAGTAAGCCAGTATGTGTTCCTTCCTGTCAGGAATCAACAGACTTAGGCTGTGACTGCATTTTCATAAGGAAATAAGTGAAGGAATAGTGTTTCCAATTTAAACTCAGAGACCTCTTCACAACCACAGGATTCTTCTAGTGCCACTAACAAGTGTAACTACTTTAATTCCCCATTTAAAATGAAAACTTTGAACTTTAAATTGTCTAAGGAGTACAGGTTGATGAGACTCTTGGATACTCTGGATATATTTTCAATTTCTGTACTGAGGTTTGCTTTACAGGTATTATGGCAAACTAAACTGGGTTGCAGAAATATTAGAGTGTAATAAGAATAGAAGACTCTGCAGCTTGCATTTTAAAACTTGTAACAAAGCACAGAACCAAGAGTGGTCAAGTGTCATTGTGATACTTTTGCAAAGCATTTAGAGTAAATTCATTTTAATTTCACATTCTTATAATTTAACAAGAGTGTGACGTGCAGTTCACTTTGGGATTTTTGTTGGTAGATTGCATGAAGCGTCCTGCTTTCTGGGCTTTATTGGATTCTATGGGTATTTTTTTATGTTGTTATTCTATGCATTTTGAGTCTTAGCATAGGTTGGTATGAGCCCACTACTTCAGTTATTCTTTTTGATAGGTTTTCTGAGTTAGAGAAGCTGATTATGGCAACAAAACTCATTCACAGGGGAGAAGAGTCAGAACTTGACTGCAAACACAGGCTCTTCTTTTTTCCCCTCCCGCTCCCCTTTTTGTAGGATGCTGAAGAGCTGGATAGAGAAGCTGGAGAGCAATTTCAGGCGGATACCTCAAAAGTTCAAGCACAGCAGGAAAGAGCTTTTTCTTTGAAGACCATAAGTACTAGTGAACCAGCTAAGGTAGGGATGCAAAATTTAATGTATGTTACAATTTGATTTGGAAGTGCTCGAGTCATTTGACACATTTATTTGTGTAGATAAGGTGACAGTAAGATTACTGTTTCAGGCTGTATGTTTATGAATATAAAGGTAATTGAACTGTTGAATTTCAGGTAGAGGTCAGTTACGAGTTTTAAAAAGTATGTCTACTCTAAAGAGCACTATCTTCCAAATCAGTAGTCACTTTCTTTTCTGGCAAGTTACTTCCTTGTTTGAATATTCAAGCAGTGGTTTAAAACTTGAAAATACAGAAACCTAAGAACTAATAGGTCTGAGCAAAAGACTAGGGGCATATTCTGCTGTTCCATTGCAACAGAATGAAGTGTGACTAACGTAATATATTCTGACTTAAATGCAGTCTAAAACTGATTTTTGATAGCTGTACTGAGTTTAATGACTGAATAAAAGGTTTTATTTGAACCAATTCACAAACTATTTGCTTCAGCTCGCAGTTGAAATTCTAGAGAATACAAATTCTCTTTCAATCTTTCTCCAAATAGCAACTTTCTAAGATACTGCTATTCTACAAAGCATCACATTGCAGGAAGGTGTCAAATATTTAATATTTCTAGTGGTTTGATTTTTGGTTTTTATTTCCAAAAAGTGTGAACAACACTAGTGACACAGCAGTTCGGTTCCAGAAAGTATATGTCAGAGTACTGAGTTTTAATTTTTAATTGCTAAACATTAGTTTCATAAAAATAATGAGGTCTTAAGAGTCAAATGAAAACACTAGAGTGAAATCTTTTACAAGAGGCTGCAAGTAACCAAATAAAAAGTACAGAAGTATTTTTTTGGTTAAAAATGTCTTGCAAAGCACATTCAGACATACTTAAGGCTTGCTCTAAATACTCTACATCAAAGTAGAGCTTTACTAGAGTTATTTACTACCACTGATTAGTTTAGATTAGATCAACCTTTAGTCAAGGTTGGCAACAGCTGCCTGTTCTATCTGACTAGTGTATTGTTGGGTTTTGTGGTGGTTTTTTTGAAGCTGTATTTGAAGAGACATCTGCCTGTGTATGCAAGTGGCTTTATTTCTAGACGTGGGAGCTTTTGTTTTATTTTAGAGGCTGTAGTCAAAAATGTGTAGACAGAAAACTTGGAGATTGTGACATCAAGGTAGGGGTTTTTGAATTCTAGAAAAAGGCATAATAGTGGATCCTGGAAGACTATAGCTTCTGCTGTCCAGAAATCTAAATTGATTTTGAAAATATCGGCAGCTAATTTATTTTTTTCTCATAAGCTGTCAGCACTGCCAAAATACAAGCCAAATTTCAGTAGACTTTGCTCAGTGCTTTACTGTTTATAATCACACCCAACTTCTTAGGTGGTTTAGTGGCATCAGCATCTCATGTAGACCTACACTGAACTATTTTTGAGGGGCTTGAGGGCTTCTGTTACTCTTAAATCTTAAATTCAATCTGTTCATATATATATGTCTATGTGTAGCTGTGTAAATGGTAACTGAAAGAAAACATGTTCTGTATTAAACTTGGTGTGGGGGCAAAGGACAGATGAAGTTACTACTAACATTGTCTGGAACTGGAATTGATAAAGGACAGCTTGTGAATTGTTGTATCTGACAGTGCAGATGGTCTGTCAGTCTTGATCAAGTCTCCCTGACATCAGGTTTGGCTTCATTGTAATTTCACACATGCAAAGATGCCTTCTAGTGTTCTTTGACTTGGCTGTGGTAAAAAGTTTTAGAAACAGTCTGTGACTGATACATGAAATGGATGAGTTGAGTTTCCAAGGTAGGTAGTTTAGTCTTAAGCAAATGCTTCAAAACATGGGAGTGAGACATAGGGAAAAATAAGCTGAGTACAAACAAGTTATTATTCAGTATATCCTCAGAAGTATCAGAAACAGCTGAATGTTGAACCTTGTGTTTCACATCACAGTATCTGGCATTGATACGTTGGGCTGCATTGAATCCTTTTGCATTTTATCAGCAGGCCCAAGTTTTAGGTGAACACAGATACTTGGAAAAAGAAGTAACAGTTGGACAAGTCATTGCTTCATTATTGAATTATAGAATTATACACATAACTATTTATATTATCTAATAGGCTTTATTTGTTGTTTCAGGCCTCCTTTCTGAATTAGCAGAGAATATCCTAGCAAAATGTTTTAATGTTTTCATGACTACTCATTTTCCTGTATCCAAAATTCAGACAGAAGTATTTGGAAAAATGTCCAAATAGTGCTATGTGTATTTGTATCGTTACATTTGCAGTCATACTGCATGCTGTTACACTCAAGCTGCAACATGTTTCTTAGTCTAGCTATTAAAATTAGCTGAGCTATTAAAATCTTAATTGAGTTGCTTTACCTGCTCGTCAAGTGTCACTGTCCTGGCAAAATTGTGATACCAATAGTTACCTGAATTGATTATCTTGCACTGGAAGCTTTATGTCCTCCTTTTATTTTAGAAATCTCAGTTTGTTAAGTTCATTTATTTATGTACTGATGATTGCTGACTATTAGACAACATTAGAATTGGCTAAGCTTGGAATTCCTGTAGGTTGTGAGTTCATTTTATCAGCAGGGTTGATGTATAAAAAATGCTTGAGATTAATTAATTTTTCAGTAGATTAAGAGAAATACTGCAGTTCTGGATATTAAAAAAACTTGTTTCAGTTGATGTGTAAGAGCACAGCAAACTATTCATGAAAGGTTGGAGAACTGCCATCCTTTAAATTCATGTTGGGTTTTTTCAATTAAAGGTGTTTAATTTCTTGAATGTTCTGACTGAATTTTTGAGATGCTTACGTTGTAGTGATGGAAGCAGTACAAACTGGTGGCTGTGATGTAGGATCTGTACAGCTGCATCTAGGGATGTAGACTTCACGATTTGATTTTCATAGTGCTGGGTCTTGGCTGTTGTGGCACAACTACAGCTATGATTTCTTAATAACTTATTAAAATTTGGGGTTTATTGCTTGGCTGAGACACTGTGTTCTGATACATTCTTTTCTGAAGCCTTTTGTCATTTGGTGGCTTGCTGTGGGATCTTATGTTTGTTATGTTCTGACTTTCCTATTGGAATGTCGAAATGGCTTTTTTCTGTTTTGCTGTAATTTTAATTACAATAAGTGCTACACACAAGGGTACAGTTACATTTTGTCTCTGTAGTGGGAACCTTCAAAATAAAGTAGATAATTTAAAAATACTACAAGTAGCTTTTACTTGGCAGTTATTTTTGCAGTAAGTTCCACTGAAATACTTGCTGACTGCTCTTGCAATTGGTTATTCTGTAAGCATACAGAGTGTTTTGAGCAGTTTATAGGAATGACTGGAGATGCTTTTTGTTTGATTTGTTTGGGGTTTGAGTTATCTATTTAGTCCTGTTTAACTTGCCTGCTTACCTTGCAAACAAATGCTTATGTGTAAACTGTTTTACATCTCTGTTGAATATTCTAGAATATTTTTAGGGTCTTGGTGATTTATAGATTGGTCTCCCTTTCTTTGCATGTGCTGTATTTTAAGAAATAAAATAGTGTCGTTTCTCTTGTATGCAATTAAAAATTTGGGCACTAGATGGCAGTCATAGGATTACAGCCTCAATTAAAAATGTTTAAGGATTTCAATATTGGCTTAATTTTTCAATGCCATCTCCTCAGCAGCTGCTAAGTATACTGCCAAAAATAACACCATATAAGTGTTTTTACTTTTCTATTACTTAAAAAACTTTTGGAAACTCTTTTTTTGTTTGTTTCTCAAATAGTCTGAGGAGGCTCCTTCGCTTGCTGTTTCTTCTGAGCCATCTGTAATTGTATCAGAGAGTAATTCTGACAAGATCGTTTCCCAAGTGCCACAGAAGCTGCAAGAGACAGATATTTCTAGTCCCAATATTAAGCAAAACAGTGTGCCTCCTCCACAGAGTAAGTATCTCTCAGTGCAGTTTATTTGTCTGAAGTTGGGATGTTCTTTTTCCCCATAGAATGCAGTCAGAATGCTTTGCCCTGGGGCTTCAGTTTAAAGTGCCATATCATTGTGTGTCTTATTTATACATCTTGCCATATTTTTGACTTCCTTAAAGTTTAAAGCACCTTGGTATATTTTTTATTATGAGGAAAAATTGGCTTCCTATGCTTGGATGACTGAAAATGTCAGTCGGGCTTGTCCAGTCCTTAGCAGACATCGGGGTGTGCTCATCGCCATCGGGATGGAGCTCCATGCTGTGATCAAGGAGTTCTGCCAACACTCTTTCAAAGGGCTGCTTGCAAGTCTTCAGTGGAGAGCAGATGGTTACTGACATTGAAATAGACAGAATATTTAGCTACCATAAATTTGGGGAAAAAAATACAAATAATTCAATTTTCAGCCTACTGAGGTCTTTTGATTTCTCAGTTTAGCTCGTTAGCTTCCATGTAATTATAGAGGGAAACAGTTGCTTATTTGGGAGTAGAAAGGTATTGGGTGGGGTTTTTTTGTAGTAGTCTTAACAGCACATAGATCAGGTTTTATTGCTGCAGGTGTATTGTTTTTTGAAAATATGCTGTGCCCAGAAACATCAAATATAGCCTCTCTTGTACTTGACAAAAGTGTTCATACTCAAAAGCATTTGAGTACTTGACAAAAGTACTCACACAGTAAAACAGGAAATGTAGAAGGGAAGTGAGGATGTGAAAGGTATTGCTTGAAAAAAAGTTGTTTTGATTCAGACTCTTTAATAAAATTAGTAAATACTGACAGTCCATAGTAAGTTGCTGGCTATGCGTTGAAGTATTAAATTTTTTAATGACTGCAGAAGGAACATCATGAGTTTATAATTACAAAATGTCACTGAGCTGCATTAATCGGCTTCTTGGTTTTGAATACATGAAACAAAGGAATATTTCAAGTCAATGTATCAACTTAGAACTTTTTTTGGGTTCTAAATTATGAAATCTTTTGTGATTGATTCATGGCTCAGCAATTGAAAGAACATTTCTTCGGTTCAGTATGTAAAATACTTAAATTTTTTTTTACCACTTTTGGCAACCAAGCATGTTTTGAGGCAGTCTGTTTCATTAAGAACATAGTGCTTCTATATTGGATTATGGATTCCGTGTAACCACACTTTACATAGTTAAATATTTCTAAAAAAATACTCTTTTTCCATGTCTCATATGTAGTGATTAAGAGCAGTGTAATCTGGTAAAAGTGAGCATTTAATGTCAATTGTGTACATGCACATTATTTCTGGTAGGCCAGAAAATAACAGTGACTCTACTGTAAATAATACATTTGCAAAATGAATGACCTTTGATGTGTATCACTCCAAGTATTTGTGGGGTAAAGAAGTAGGATGAAATTGGCAAGCATTGTTTTAGATGCATTTAAAATAAAATTATTTTCATTTGAAGCAGATGAATAAAACTTCTAGTTGATTGATCTGAATCACTTCAAAATAATATGATGTGTATTAGCCAGGATTTTAAAAGCCAATTCTATGTAAATGTTCTCAGTCCTTACACTATAATTATGTTGTGTTTTTTAGCAAAGTCTGAAGAAAGCTGGGAATCTCCCAAACAAGTTAAAAAGAAGAAAAAAGCAAGAAGGGAAACGTGAACTTCCTGAGATGGACATGTGTTGCTGAATATTGTCATGAAGATTATGCTGTTTATGCAATAATTTGTGAACATGTACAGAATTTTATATAAATTTCAAACAATTTTTAAAAACAGAACTGCTGTGAACACAAACATCTTTAAAAAGGAATCAAATGAAAGTAACTTTATGATATAGCAAACAGAACATGCTACATTTGAAAGACATTCTGAAGAGTCTGTTTTTCCAACTTTTGGAGAGAGATCTTAATTAAACAAAACTGGTTTTACAACACAGTGCCCTGTTTACAACAGATTATACTCTCATCTACAGCTGCGGATAAAAGATTAATTTCAAGGAAGGGTTTTCTGTAAAAATAATCATCTGTACCATAGTGGGTGTTTCTTGCCTCTCTTATGAGTGATGCATTAGAAGCACAGAATGTCAACCATTTGAATTTGTTTCATGCCTAAATCAAAGTGCTTTGATTAAATACATAATCTGCCATATCTTTACAGTAAGTTGGTTAGCAAATCTGCCAGCTATCACAGGAATCACAAGTGCAAATCATTAACCATTTGTACAGTCAGACCTTCATGGTTTATTATATGAAGTTAACACAATAAAACTGCTTTGGGTTAAAAGTTTGAGAATGTGATTTGAAACTTGAGTATGGTTCATGAAGTTATTTTTTATAATGTCTATTACCTTACTTGAATTATTGAAGATAACAGTATATTTTTAAGAATGCAGTAATGTGCATAAAATTGGTTATCTTTTTCATTCCCTACAGTTCTTGATTGATTCAGGATCCCATCTAAAAACTATATTCTTTCAACTTCTAAACTCATGAAATGAACTGAAATCAAACTTTTCCTTCTCCTAACACCTGCTGACTTACCATACCCAATTCTGTTGTCTATATTGCTAAAACTCTGAACAAAGCAAAATGAATTTTTCACTCACAAATTATTTGGATTTCAAAGCTCTGTTGGAGAACTGGAGTAGCTTCAGACAGCTTTAATTGACATTGTCAAAAACAGTTATCAGGAACACATTTTTTTACTGCCTTAACCTGTAGTATGTAGAATGTGTCTAGACTTCTGGACAGGAGTTAGTGTTTTTATATTAAAAAAAAAAATTATGCAAGTAAAGCAGTTGTAAAATAAAGACCATTTCCCGCTTGAAACTGTTAATTAAAATGGCATTGAAGATGTGTTGTCATTTTCAGGCACTGTAATGATGTGGTATTGAACTGAATGTGTTTGTGTCTGTAAGGTACATGCTCAGCCATGTGCACTGTAAATAGCCTTTACAAAAACTGGTTTGCTAGGGATGGTATTTAACATCACCTGGTAAGTTCAGTTAAAGAGTCAGGATTCTTTTCAAATGATTGACTTCTGGTTTTGTGGCACAAACAAGAATTGTTAACAGCTGTAACATGTGGTACTGATCAACAATCTTGCACTCCCTGTACTCGACTGCAGTTTGACAGTATTGCAAGGCAATAGCAGATGATGCAGCAAGCTGGGTTTAATTGTACTGAAAATGCACCTGCTAATGGAGAGCTTTCCTAATAAATGGATATTAACTTGCACAGGTATTAACTCCTGTATATCAGGAACAAAATTGATCTGTTAAAATAAATTGAGCATATTGACAGTATTGATTTATTTACTGGGAGGGAGTAATGTTTAAGGGTGGTATTTGTCATGATTCATGTAAAATAAATTTAGAACTGAAGTACAGCTTTTCAAGGAGTATCTTAAGGTAAACATGAAAAATAGGATATTATGATTCATAGTAAAGGTTAAAAAATACCCTTTGAATTCAGGTTTTTAATGTATGTCTGAAATCTGTTTCCGATCTGTGTTACACTCTGAGCCTCTTTTATAGAAAATACAAAGATTTTATGTAATGAAAGAGACTGCCCCTAAGGACTTTCACTGCATAAATTCTTCTTTTTCTCTTGATAATAAAATTGGTGATATTTCTGGGTTAGTCAAATAGCTTGTCATTCTGGAAAAAGAAACAAACTAGCTAAAACATAGGAAGAACCCTGCTAACTAACTGCTACTGCTAAGCAGGGTCATATAAATACATAGCCTTCCTTTCCAAATATCCTTACCTATTTAGCAGCACCTCTTACTGTTTTCTTAATGTGCAGTTTCAATGTCTTAGAAAGCAAAACTTGCTTTATTTGACATTCATTGAAGAGGTAGTAACTCTATATCATATTGTCTATAAATAGAAACTTGGTTATCTATGTACTGTCATGTTTCTATGATTCAAGCAGTGGTTAGTCTTAATGATACACTGAATCCAGACTTTGGTACTTGGATAGAGCAAAAAACACCATTTTAAAGAAACTTAAGGATTTTTTTTTCTTTTTTCTTTGGGTTTGTTTTTCTGTTGTTGTTGAATGCATGGAATGGTTTCATAAATCAAATATGTTTTTTTCTAAATACTCTGGAATTATTTGTATGTGTAATTTAAACTTGTGATGATGTGTAATTGGATAGTCATGGCATATTTTTATTTCTCTTGTGGGGAGGGAAAGGTGTACAGAATTCATATGTGCTTGTTACAAAGGTAACTGTGCATTGGTTTGGAGGGGGGTGAAAACTGTATTTCTGATGCCCTTTTAGAAGTCTAAAGAAAAAAGTGCAAGTGAAGAGCACTACTTTAATATTTACTAAGAAAGAATGTACATATTAAAAGCATTTCAAAATTTATAGAAATATTGCTATTACTGTTGTGTTGTAACTGAATTGTATCTCATTTGAAACTGCCCTATTAATAGTTCCTAGCCATGGGATTTCCCTGTGAATAAGGCTTTTGAAAAGTGCAGACATCAGAGTACATGGTTTAAACAGACTCATCTATTAGTTGTCGTGCCTTTAACTCAACTGGGTTGCCAGTCAAGATTTCAGCTGTTAAAAATTGCAGGTCTCTCTCAGACACTGGCACCTGTGAGTCTCCTCCTAGTGACCACTGAGTAAAAATGAGCTGTTCTGGTTTTTCAGGCCTGTACTAAAAGATTTCTTCATTGTTCTGCTGTAACTGGAAGGAAAAAAAAATCCTGAAAATGTTAATTGCTTCTTAAAATACTCTGCTGAAAATATTTTACTGTTAAAATTCTGAGTGAATTACTTCATTTAAGAACAAAGAGCATCAGCCAAATGAATGTGGAGGGAAGGAGCAGGAAGGGCTGCATGACTGATAGTTCTTAACTTCAAAGTAATGTGGCAACACAATGGATTTTGCTCGCTGCAGGACTACCAGAACTGCTGTTAGTTTCAATGGATGTTGGGAGCAAGGTGGGATGATTTTTGTTTCTTCATGAGTGGAGGGGTGGGAATTATTGTTGCCTGTGTTCTGTATCATGTTATTAATGATTCATGCGTTGTTCCTGTTGAAGCTTGGTTGAATTACTAAAATTGTCTGTTTTCTGTAGTGGGTCCCTTCAGTTGAGGAAACTATTGAGCTTCTGCTCTTTCGATTTCTGGTTGTTTGTACCAAGGTGAAGGTTTCTGGTTCACTGAAAACTGGTTTTTTAACTGCAACTGTGATGTCTTTAATGTTGGTGTATTCAGAAAAGTGCATTTAAAACTCTTAACATGAAACTTATGGTTTCAGGAAACTCAAAAAAAAACATGCTTAAGAACATCTGCAGCTATAAACAAACACATTTTCTGTCTTATTTGTAGCATTAAGTGATCCCTTAACTTGGCTCAGTATTTTTCATTCAGTCCATGGCAGAGGGTAAGTCATGGATCACTCAGAACTGGATTGCCAAAATGAACTCAAAACTGACTAGTATGAGGTGGTTCCCTGTTCTCTCAGAGATGGCAGGGCCTGTACTAACAGTATTTTCATTAAGCTGTTCAATAGACTCTGACTAAGTGATTCCTTATTTCAAATCCTTGGTGAAGTATAAACCAAACATGGTGTTACTGAGGTGGGTTTTTCCAGAGGCTGTTCTGACAAAGGCTGGTAGTTTTTTTCATGACTGCTCTTTCCTTGGCCAATCTTACCTGTGTAGCTAACAAATAAAGTCATGCCTTGAGCTGTGCCTGCAGGCAAGGCTCTGGATAGGAGAGATTCTGTAACTTGGACTTGCTCTCAGACAGCCAGGCTTTAATGTGTCTTTTGAAGAGGCAGGGGACCTGGGAGATCAGTGCCTTTCTGAGCTGTATCCATTTGGCCAAAAGAGTAGGAGCTGTATCAACTGCTGTCCCGCTGCTGCTCAGGGGCTGGGCATTTATCTAAACACATGCAAGGTTTGCTTCTGCTCTCAGAAGTGTTCAAAGGCACTGTGAATGATCAGTAACCTCGCGTTTTCACCTGTTCACAGAGGCAGCTAGTGAATGTGGAAAACACCTGTAGCCATGTCTGAAATCACCACAGTGTTCATTCTTTTCAAGAAGGGACAGATGCTGGGAAAAGCTTCCCTGGAGGGTAAAGAAGCTAAGGAGTGCTGGGACTTTTTCAAGAATGGTCTTCTGAAAGCACAAAACAGTTCATCCCCTCTAAAGGTAAGGGATGTAGGAGGAGCAAGAGCCTTGGCTTAACTGCGAGGTTCTGAGTCTAGCTAAAAGCAAAGCATACCAGAGATGGAAATGTGGATAAATACCCACTGAGGACTATGTGGACATTGCCAGGGTGTGAAAAGATACAGTTAGAAAAGAAAAAGCTCAACTCCAATTGAATTTGGCCAAGATGTCAAGAAATATAAGGGTTCTTTGGGTACAGAAATAGCAAGCAGAAACAGAAGGCAAATACTGTGCCGTTGATAAACAGGACAGGAGAATTAGTCGCTGGGAACACAGAAAAGGCAGAGGCTCTCAACAGTTCCTTCACCTCTGTCTGCACCAGCCCTGCTGGGCCCCAGCCTTGGGACCTAAAATCCAGGCTGCTGCAAACACAGATCCAGCAGTGCCAGTGAAGGAAGAGGGGGGATTGAGTTATTACAGGAGCTGACATAGCAAGGCTGCCCTCCATAATCTTTGGGGAGTTGTGGACTTCAGGGAATGGCAGAAGATTGAAAAAGCTAATGTGCCCTCATCCACAAGAAAGCTTAAAGGAGGATCCAGGGAATTTTAGGCCTGTCAATCTTGCCTCAGTCCCTGGGAAAATTATGGAACAAATCTTCATGGGAGCTATCACAAGTCAGATGAGGAACAGGATTGGGAAAAGCCAACATAGACTAAGGACAAATTGAGTTTGACAAACCTGGCCACCCTCTGGGACAAAGTAAGCTGCTTGGTTGATGTGAGGTGGGTGGTGGACATCACCTGGATTTCTCCAAGGCTTTCAGTATGGTTTCCCACAGCCTCCCTCTGGAGAAACAGATGGGCTGTGGTGTGGAGGAGTGCTCCCTGTGGTGGTGGGCACTGGCAAATGGCTCCTTTTCAAATGGGCAGTGTGGCACAAGTGTGGTTCCCCAAGGATTGATGTTGGGCCCAGCACTGTTTAATATCCTCATAAAGTGATTGGGAAGAGGGGATCAAGTGTACCACGATGAAGTTTCCCAGTGATACCAAACTGAGTGGGAAAGTGGACACTTTGGAAGAGAGAACCACCCTGCAGGAAGATTTGGATAGGCTGGAGAGTGGCTAACAAGAATCTGATGAAGTCCAGCAAAGGCAACTGTAAGGTCTTGCAGCTGGGAAAACATAACCCAGGAGTGCAGCACGGGCTGGGATCTACCCATCTGGGAGCATCTCTGTGGAAAGGGATCTGGGGATCCATGTGGACAATCAGATCAATATGAGCAGGGCTGTGCTGGCAAAGAAAGCCAACAGGATGCTGGGCTGCATCCACAAGGGCATCACCAGCAGAGATCCAGAAGTCATTGTCCCACTCTGCTCAGTGCTTATCAGACCACACGGGAATTCTGTGCTCAGTTTTGGTCTCTGCTGTGCACAAAAGATGTGGACAGGCTGGAGAAGGTCCAGGGAAGAGCCACAGACTGGGGAGCCTGTGACAGGGGCAAAGGCTGAGAAAGCTGGGTTTGTTCAGCCTTGAGCAAAGGCGGCTTAGGGGGACCTTATCACCTGTTCCACTATTTAAAGTGAAGATGGAGACTCCCTTCTTACAAGAACTCACATAGAAAAGACTAAGGGATAATAATTATAATAAGTTATTCCTGAGGGGGTTCCAAGTGGACGCATGGGGAATTTTTTTCACAAAGAGAACAATCAGCCATTGGAATAATCTCCCCCCAGAGAAGTTGTGGATTTCCCCACTGTTGGAGACTTTTGAGATCCAGCTGAATAGGTTGCTGGGCCATCTTGTCTCAACTGTACTTTAGCCAAGAAAGGTTGGATCAGATGATCCTTGTACTGTACTTTAAGAAAAAAAGCAATGGCACCACCAAACACCATGAAGCTGGCCAGATACATTATTGTTTGAGTGCAGTAAAATTATGAACAGAAGACAGACTACAGTAAAATTCTACATGGCTGCTTGCTATCTGTCTTTCCAAAAGTGATTTGGGTGTTTTTCCTGTGGTATACATAAAAAGAATCTCAATAACTGTATGTCTATCCATCAAATTCTGCAGTTATGAAGGTGATTTTTCTCTAGAAGTTTGAGACTTTGACAGCTCCATGTGTTCTTCAAAGACTCTATTGCTTTAGGTTACTGCAGTGTTAAACAGTATCCTTTTCATAACCACCACCATGTGGTTTCTGAATTACAGAAGAATGTAATCCATCAGTGATAGTTTAAGGGGGAATAAAACCTATAAATTCAGTGATTCAAAAGGCTGTAGTCTTGGTCCAGCTGAGTTGTGTCAGGGGCAGTTGAGGACAGGGCAGCTGCCCCAGGTGCCTGTTTCAAGTCATCTGTTACAAGTAACCCTGCTGTGCCAGCATCATCTTTCATTTGACTTTTGAAGTATGTTGTTCCAGTTTCATGCCTTAGTTAACACTGCCCTTTAGCTTGGCTGCAAAGTTAGAGCCTTACAATGGCTCTGAAACTTGTTCAGGTTAAACTCTTTTTCCATGAACTCTTGCCTGAGTAGCCACTTGAAAACCCAAACCTGAGGCTGCGTGGTGACTCTTGCAGAGCAGTGGCCAACACCCAGCAGCAGCAATGCCAGCTCACCCGTGCCTGCCCTGCCCCTCTGACACCTCCAGCAGGGGCAAAGGGAGCTGCCAAATCAGGTGGGGGCTGTGGTGGTACTGAGAGTTATTCCCACTCCAGCTGGCTCTCTGGGGTTTCTGCTGTGAGGCAAGTCTGTGGCCTGCGTGGAGTGGGGTTAATACTGGTGTTGTACCAAGCATGAGACTCACACAGTTGTACTTAACAGCTGAGCGTCCTCCTTCATCGACATCGTCTGGCAACATCGTGCCTGGCTGGTTATTTTTAAAACATTTAAAAATCGGTAGATATTTTCAATAATTTCTTTTCTGCATTTTCCAAGGATGGAGGTTTAAACAGCAGTCTGCTCTGAACAAATGTGTTTATTTAATTAAAAAAAAAAAAAAAAAGAAAAAGAAAAAATAAAACCTGTCTTTTTAATAAACAAAAATAATGTTACCTGGACTTGACCTTCATATTGAACACTTTTGAACAGTAGTACTAGTAGTAAAAAGTATTTAAGTGCTTTTCTGGAGTGGGCTCAGCACTTGATAGAATTGAGCTGGCAAATCAATACTGTGCTGTTTTGTATTCATGTACTACAGACATGCAGTTCAAAGTCATCCAACTCATGCAGTCTGCTGTTAACGGTGGAACCTCTTTATGATGGTTTAGGAGCTTGGTTTTTTCTGTGAGTCCTTAGCAGGCATGCTGAACAGAAAATTTAGTGACTGTTTTTGTAATGATTAAAACACTTTACCTTGTACTGCCTTGAATATAAAAAATATTTTATAGAGATGCATAACTGAAGGGTTCCAAAGCCTGACACAGGTGACTGAGAGAGGTAGGTTTTACATACCCAAAGATTGCCATATGTTTTGGATTTCTGCTATCACATCATGTGAATGCTAGACTATGGTCAAACTTAGTCAGAAGTCATATGTGTCACATTAGAAAATAACTTTTTCTCTGTTTCAATTTCAGGCAGAACATCAGTTGTGCAGCACAAGATCATTATGGGAAAGCAGGATTGCAAGTGCTTCACTTTACATTAAGAATTCCATCTCTAAAAATCTTGAATTTGCACTAGTATGCCACTGGAATTTGTGCTGCCAGAGACCATTGTGCTGGAACACATTTTCATATGTGAACACTCAATGTAATGTTAACATCTCTTAAGAGCACCACACGTTATCTTTCACACAGTGTTTCACTTCTGCTTTGTGTTACTGCTGTATGGAGGGCATGATATTGTTTGAGGCTTTAAACTCTATTGATGTAATAATTCCAAATATTTCTTGAGCATTCTACTTCAAAGAAGGTATTTAAACTGAAATTTAACTGAAGAAAGAATCCTAATTGCAATTTTTTTTTTTTAATGGCAAATCAGCACTCAGCCCTGCTCCAAATGAAGTGAGCTATCAGCAGGATGTTCTGTCAGGGCTTTAAGGATGTCTCCATCAGCATCAGCGTGGTAAAATTCACAGTGAGGGGTGCTGTCTTACAAATATGAAACTCTCTTATGTGGCAGTTAAGTGGTTTAAAGGCTCATATGCATTAAACATCAAAAGGGAAGGGGGAAAATGCGCAGATTTGCATTTTCAAACTATGTTTGCATTTGGAGAATGTCATGTTGGTGATCAGTGATTTTTACATTAAAAATGAAAAGAAAGTTCTCCCCAAAGTGGCAAATATGTATTGTTCTGGTCTGCAGAGACCAGGGGTTTCTGAATGCTAGGACTAAACCTCTGGTATTCCAAAGGTTTATGCACAGATGTTGGACACTAAATGAGTTTAGTGGAGATGATGAGTTACAATGGTGTCTTACTGCAATTACACTTTCTCTGTGCCTTTACTAGCCCATTACTGAATACCACTGTGAGTTGGGACAGCTCTGCAATGTTGGCTCAGTAAGGATTTCCCAAAGTTGCCTAAGGCTTTAATCAAACATGTACATGCCTATAAAACACTTTACAGTCACACTATAGTAATACACATTGATAACCTATATTGGGACACAGCAGAAAGCTGTGTGATTGTGAGACATGCTTTTGAAATGATGTTTATACTGCACTTGCAGGTCAGCTGTCAAGTAATGCTATTTCAGTAGAATTATATTGGAATTTATTATGTGATTTGCTATACAAAAGAAGAAAAATTAGATATATTATTTAAACTATTACTGTTACTTCTGGCATTAGGTATCTTAGAAGGATGTTTTGGAGGCTGTGATGAAGAGAAGCCAAGAGTATCTTTGGTTTTTATAATTAGGAGAGTATTAGCAGCCTTGATTTTTTTTTTTCTTTAGAAGAAACAATATAAAATATAGAGTATCAGCTTCAGTCTCATCCCACACACACATGCATATGGTACTGGTGGCTCCATCTTATGTAGCTTTAAATCTAGATTTCCTGGCTGCATTTCCTAATACATACGTAAGATTTATAAATTGGAACAAACTTAATCCAATTAAACTTTCTGCACAATCAGCACTGTACAGAAGTGTTTCCCTTGCTCTTGAAGTAGTAATATCATCAGTGCTGTATCTCTGCACTTCATGAAGGACATACCATGCACCTGTAATTACTTATAGTGTATGTAAAAGGTTACATTGCATGTGCAGTACTTGCAGTTTGCCTCTGCAGAAAGGCACATATTGGCTAACTGGGTTTGAATTGCGATCGTGTGCTCAGCAAATCAATCATCAAGGGGATTCAGGACACACGGCTGAAGGGGACAAACCCAGCTGATATTTTCACAGTAGAAAGCCACCAGCTCCCATGGCATGCTCTGCAGGCTTGGCTGGAAAGCAATTGATCTCCTAATAAGCAGTGGATGGGTAAACAAGCAGAGGATGTGACACCATGAGAAAATAAGGCGCCTTTTTTTTAGCATAGAAAACAATACATGTGAGACTGGAAGTTTCTGTGGCAAACCTCTGGCTGCAGTGAACACTGCTGAGAACAGGATGGCATTCCCTGGAGTTTGCTTGAGAGTCCAGCAGACTTGGAAGAGAGCAGGAAGAGAGGGATAAATCCATGGATATTCAAAGTAATGATGTTGATACTTTCCAGTTGCTTTAAAGCTGGTGGTAGCTCAAAGCTCCAGGTTTTGGCACGTTTGGCTTAATATGCTAAAGAAAAAAGAGCACCTGGGGTGCACTAAAGTCTAAGCAGGTCCCCAGGTAAAGTGGTGAGTTACTGCTTGAAACCTGACTGGCATCTAAAAATCTGAAATTGGGAAGTGTTTCCTGTGTAAGTTACAGGCAGCAATAAATTACAGCTATGGAAGAGGTGTTGTTTCAGTTCTTCTTGACTGTTCTTAAAATCAGTATTGGTTCTCAATAGAATGGAAGGATGTGATTTATCACTAGACTGAGATTGTTGATAGAAGACAAAATTATCATTAGTTCTACTAGATGTAACCAAAAAACCCCAAACAGCTATGTAAACAAAACATGCTTGATCAAATTGGGGAGGGGAGGGGGAGTTTGAGGGTGTTGGGGGGGAATATGTACATTCTTTTATATTATAATAAAATTTTTTTAAAGGTGGTCTTTTAAATGAAGGGGAAAACCCATAACAGCATAATGAAGAAGGGAATTAAATCTGGAAACATTCCCAGTGTTGAGCCATACATAAATGAATCCATAAATTAAACATTAACTAATCTAACTAATGGAACTAAAAGGAAGTAAATGCTATTTGATGTATATTAGCTTTTCTTAGAAGGTTTGCCTCTCCTATCAATCAATGACCTCTGACCTCTCTGACTGCAAACTCAACACAGTATTAAAAACTGTCACTGAGATTTCCTTTGCTCAACCAATCTGGCAAGCAATGAGACTGCTGGCAACACAACAACCAATTTATCCAACAGCCCTGTCATCCTTGTATGCTGTACTTTATGTTCTATAATTGGCTACAGATTATGGATAAAATGTCCCAGTCAGTTTAATTCTGTGTCCAGCATGAGCATTCAGGCCAAAAGACCAAAAAGCTCCAAGCATGACCTTCCACTGGGTCAGTGTAGTAAAAGGTCAAGTGGAAATTTGGGGGTGTTTTGNTGTGTTCTGTGTAGTGTAAAAAGTAAAAAAAAATAAACCAAACTCTAAAAAGTGGAAATGTGGGGGTGTTTTAATCCAGTAGTGAAGAGGAATGGGGGTACAATCCCAATGCTGTGTCCATTGATTAAATGAATACTGTTATGTCTGATGCCTGCAATTTTAAAAGCTTGTACAAAACTGTCTAGATCCCCACACAAGTGAGGGACACAATAAACATACTTAAAGGACTGAAAGCAGTGTCTGATGAGCAGAAAGTTAATTTATCAAAAAAACTTGGAGAAGAATTAGTGTAGAGTAGAAATTATTAGGATATGAGGTGGTAAAGGGCTCATTAGCCTGGTGGAAGAAGAGGTGATGAGTTTTAGTTGGATACAGGACGCCTGCACCTACCAATTTTGTTGTTAGCAGTTGCAATTAGTGGTGATGTCTCCACTTCTCAGTCTCTTCAGGTATGCTGAGCCAGCAGGGGAAAAACCAGGAGAACTAAAGCTATTACAGAAATTTACAGAGTTCCCAAAGGCAAAAAGGAGAGAGTTCTTTATTTTTAAGGTACTGGCAGAGCCAGGCTATAACTGCAGTGTAAACATCTTCTGCAAGGCAAAACGTGAGCCTCTGGCAGCCCTGTGCAAAAGTGATTAAGAACAGCAAGGTCGAGGGAGAGGAGAACAGGAGAGGACATAAAAGAGCCACATACTTTTGGAATTGGGCACTCCATGTGGAGCAGATCTCCTCTGAGGAGACTGCAGCCCTTGGAAAGCAAACTGCATCTGAGGAAAAGCTTCAAGAACATGTCACCAAATTGCAAATCTGCTGCCAAGAAGATAATTAGATAATTGCCCAGATTATTTTTGAGGATTCTTGCAAATCGAGCACAGATGATTTCATCTCACCCAAAATGTTAAAATTAATCTGTGAGGCTGGCATGAATGAGAAGGCCAGAAGAAAAAAGAGCTGAATCTCAGTGTAATCTGGAACTCACTAGCCTTCTTGTGAGTCCTATATCATCAGAGTGAAATTGAGAGGCTTCAGGTAAGAAAAGGGGAAAAAGAAGAATGCAGTAAAGCAAGCTTTTCCTTGGAGAACATTTGAGCTCTTGGCAGGGCAACATATCAATATATTTTAATGACATGTTTCTTAAAACCACCACCTGCAAGTAGAATTATGAAGCTGTGGTCCAAGGAAGCTAGAGTTACAAATACACTTTACTATGAGGAAGGAAAATGTGTATGTATATAAATTTCCTAAGATATTAGAATCACTATGTTCTATAAGACAAATCATGACAAAATAGTAAAATCACTCCCAGTAGTGAGCTAAAAAGTTCCAGGCATTTCTCTCAACAAATTTTAAATATTCAAGCAGAACTTTTAAAAGAAAGAAGAAATTTTAAAAAACACCAAACACCAACCTACTAACAATTTGTTGTCCATTGTTTGGTGCTGAAACACAAGAATTGAGCTCTGCAAGCAGTTGCACATCAAGCCGTGCCACTACAATGGCTTTCTCACGGGCTCTGTGTTCTGAGTTGTAAAATGCTGGAGAAAAATACTATTCTCACTCTGATCCTTTTTACAAAAACCAGGGGAATGAACGACCTCCTGGAACCCAATTTGAATCGTAGCAGCAGTCCTATTTGATTGCATGTTGGCCAGTCTTTGTGGCAGAGGGGTAGCGTCAGACTTTTATTGGAGGCCTACTTCTTTTAGAAAGTACAGGTATTTTTTAAACTTCATTGCACTGGATATTTCTACAGCTCTGAATATTTGAATCATTTGCAGTCACCCTGAAACACAGGTTCTGAAGCGAGCTGAACAAAAAGACTCTTAAAATGGCTCTTTACTACAGTAAGAGTCACTTTCCCAAACTCATCACCTCCCTGTGCCTGAGGACAGTACCCAGACCTTGGTTTCTGAACAATGTTTAACCCTTTTCTTATCTTGTCTTCACTTGCCAAATACAAAACAATTAACAATGCCTTTGTTCACTCTGGAGCACGTGGCTAATCCTGCAGGCAGAAGATGTGATTCTCTTGAGCTGCCCTTTTGTTTAAGTGCTGTAGGCAGTGCTGGGCAACAGGGTAATTGAATTATTCAAAGCCAGCTGAACTGCGCTGTGCCCCCTCTGTGGGCTGTGCGTACAGACAGGTGGGAATCACAGCCTGTCCTCTTCCAGCAGCTTTGTTCGGACAGGTATTAACAGGGTTGGGAAGTATCCAGTTGGTAACCAATTTTAGTGAGCCCTAGAAAGCGCAAGAAAATGCTAAACGGGCCAGAGCATCCTCTGGCAGGAGGGAGAAGTTGTGCCCGCAGTGAGAAGATCACGGGGGAGACACGGGGAATACAGAGCCGAAGCAGGGCACAGAGTACACTGGGTTGTGTCAAACAGCTTGCAGCACAGAGAACAGTGGGCAATGCAGCAAAGTCGGGCTGTGTCCATTCCCAGCTGGCTAGCAGAGCTCTCAGGGAGTGCCGTGGGGAATGAGTGGCTCTACGAACTGAGTTTAGTGATCTACAGCTCTGCTGTGGTAAGGAGGGCAGCAGGAGCCATGAGCCTGCCTTTCTTTTCTGGATACCTCCCACAGCCTTCATGCTGACCAGCAGATGAGCAAGGCTTTGACCCTGTGCAGTGTTTAATTTCAGCATTGAACGTTCCCTTGGAAAAATTTCTTACCATATTGTTATAGATGGTGACTCGGTCAGGCCGAATCAATAAAATTTCGAGAGCCAAATTAGAATAATAAAAAATAACAGAATTTATTTTAACAATAGAGAAAAAAAATGACAGAATCTTATGCCAATTAAATGAACAAAAAGATAACAGCGAAACAAAATTACAGAGTTTTATGCCACAATAAGGTAAAGCAATGCTCGAGCATTGGGTGAACCAGGACTCTGTCCCTGTCACAGCAGTCTGATGAGGTCCACGATTTTCTGCTCACCGTGCTCAGGTTTTATACAGTTTATTTAGCCTAGGGCCAGGAACTCTTTTGTTCCTTGGAATATTCAGACCTCATCCTTTCAGTCCGATGTTGAGACAATACTGACTCCAGGGTTAGTTTAAATTTCTGTACAGCCTAAATATTGGGTTAACTTCTCCTCGGATCTCCTCCCTCCTGTATTCTCCCCTTTCTGGAAGATCTTTGCATGTGTGTAGACTCCGCATTTTCCCTTGCCGGGAACTCGGTGCATATGAGTGTGTTCCATGTTCAATCATATCAGTTTCCCTGGATCACTTCGTTTGCATCTGTGTTTCGTGATGAAATCTACATTCAGTCCGTTTCGGATGGTGGCTCCTAGGTGGGTCCCGGTCCCTCCAGCTCGACACAATAGCCTTCCTTGTTCTCTGGTTTCGATACTTTGTTAGGTATTTAGAAGGGGTGGAGTGGTGCCTCGGTCTTGTCCGGTGGTGCCTCGGGCGAGGTTGGGCAACACTCCACCCTGTTCGTTCGTGGTTACAATATAGAAGCATCCTAAAACTACATTTTATTATTTACTGGACAGTTTTAATATATTCTTATACATAACAGCTATAACATTAATCATATTGAAATCACATGTGCGAATTTGATATGCCTTATCTATAACAATATGGATCTCACAGCGAAGATTACCCACTTTTTCAGCACAGCTGAAACAAGTGCTTGTAAGTAAGCTGTTAATTCTCTCGAGTTTGTCTCACTTGCTGAGCACGACAGTGATACTCGTCCTGTTCAAGTTTTGCTGGATAAAGATGATGATATTGAGTATCTAGTGTACCTCTGGCAACCCTGACAAAATTCAGGAGTCATCCAGTTCAGAAGCTGCCCCTGTTGCACCTTAAATGATCTTCCACCATCAGGTGGAAGAATCCAGGTATCCTGGATTCACAGCCACCTCTGTAACAAGTGCTTGTAATTTCTTGTTTTATAAGGCAAAACGAGAGACAGAGATGATTTACTATGAGAGGCTATGTTGAGGAGGGTCTGTATCTGTGGCAATACTCAGGCTCTGAAGCCTCCTCAGTACGAAAATCTTGCCAAGCAAACCAAATACAGATAGTTATAAATCAGGAGCATGTTTCCTGCTCTTTCCCATCAGGCTTTTTGAATGGAAATTAATAATTACACAGGAAACTGCTCTGAAGTGATTAGAGTTTGCTGTTTATTCTTTCTTCCTTTTTCTTCTGAGAATATTTGGGCTAAAGCCACTGATGGGAAACCATAAGTGAAAGCAGACATGCAGTTAATTTCTCCTTACAGAGACAAGGGCTGTGCTGGAGGATATTATAAACAGCGTCTGCCTCTCACAGCTCCAGGACCTGAGTTCCTCCTGCCTGGCTGCTAAAGCCCAGCTTGCTGTGCCAGGCTGAGGGATGCTGCTGCTGCTGCTTTTCCCCTTTGCAGGCACAGGAGCCCAGCAGGGACAGCTGCACAGATGGCCACTGACAAGGTGCTGCCTTCATCTGTGCCTCCTACACGCAGGACTCACAGAACACCCAAGTACAGACCAGCTGGTCCAGCTTGATGCTTGCAAGCAAATAACACCCACCCACCACTGATCACTCATTGATCCCCCCAGCAGCCAGCGCTTGCTCCTTACGGCCCCCACACAGTGTGGAGAGTGGAAACTACACAGAGAGACACTTCAGAAAGGTTTAATAAGAAGTGAGGGTGAGCAGGCAGTGGTCGGCCAGACTCTGCACAGGACTGATGCTCCCTCTTCTTCTTCCTGATCTCCCTCCTCTAATTATTCCCTCTCCTTTGCTCCTTCACAATCCCCTTCCTCTAATTATTCCTTACAAAGTTTTGTATAGTCCCCCTCAAATATCCCAAACACTCCTGTTCTTGTTTGCCCCTTCTTATCAGTCGCAAACTCCAGGTGCCTCTGTCCAAAGCTCTTCAATGGCCCATCAATCAGTAACCTGACACTTTTGGGTTTTGTCATTGTCTCTCTTGTCCCTTTTGCACCAGGTTTGCATCTGTGTGTCCTTGTTTACGGAATCACCCTGAATTTATTGCCACCTCTGCTTTGAAAAGGTCAAGTCCTTGGTCAATAGCCTTCATGAAGCAGAGGCTCGTACCTTCCACAAGGCATGCATGCAAGGGTTTCATCTCTAACTTTCCTACTCTCTGGTACTAAAGGACACAGTCTCTCAAGGTTACCAGACCAGACCCCATAGTTTGTGATTTTCCTTTGGCCTCTTGAATATTTGTAAATACTGGTGTTTCATTTTACAAGAATTTTAGTTTCATTTTCGAATACGAATCTTGAAAATATTTGGCTTGTGCATAGAATCTAGTCAAAATTATAAATTCAGTGCTAAGTGGCTTTTCTTTTTATACACGAAAATCCCTGCCAACCCCTTGCCAGTTTTAAAAGGACAAACTAAGAACAGAGGTTATGTAAAGTTCCTACTTAAAGTATTTTTAATTTAATTTACTATAGTGGTTTTATAAGTAGGGATAAAACATGGTTAGAAACGTTCGTCTGTGCCAAGTTAGCTTTTATCTTGAAGTTCCTGTTCTGTGCAGATGTATGTACGTATGAAATAATGAAGAGCCCCAAAGCAACCATGTAGGGAAGCATTGGAGTACTTTTCAATGCTATATTTTGATGATAAATTGTGGAATTTGGTAGCAAGCCAAGATGGATGGCAGTAAATAAATTATGCTTAGGGCAGACATACAGACCTCCTGACAGTACTTTCTTCATTATTTCATCCGGAGGACAAAGCAAGCCTCAAATAATAAAGCATGAAAAGCCAGCTGCTTGGTAGGAAGCTCAGCTCAAATCTGCATCAGTGCTTGAATATGCAGGACT
>VYXF01002727.1:2090183-2139292 GCA_013397295.1 Polioptila caerulea | reverse complement strand
GAGAGGCTATGTTGAGGAGGGTCTGTATCTGTGGCAATACTCAGGCTCTGAAGCCTCCTCAGTACGAAAATCTTGCCAAGCAAACCAAATACAGCTAGTTATAAATCAGGAGCATGTTTCCTGCTCTTTCCCATCAGGCTTTTTGAATGGAAATTAATAATTACACAGGAAACTGCTCTGAAGTGATTAGAGTTTGCTGTTTATTCTTTCTTCCTTTTTCTTCTGAGAATATTTGGGTTAAAGCCATTGATGGGAAACCATAAGTGAAAGCAGACATGCAGTTAATTTCTCCTTACAGAGACAAGGGCTGTGCTGGAGGATATTATAAACAGCGTCTGCCTCTCACAGCTCCAGGACCTGAGTTCCTCCTGCCTGGCTGCTAAAGCCCAGCTTGCTGTGCCAGGCTGAGGGATGCTGCTGCTGCTGCTTTTCCCCTTTGCAGGCACAGGAGCCCAGCAGGGACAGCTGCACAGATGGCCACTGACAAGGTGCTGCCTTCATCTGTGCCTCCTACACGCAGGACTCACAGAACACCCAAGTACAGACCAGCTGGTCCAGCTTGATGCTTGCAAGCAAATAACACCCACCCACCACTGATCACTCATTGATCCCCCCAGCAGCCAGCGCTTGCTCCTTACGGCCCCCACACAGTGTGGAGAGTGGAAACTACACAGAGAGACACTTCAGAAAGGTTCAGTAAGTGAGGGTGAGCAGGCAGTGCTCGGCCAGACTCTGCACAGGACTGATGCTCCCTCTTCTTCTTCCTGATCTCCCTCCTCTAATTATTCCCTCTCCTTTGCTCCTTCACAATCCCCTTCCTCTAATTATTCCTCACAAAGTTTTGTATAGTCCCCCTCAAATATCCCAAACACTCCTGTTCTTGTTTGCCCCTTCTTATCAGTCGCAAACTCCAGGTGCCTCTGTCCAAAGCTCTTCAATGGCCCATCAATCAGTAACCTGACACTTTTGGGTTTTGTCATTGTCTCTCTTGTCCCTTTTGCACCAGGTTTGCATCTGTGTGTCCTTGTTTACGGAATCACCCTGAATTTATTGCCACCTCTGCTTTGAAAAGGTCAAGTCCTTGGTCAATAGCCTTCATGAAGCAGAGGCTCGTACCTTCCACAAGGCATGCATGCAAGGGTTTCATCTCTAACTTTCCTACTCTCTGGTACTAAAGGACACAGTCTCTCAAGGTTACCAGACCAGACCCCATAGTTTGTGATTTTCCTTTGGCCTCTTGAATATTTGTAAATACTGGTGTTTCATTTTACAAGAATTTTAGTTTCATTTTCGAATACGAATCTTGAAAATATTTGGCTTGTGCATAGAATCTAGTCAAAATTATAAATTCAGTGCTAAGTGGCTTTTCTTTTTATACACGAAAATCCCTGCCAACCCCTTGCCAGTTTTAAAAGGACAAACTAAGAACAGAGGTTATGTAAAGTTCCTACTTAAAGTATTTTTAATTTAATTTACTATAGTGGTTTTATAAGTAGGGATAAAACATGGTTAGAAACGTTCGTCTGTGCCAAGTTAGCTTTTATCTTGAAGTTCCTGTTCTGTGCAGATGTATGTACGTATGAAATAATGAAGAGCCCCAAAGCAACCATGTAGGGAAGCATTGGAGTACTTTTCAATGCTATATTTTGATGATAAATTGTGGAATTTGGTAGCAAGCCAAGATGGATGGCAGTAAATAAATTATGCTTAGGGCAGACATACAGACCTCCTGACAGTACTTTCTTCATTATTTCATCTGGAGGACAAAGCAAGCCTCAAATAATAAAGCATGAAAAGTCAGCTGCTTGGTAGGAAGCTCAGCTCAAATCTGCATCAGTGCTTGAATATGCAGGACTGGGTCCTTCCTCCTAAGGATGCGTGTGCCCCCACACCCCACCATCATCAGGGCATTAACTACAGGTAGTGGCAATGGGCTTAATGTTACCTTGTATATCAGTTACACGAGGAAATTCCAGCCACCCCAATAGCAGCAACTTGGGGAGTGGATTAGGGGGGCACTGTGGAAGAAAACAAATGTTCATGGCTGCAGAATTTGGGGCAAATTCAAAACGTTCCATTATCTCCTCCGATATTACCTTTCCTTATAGAGAAATGGAGTTTATTTCGGCTGCTTTGCCACTCAAGAATTGCGAGACGAGCTACACGCTTCGCCAAGGAAGCGCCGAGCGCGCTCGCCCTCCGCGGGGCGCATCCCCCGAGGGCGGCGCTNGGCTGGGGCTGGGGCTGGGGCCAGGCCGCCGCTCCCCGCCCGCCCCGGCCTGCGCACCCCGAGCCCGCCCGCGCCCCGCCGGCTCCGGGCTGCTGCTGCTGCTGCTGCGGCCGCAGGTGCCCGCAGAGCTCCCTCCGCCCTCCTGGGCCGTGCTGTCGGTCCCGCCCGTGCTGTCGGTCCCGCCCGCCGGCAGGGCCGGCCCCAGCGCGGCCCCGCCCCGCGGAACGGTGCGGACAGAGGCGCGGAGCGGCGGAGGCCCGAGGAGCTGCGGAGATGCTGAGCTCGCCCTGGGCACGCTTCTACTCCAACAGCTGCTGCCTCTGCTGCCATGTCCGCACCGGCACCATCATCCTCGGCGTCTGGTACCTGGTAAGAGGGTCCCTCGCTCCGGGCGCTCGGCACCGGCTGCGGGGCGGTCTGAGGGGCCGCTCCGTGGGTGGGGATGCGATCCCAGCGGCTCAGGCTGCCCAGGCAGCCCAGGCGGGTTTCGGAGGGAGCCCCGTGATGCGCAGGCAGCGGCTCCCGGCGGGCACGGGCTCCGGCTCTGCCGAAACTGGGGCATGAAGCGTGTGCGTGTTCAGGGGCAGCGGGGCAGGAGATACAGTGCACGGGCAGGCCCGACAGGGTCTCGACCCAGAAGCTGTGTGGGGCTTGAAAATGTGATGCGTGGAGACCCCTGGAGTGAGGGTTTGCCCCGAACTTCGGGCTGGTCTCAGGCGGGGCTGGCTGCAGCGCACGCCGGTGCATTTGCTCCAGCAAGGCTGCCCGGCCCCTGGACACAGAAAATGTCTGAAAATCATGTTCTATCACCTCTGCTCACTGCTTCATGAAGCAGTCGGGTGCTCTTGTCACTGCTGTCCTCTCTGTGGGAGGTAATCGCTTGGCAGTTGTGTTTTGGTCTGCCTGGTAGGGAGCTGAAACCTTCCAGGCAGCTCTTCGCAGGTACTGGAGAGACATCTTTCCTCTGCCAGGATTATGGGGCGTGAGTGAGGAATTTACCCGGGAGGCACCAGGGTTACCAGCAGTAACCAAAGGCTGTTTGACGCTCAGTTATTTGGCCTGGGGAAGGACTTGGTGAGGAGGAGCCGCGTTAAGCCCTCACTTCCTCTCTGACAATTGTTTCTTCATCCTTTGCAATGTGGGAAAAGCAATTTTTGCAGAGCTGGTCCAGCCTTAGTCGCAGGGTTTTCAGAATGAGAAGAACTGGATGTTTGCTGTAGGTAAGGTAGATGCACTTCTCAGCCTGCTCAGTCGGAGCAGGAATCCGTCTCTGAACGATGGCCAGGCTGTGCAGAGCTGTTTGCCAAGCATCGTTTTTCAAATGATTGCAGACGGAAGCAGATTAGACCCGGGCTTATTTGCTAACTACTGAAATTCCCTGCAGAAGCAAGTGAAAAATGCAGGGCTGGCCTCCACTGTAGGACAGCTCATTAAATAAATTCAACCAGTGTAATAAAAAAGCTAGGTTGACATTTATGTCCTAGAAATCATATAAAATTTTCTATGTCCTGTAAAATATGTGTTTCACCATTGAGAAAAATTGTGCATTAGTTAAACCATTTCTTGCTCCTGGTCTAATAAAATACGGTTAATGGCAACATCCACAGCCTGTAGTATCTATAAACTGACAGTATTGTAAAAGATGCCTCTCTTTGCCTGGCTGCAATTAAGATTTGCTAAGTTGTAATATGACCTGAAAGCTTTTGAACATTTTTTCTAGGGTGCTTATTATTTCTTACTGCCTTCAGCTGAATGAAGCCTTTTCACATTGGCTCCACAGAGGCAGGGATACAGATATTTCAGCTGTTCCGTGGACCTAAAGCTATTTGCAGAAGAGGGAAGTGCCTCACCTGGGCTTGGATAAAAAGAAAAGCCTGATAGCTTTTTGGACTGTTACCTAATCTGTTATAAACCTTTAAATACCAGTGAGCCAATTTCACTTAGCATTTTACTGCAAAATCTGGTTTTAAATTTCCTTTCCTATGAGCAGATATTTCCTGATTTGCACCTCTTGCATCTTTTGCTTTCAAAACTTTTTCAGGGTGGATTTCTAAGTTACTTCAAACTGATACGGCACACATTTCTTTCTGTGCTTTCTTCACTGTGGCCAGTATTTGAATTTTAAATTTAATCAATAAGAATAGATATTTAGATGCATGTAGATAATAAATGCTAAATCTTTTTGATTGCTTATTATGTTAAGAAACAATAAGTAAGGAAGGAGTAGCTCCTTGAATGAATGGCCCTGGTTGAAAGTTCTGCTTTACAAAGTCATATCCAAATGGATTTCTTTGGCTCAGAAGAACAATTATGGTTTGGTTACCATGTGCCATTGAGGGTTAACATAAAAATAGATGTCCTGGTGGCGTTTTTTTTCTCTGCATGCATTTTGGGTGATTGCGTTACTCCAAACCACACATGACCTATGAGCATTACTTCAAAGTTCAAAAACTCTTTCTGATTTTTTGCAACACCAGCATATATTCTATACACTTTTTACCATTATTCTTTACAGGAAATTACTAGAGGAAAAACATCAATCTTTTTCATTTCTCACTAACTGTGAAGTGTAAGTTTTATCAATTCCATGACCATGAATACAATGATTAGTAGAGGCGTCTGAAGGAGGAAAAAGCAGTAGCTTACAAGTTTTGACAGACTTTTAACATGACATTTTCACATGTTGAACCAGTTTTGAGTTAGCATAATTTCAGGAGGCAGAATTTAATGTCTGAGTAAATGTGGAAAAAACAGCAGCTGGGATGGAATTCATCTTCCCATGGTGACCCTCCCAGTGCCATGCTGTGCATTGGGAGTTGGAAAGGTGTTGATGACACACCAGTGTCTTGGCTGCTGCTGGCACAGCATCAGTGCTGTGTCTCAACATTCCACACACCCCCCACCAATAACCTGGGGGGCTCTTTCATTTTAATGTTTTAATGGGTGTTTGGAGCCCTACAAATAGTGGGCAGAGTGGGAAGCTGAGTGCACGTGGAATCATCAGTGCTGCTGTTGAGGGAGTTTTCCCACAAAAGTAAGGGCAGGAAGAGTGTGCTTTTCCAACACAAGCACAGCATCCAGAGGCACTTAAAATGGTCTCATAACGTATCAATAGCTGGGAAATAAATATTTAACTTTATTTTAGAACATAATGGATGGCAGAATACTAAAGTTTCTATAGCTCTTGTGTCTCAGTAGTTTCTTCCTGGTAGAGCCATTGGTACTACATCTAGAGTAATGTAGCACACCACTGGATGATATGGCAATATAGCATAATAATGCAATATACATACTGGCACTGAGCACTGAGGTATGTGTAAAAATTAACTTGTAGAAGTTGGAGTAGCCAGGGGAAATTTCCTGAAAAGAATATCTAATGGGATTGCAGAGTAGCCCACACTTCAGGAACTAGTCTGCTGCCTTGGGGAGGGAAGATTAACAGGGGGTGCTGCAATGTTAAATACAAACGTTATACAGAATGAGAAGCTGGCACAGATAATCAATAATATGTCAATAATATGGCTGGCTGGGGGTTAATGTTTATTTCAAACCTGGGGATCAGTTTGGTTTGGCTGGTTATTAATTTTTAGGGTTTTATCTGAGATGGACTGTATACTTGTCTGTATTATAACATTGTATCAGAGGTCACAATAGTAATGCAGAAACATTTTGGGGCACAAAAGTCTTACAAGTGTTATATTTAAAAAAACCAACAAAACAAACCAATTAGAAAGTCACTTACAACAGCTTAATTTTGTCACGGTGCTGTTCTGTGCAGTGACAATGCTGAAATGAGCCAACTTCAGTTCTGATCTCCAGCAGATGCTGGAGTCTGGGGGAAAACTGGCATTTCTGTTTCCAAGTGACCCAGTCAGTGCTGGTGAATCAGAATAACAACACCCCTGTCAGTGACAGCATTTATAAACACAGCATGTCTTCTTCCTGAGGAAATGGACTCCACTTTCCTTGTCTAAAACACAAAGAGGGAACAACATCAGATATGCTGACAGTGTCATGGGAGGATTTTCCATTCTCCTGGCAGTGGCAGTGGGGTTTCTGCACACCCTGAGGATCTACTTACGCCATCTGGGATAACAGGAATTCTGTTTATTTCTGATTGACTTTGGTGGGGAGAAGATGAAATTGTAAGGTATCAGTTTAAAAAAAAAAACAAACAGTAAAAGAAAGAGCCTTCATTTTTTTAGTGGTGTGTGCCCACTGCCTCCTGCTACCTGCCTCAGGCACAGGCTGCTCCTCCTCCTCCTCGTGGTCCCACCATCCCGAGAGCCCCAGGAACCATTGCTATGCCTGGGGAGCTGCTGCCCTCCCTCTGCACTCCCTGAGGTCCTGACAGTGAGGGGCTAAAAATAAAATCTAATGGAAGGCTGAGAACGTTTTATAACCACAAGTTATTGAGTTGTGTGGCTCTCACTGAAGGATGTGCGGTAAGAACATAAATAGAGCAAGCTGAAGTTTTTAGCCAGTTTTTAGCTAGTTTTTAGGTTAAATGTTTGAGCTGCTATTTGTGGAGAGCTCAGCACGAATTGCTGGTTGTGACATTTAAATTCTGGACTTTTCTGAATACACTGTTGAAAGCATGTCTAATATCTATCTCTGTCCCCGTCATTTTTTAATGAAAGGGTTGAATAATGATGAAGAAATGTACTGGTAGTAGACTTATAATATAAAGCAGAAGAAAAGCACAACTTTCTGCGGTCTCACTGATTTAAGGTTGAACATCATGACAAGATTGGTAGTGTGCACTTGATCTGATGTCAAAAGGAGAATGAAAATATATATTTTGTGATGAGGCTGCTTTTATTTTTCAAGGTATTTTTCAAGCCTCATGCAAAACAGCATGTATGGCAATGTGCTTAAATACCAGTTAGAAGATTTCAGTAATCTTGGCTTACTTGGCGGGGGGTAGAGATCAGCAGTGACTGCTCATGTAAACAAAATATCCCTGCACTGGATCCTTCCAAGCTGCTCAGTCCTCACTCCTGCAATCTCTGCGCTGTCTGAGACTACTCACATCAGCTCACAGTTGTAACTCAGGGTCCCTTGAGCAGGGTGTAAATGCCCTTTTAGGGAAAATAAAGAAATTCTAAGAAGCAGTTCTTGATTATTTTCAAACCTGTGAGAATCAGGAGATTTTGAAAACTGAAAAAAGAACTGAAGTTGTGAAAAGAGCAAAATTGCACAGTTAGAAAGTCTGATCTGTTATCTCAGTGTCAGGTTGTGGGAATTTTCATGACTACAGATATGAGCCTTTGTGTTTTACTTAGAAAATTAGCTTGCTTTGTTTTTATATGGAATAAAGGGGGCTAAAAATAAAGGATTTTCAAATTTATGACTCTATGAAGGGTCATAGTAGCCAGCTCACCAAAGGCTCAGTTCCTTCATACCACCCATGGACGTCGCTTCCTGTGCTGTTCCAGTAGCTAGGGGTTGGGTTGGATTATCCTGCACCACCACCTGTATCACCTCCAGTGAGAGTCCAGTACTGCTGGCCCTGGGGAAAGAATTCTTGTAGAACAGGGCCTGCTGGGGATTCATCAGGTGTTTGCCCTTCCATGGCCAAGACCTGGGCTGTACATTCAGGGGAATGAGCTGGGTGGTGACAAAGACGTTCCTAATTTCCATCCCTTGGGAGATGTAGTGTGAGCAGTCCGTGAAATTTCTCCATTAGCAAGTGAAGGTGTCATAACGTGAAATGACTTGAGATCCCAATTCTTCTAATAGAAATGGCTGAATTGATTAAATATTTGTGTCCTGAGTGCCATGTCTATAAAATGATCATTAGTTTTTCTGTTGTCTCGAAAGACGAGATCATAGAAAAAACCCAGTAACACACCCAAGTAACTCATTAGACTCTTCCTATGCACGTGCTTGCTATTGAGGAGAGTGGAGAGAAAACCTGGAATTCTTTATGAATAAAGGAGGATATGAATCTTACTTTTAAAGGCTTCCCTGATAATTGATGTAAATGTTGAATATCCAGCTGAGACTGGAGTCAAAGGAGGTTCAGGGTATATGCTCTTGGACTGGATCACATCCATTTCATTGTCTTCAAGACTAGGGGAAAAAATTATTCTGCACACAAATACCTGCTCAGGCCCTGTATGGAGTTGTCTTAACAAACTGAAAGCAGAGGTATGCATTTTAGGTATGTCATAACAAAGAATAAAGACCAATATAACGATCATTATCATGAACAAAATTATCTTATCTGAAGGACCTTCTCAAAAACCACCTTCTAATTGTAACTTCTCTAGAGATACATTGTTAAATAATATAACAGTTATTAGCTTCAAGAATGGCATCAGGAGAACTCCTTAAAGAACTCATCATGCTATGCACAAGTCCAGGCTGGTTTTTGCAGTGAAGGACCTTATCCCATCCTTTTTCTCCAATTCATGCTTCAGGCCCTCTTCAGTTGAATTACAAAATAAAAGAACGTATGGGAGGAATTTAAATGGCACAATCAATAAGATAGCTTGCAAAGAGCCTAATCATTCACCTGTGTGTGACAGAATCAATCCCTGAACAGGCCGAGAAGGTTATCTCAACAAATGATGGGTTCATTGGTGCACCATATCCCAAGTTACCTGTGCTTTTTGTTCTAGGTGAAAATAGCCAGATTTGTGTGTTTCCTGTGCTGCAGAAAGAAGTAGAAGCAGCATTTTACTAGTCTGTCCCAGACTCTGCTGTACATCAGGATGACAGTGAAACATTTATTAAAAATGTTTTTTCTTGCAAAAACCTTTTAAGTCATTGGAGCGATAAAATTTCTTGAAAATGTCTTTTGGGCAGCCCTTGCACTTACTGAACTGTTTATTAGTCTGTGACACAACACAAGGATTTATGAAAATGTCTTTAGGCTCTAATCCCCTAACATAGGCAGTTTTTCTTGTATCCCCAAAAACCACGGTAGGATATTTAATAGAATATGTAATAATTGCAATGACAGCTGATAATCTGCAGCAGTTGTCTTGATAATGACACAGTTGTCTCATGTAATCAATACAATTATCAGCTCAGAAACTGCAAAAGCATGTAAAATACCCTTTTTTCTTTTTAAGGCCTTCAATTGGATAATAAGTTCTCTCCAGTGAGAAAACAGATGGTTAGTTGTAAGAGGAGTAAAGTTTACATAAATGCTTGTTGAAGGAAAGAATCCCATTAAGAATTCAGTATGCTATAATTACATTTGGGTTTTTGTACAAAAAATCATGAATATATTTATAGAAAGGAGAGAAGGTATTACATTAATCAAGTAAAATGTGTTTGGAAGTTCTCTTGAAGGTTAATATGTATCTCCTAGTGAGCCAGAGGAGAACACATTAAGCTTCCTAAACTGATCGTTGATTAGACTGACGTCAGTGAAAATGCAATTAGTCTTATATATTCTTGGACATATGGAACGGATGTTGCAAAATAGCCAGGAATTAATTTCCTTGATTGCTTTCTTTTTCTCTTGTTTTATTGTGAGCCTTGTGCTTTGATTGTAAAGCTCGGGAAGTTTAAAGTGGCCGAGGCTTGAAAATGTGCTGGGCAGTTTCTGTGCTGTTCTCCAGCAGGGCTGGAGGTTTAAAGTCTCAAATCTCCAAACAGCAGAATAAGAAGCAAACACCCACGCTGTGTCTGAAGGTGTGAGAGAGTGCCCCTGGTCGATGTGAGGTGAATTGCCAGGGAGGCATCACTGAAGAGTTAATATGGACTTGAGCCTGGTGAGCTGTTCCTGGACCTCCTGTGGGTCAGCTCTTTTTCAGGTGACTGCAGTCAGCTTGAGCTATTGTCATCCTGGTACTCAGTCTTGAAAGGGGTTTTGAGAGTGCTGTGACTATTTTTCATTTTGTTGCTGGCATGTGCTGAGCAAGGTCTTGTTCTATCTGGAGATATTTTAAGCTGCTTAAAGCAGACAGGACAAATGCTTTTGGCAGAAACACAGGTTTGTGGGAGATTTTCACCTTGGAGAGATGCATTTCCCAACAGTGAAACAGCTGTGGCCAGACAGGCAGGATACATGTGATCATGTTCTTTACTATTTCAGTAATTATCTGTACTGTACCATGCTTCCACTTCTTCCTTGCATAACTAAATCCCTGCCTCGGGTTGCAGGGTGCTTCAAGAGTGCAGTCACTCGTATGGCTTCTGTGGGTATTGCCTGTGGTGGCTACATAAGAATAGTGGATCCACGATTTGCTGTGTCTTGGTGCTGGTTTTTGTTGGGTTGGTTTTTTAATGAAGTGGTCGTATGTGGCTTGCTCTCAAAAGCAGACCACAGTGCCCTCAGCAGTGCAGTGGCACATGTCCAAAGGGGCTGGAGGGGACTCTGTGTGTGCTACACCCACAGTGCTGTCTGTGCTCAATGTGCTGGCCAGGGCCAGTGGGCACCTGGACAGTCCAGCCCAGGTAAGCAGCTACTGCAATGTTGCCTGGCTCATCCTCTGTCACAAGTCCACACAAAAGTCAAAATCTGTGGGAGCTGCCACAATTCACATCACAGTCACACTTTAGCAGATCTGCCCTCAAGCTTTCACAGTCACCTGCAAGGTTCAAACATATATTTTTGGAAGTCAAGGACAAATGTAGAAACCAAACATCCCAGCTGAACAACTCCTTTTCTAATAAGGTTTTATTGCATACCGATTCTTTGTGAGTTCTCCACTGCAATCCTTGGTTCACATCCTGAACCAAGATGACCTTTAAGAGAAATTGTGAGTTTATCTGGCAATGATTTCCACATAAATCTTTTCCTAGAGGTCTTGCTGGGCAGAAGACCTCAGCAATCGTTTTCAGGGCTTTCCTTACATACAGGTTAAACTTCCTTTATATACGATGGCAAAGTAACAAAGACTTCACTGATAAATATATATACAAATAAGTTATTTCCTTAAACCAGGAGAGGACTAAGATTAAATAATGTTATGATCCAGTTATTAAACTTATGAAAGAGATGCCTCTGCCCAAATCAAGGTGCAAGCAAGACCACATGCCAAAGTCAGTACTATGATTTTATTTAACAGCAAATGGGAGGTAGAAAGAGATAGAAAGAAATAGAAAAAGGAGAAGGGAGAAGAAGAGAGTGACAGTGAGACAGATTAAGTGGAAAATATCACCACTCCATGGTTCCTGATGGCATCCCATTGATCCTGTTCTTCTGGTCACCTTGCTGGTAAGGGTCCCACAAAACCCAGTGGATTAATATGCACTCAGGCCAGGTGGGAATGCCCAGGGACCTCCCCTGCCGGAACAAGGCTGACCCAGTCTCTTGCAACAGACTCTGCAGCAGTGCTGTGGGGCAAGGCCCCAGGAATGAGTCTGGGGAGCACTCTGGGATGGATTATGACACCCCCTCAGCTGCCTCATATGGATGTTCAGTGGATTGAGGTTGGGGGTGTCACAGCTGAGCTGGTTGGTGTAAGGGAGGATGGATGTTCACTGTCCCTGAGCTGAGGTTATGCCACACACCAAAATTCTCTCTCCTCCTTGGCTGGGGGGAGTCTGTGCAAACCTGGCTTCAGCAGATGAGTCTATGGGCTATGGCCTCCCCACCTCAAACCCAGCCAGAGCTGGTTTTCAGGACAGCTGCTGGTTTTGGCTTTCTGGGGGGATACTTTATTCTCTCTCAGCCTTATTTCCTTCTCCCCAGACCTGAGATGATTGAACAATAGTGTCACCTTTATCTTATCTCCAGTTCCCTTAGGCAGCTTAACTCCCAGTCCCAAGTTCTCCTTAGGAAGAGTCTTCAGAGAGGAGAAGGCTTTGGTGGTTGCAGCTTCTTTAGACAGTTTTGCCATAATGGGCACAATGTCCCTCATAACAATATTTAAGCCACAAACCATAACATTTCAGTCTCTCACAAGTATATAAAAAATGTATCCCTTGGGAGGCAGAAACCTCTCATGTGCATTGCACAATCTGTCCATCTATTATTTTTAAAATAAATTTAACCATGTTTCCATGTTTCAGTAATAACAGACCTCTTGTGGTTTGAGTTTTAAGCCTGTTAAAAGGCTGGTGGCGAGCAGTAGTTGAGTCATTTGTATAGAAGAGTGCTCGTAAATTATTCTGGACTTCCCATATCAATTTAATCAGCATAGTCTTTAAAGTTCAGTGTTTAGTGTCATAGCAATCAAAGCTGAAATTGCGTATAAAGTCTGATTGAAATATTTTATGCAGCTTTCTATTATATGCTCTCTATAATATGGGCTTTGTACTATGCTAGTCTGAGCCTGCCTGGATGATTCTGCCTTCTCATAAGTAGTATGGAAAAATAGTGACAAGAATTGCAGACACTACCCTATCTTCTCCAGATTAAAGAATATAAAAACCTAATTCCTACTTCTGACCTGACTAATGCTTTCCCTATTCCAGTGCAGTATTTCAGATAACAGGTAGAACCATGCTTTGAGAAACCATACAGGGAGAAAGAACAGCTTGTTCAGGAACAACATTTTCTTTTATTTTCCTGCAATGTTGAGGTTGGGCAGTCACCTGAAGCAGGAAGGCTTGTATTTTGTTTTTAAGAACTTTTGTGATATGACTAAACACTTGTATTTCCTTAATAAATAGGTCATCCTTTTCTGAATTCCTTCAACCTTTTGGCTTCAGTAATAATGCCTGATAATGCATTTCACTGGTCAAAGGAGTGAAGGATTCTCTTTTAACCCAAGTTCAAGTGTCCCTCTTTCCGTTTCCCTTCAGGCTGTTTTGTTCCATTGGATGAAAAGATAATTGACTGTGTCTGGGTCTCTAACTTGGACCACTCATTAACTTGTGCATCACTAACACACCTGCAGCTTGTCCCTTAGCACTGGAAAGTTGAAACATTTTCATTTGCATGAGGCAGAAGGCTTACACGGCAGAAAAAAGAGAGAGGTGTCTACTCTGCCAGCCAGGATTCTCCTGCTCCTCCATCCCTGGAGTTCAAGCCAGTAGCTGTGGTGTGCTCAGATGTAGCTCCTGTGCCCTGAGAGGGAAGGAGATTGAATCACTGCTGTGAGACTTGTCAAGAAACTTGGGTACACAGAGGGGACATCTTGTTTCTTGTTTCTTCATGTGCTATTTGCCTGCTCTTCACAGTATGCAGCTTAAAACCTTTATTGATAAAATTACCTCCTTGTTTCTTCTTCAGTCAAAGTTCAGAAAAAGTCCCCAATGAACACAAACAAACACAAAACTTTGCCTAACAGGGGGAGACAGAGAACAGAAAAATCTTCCCATATGGGGTAATAAACCTTTATTCATTATCTACACTAACAAAAGAGTTTGGAAAAGGCACTTCAGATAATGCAAATCTACCCTAAGCTAGTTAAATCCTGAACCTGATTTTTTTTCCTTTGTAGAGTTCTTTTGTCCTTTTGATGAATAAAAGTATTCTTGCTTTTATTAATATCATTTATGCCTAAAGAAAAAATGAAGAAAATTCACAGAGAACATGCCTAGTGAGAAGGGAAAGGTAGATAAAGAGAATTAGACATTGAGATACTTAAATAGACATTTTCCATATGTTCTTACTTTTTCTGACATTGATACTGACTTCAAATATCCAAGTGCTAGAAAATACTCTTCTGTTTATTTTCAAGGAGCAAAAGTAGTTTAAGACTGATGTTTTGTTTCTATCAATTCTGTAGATAACAGCTACCTAGACTTGTAAAATTACTTTGAGTTTTTTGGAGGTAAACAGAGGAGAAGGTACCTGAGTTCTGCTTTGAGATTTTCTTAAGTTTTACTGAAAGTGTTTAGGATTTCTTACTACTAGAATTAATGTCCTTGTCAATTTGCTGCATTTGTGCCTCTGTAAGAGAACAACAATCTAAACCATGCCAGTTTTGTGGCACATTAAAAATATGCTAGAACTCCATATGCCAGTTCCTACATATTAGTGAGCTTCACAGTTCATGAAACCAGCTCTGGAACTGTAGGATGGGGCACAGGCAGGGAGTTAGTTCTCCACCAATGCTGAGATTTAAGGAGGGTGCTTAAGAGGATCTCTCTTGAGATCAGTGAGGCTGAAAACAGTCACAGAATTAAAACTGTATGAACATCTTTCACCACCCATAACACTCAAACTGCTACATACATGGATTCAGTGATAAATTGAACCCTCAATAGAAATAAAGCTGGCAGGGGTTCTTCTTTTTTCCTGTAAATATAGGTATCTCTCTTCACTGTGTTAGAATGTCTTGAGAGAACTGTAGTAGAATATTTGTAGGGGGAATCCTGTAGACTTCAGTAGAAACATCACTGTATTTTTAATGCAGTGTATTGATCTAAAGTGAGCTTAATATTTCCTCTTCTAAGCTCCTTTATCAAAGCTATTTTATTTTGACTCTTTACTGAAAGCCATTGTGACTCCTGGTAATTCATTCAGTATTTACAGACATTCATGGATGTTGCTGGTGAAAGCATTTCTCTGTCTGCTTGAGTTAGGGATCATCAGTAGATCAGTGATAATGGCATGCTCTTAGGAGCAACTCAAACTAATTTTATTTTAGATAAGCTGGGGTCGATACCATGCAGCTGCACTTGCACAAAAGGTCTGAAGTTACAGTGATATTTGTTTTCTGATCACCTGTTGCTGCAGTGGTTTCTGACACCTCTGCCCCCTGCATTTTATTGCCATGGCTCACCACCGTTCACTGCTGACCTCTGTAACAAATGACATGGAAAAAAGGTGACTTATTGATGGTAGAAGTCTGAAATTTTAGTGCATTATATAGTTTCTAATTGCTGGATGCTTCCTGTGGAAGACGTGAGGTTGTGTCCTTGCATTCTAAACACTGGACATTCTCTCCAGCAGGACTGCCTTGCATTGTGCTTAAGCTGCTGGTTCTTTATCACAGTGCAGGTGGAAGCAGCATCAGTGGCTGGTGGTGCCAATCCCATTCTCATCACCTGCTGCCTGTCTTGCTCATGCCTGCATGCACCTTCCTCACACAGCTGTTGCTGTTTAGAGTATCTGCTACTCAAACCTGAAATTATGTTTTGTAAGCCCACAGCAGGAAGTCCAGTTACTGCTCCAATATCTGGATGTCTCTTCCATAATATTTCCTCTTTCCCCTTGGCTTCATACATTCTGTGGTCTCTATAAAACAGTTATTTTCCTCCCCTTCATTGGAGGAAAAAAACATTAAAAAGTGGACGTAATTCCATCTGGCTGCCAGAGAAGTAAGATCTGAGGATTTTTTTAAAAATAATTATTTTATTTCTATATCAGAATGAGAGGACAGTTGGGCATTTTTAGGACTTTCTGTTGGATCTTTGTCCAGTGTGTTCGGGCACTCTGAGCACCATCGTGCAGGCCTGAGCCCAGAAGCAGAACTGGGGCTGACCATGGGGTTCACCAGCAGCCCCAAGAGGGACAGTGGTAAATCGGGGGGCAACCAAAAGCAAAGAGGGCTGGGACCAGTGACACAGCTGGAGACAAGCTGTGACCTGCCTTTCCAGGGTCTGCCCAGGAAGCATGGCTGGAGGCTGGTGTGGTGTTGAGGATTTTTTTCAGAGACTGATGACCCCAGGCTGAGCTGAATGGGGTCCCTGGCCACGGGCAGGGGTGTGGAGAGGCCCAGGTTGGGGCTGTGCAGGTCAAATAATGCCTGTTAGTGTCCCTGGAGCTCCTCTCCTGAGCCCTGGGCAGCACCGGGGCTGCCATCAGCTGCAGGACCCTGTGGTCACAGTTCTGACTTGATACTGCAAAGTCCTGCATTTTATTCTTACTGAACACCTGTCATAGCAGAGTGGGAGCTTCAGATGAAGCTTATGAAAGAAGCCCTCCTGTTGAGTCACAGGGTGTGGAAAGGATCCCCTTGCTTTTTAAGCTCCTCACAGAGGAGTCTGGGTATGGCTGGATCCAGTCTTAACCCCAGACTTTGTCTAATCTAAAGGATTATATAGGTATAATTGAACCTTTATACAACTTTGTCCCACAGGATAAAGGACAGCAAGCCAGATATATTTAAATAAATATATATATTTGTAATTATTATTATAATGGTTAGGCAAAACTGTCTTAATCAGAATTATTTACTACACAGTATAGGAGCTATAACAACTATTGTCATACACCATGAAGCAATATTGAAGCAACTGTATTAAAGCTAGCAAAAAATTATTAATTGACATTTAATTAACAGATGGCTGTTACTCACCCATATCAATGACCATGGGCCAGTTTCTTTCACTCAGCCTTGAAAGGTAACCTTAAGGGCACCCCACTTAAGGGAGAAGTCTCCACACATGCACTCCAAGAAGGGGTGTGGTAGAAGACCCTGCTGTTCAGGTTTGGGACTGGGTGATTGACTGTCAGCCATTATGTCTCCAGGCCAGCTGTGCCAGCTCAGCAGCTTTAGAGAGACAGTCAGCAGTGTCCCTGGTTTGTTCCTTTATCCACACATTTTACCAGCTCTACCTCATTTTCATCTCGCTCTCAGAATGTTTAACTGCAGGGTTGAGTCAGGCTTGGCTTCAGCATTGTTCAGCACCAAGGGCAGCATGAATCCCCCTGCTTCATTTACCACTGACAGCTCTGCAAATAGGACATTGTTTGAGTTATCTTACCCCATTCCAGGGAGAGCATCCTGCTACAAGCCTGCTGCTGTATGGCCTTGGACACGTTTCAGTTTCTTCATCCATAAAATGAGGACAGTGTGTCTCACTGGGAGGGTATAGGGTTTAGAGGCTTCCTGAAACTGCATAATTAAAATGCTTTCTAAGCATTGCTAATTGGTTGTTACACTATTTGTTGCTGAAGAAATGTAAAACATCTTGAAGGAAATTTTGGCCCTATCAAGAGAGTGCAGAAATCTCTTTTGCTTTCCTTGAATGGAGATTTCAACTCTCATACCAACTGCCTATACCAACAGGGAATAATTTTTTATGCTCTTGTCCTTGATTGTGTGTCCTTGGAAAACATTACATCAGTAAGTTTTTAGACACACTAAATTTATGCATTAAAGCATTTTTCAAAATTCAACAGCCACATCACTTTCAAAACAAAAGGAAAACCCTAATGAACACAAAACACCCAACTGTGCACACATTTCTGGGAGAAAGAGGGAGCAAACAAACACGTGGTGTATTTCACTTGCACTGCAGACAGCACAGCTGGAAAATGCTCAGATGATTATGAGGATCTCAAGAGAACAAACTGATAGAACAGCAAAGTAATGCACTAAAGAGCATTAGAGAGATTCCTACTGACTGCAGCAGACTTCTGATCAGGCAAACACAATCTATGTCTTATATAGAATTTAAGGCAATGCTGACAATCACATAATCTGAATCAGGCCATAGCTATAAGGAGAAAGAAGAGTGCATAGGTCAGTATTTTATGAATTTTCATGGCTATATCTGTACCCCAAAAATATGTCTTTAAAATAGCAACATTCTATACATTTATGGTTTCTGATTGCTTGGATATTTTGAGTACTCTTCTTAGGTAACATATTTATGACTGGCTTATGTTTTCTAGCTTTCCATAAAGGAGTATAAAACAAGAACTAGGTTGTGATATGGGGTAATACATAATGTTAAAATCCAGTAAGATTTATGGAATGTAACTTTGGATTTTGATAGTCATCTGATGTCTTCAAAACCAAGAGAAAGCCAAGACAAGATCATGCTACAGCATTCCCACCACAAAGCTATTTAATTATTCCATGTAAATGACAATCTCTAACCCCTTCCAGACAATCTCTATCTGCTTCTTTTCTTATTGTTCACCACGCTGTCTAACTTAAATTTGCTTTTGCTGTAGTTCAGGTCTGTTTACCCAGTGGATCTGGATGAAGGTCTGTTGCCTTGTTCTTTTCTCAGGCCTTTCTGCTCATAAAAGGCTGAGAGCACCTCCCCCTACCTTTTCCTTGCTAAGCAACCCCAGTTTTTTCCCTATCTGTCCTACTTTCCAGATGTCTGACTCTGTTCTGTTGCAGGATCCTCCCCAAAGTTTTTCCTTGTACATTTTAGAAGGACTTTGAGTCCTTTCTGCAGAGGCCCATGCAGGGCAAGTGAGAGGATAGTTTGTGCATCTAATACCTGGGTTTCTGCAGCACTGCCCACCACCATGTAGTCACAAAGATGAGCATATGGGATTCTGCTGAGCTGTGTTCAGTTAATTCACTGTCAGACTCCTTTCTGAGCAATTGTCCCTTAGTTTTTTTGCCTCACGTTCTTCTGAAGTTCTTAGCAAATGTGTTTCTCTATGCTTTTTGGTGCTGAATTGTGCTCTGTTGTCTGAATTCTGCTCTAGTTGGTCAAAATAATTTTAATCTTATCTCCCAACGTGCTTGCAACTTGGCATTGTCTGCAAATTAGAGAAAGATAGAAGTTACAAGTGACTTGAAATAACCAGTCTCTCAATCACACTGGAAAACCCTAATCAATATATCTTCTGTGCTGGCTGTGAATCCTTAAATCCTGATAGCTGTTCTTTCAGTACATTTATCCAGCTGGCAGTGCATTCACCTTCCTGCACATTCAACCAAACCTGGTTTTCCCTGCTCATTTATGGGAATCTCATAATGTCAAAAGGTGTGCTAAGATGCAGAGATGTTATCTACTGCTTCTGCCCTGCCCATAAGGCCTCTTAGTCTGTCAGAGAAGGAAAATAAGTTAAATTACTTACAGTTTATGCTTGCCAAGCCCATGATCACTGTTACCTGTGACCATACAAATCTGAAGTGTTAATGGGGAGACTGCTTGATTATCTGTTCTTATTTTGTTCTTAAGTCTCACAGTCTATCTAGAAATTCATTACATGACCTTCCTGCTTTGGAAATGCATAAACTGTGCTTGCTCTTTCCTTGTCTTGTGAACTCAATCTATTCTCAGCAGTTATCAAAGATTGCTAACAGATCTGGTATCAGCTAGACTTGATCAAATTTATCTATAAAAAAGGATTCATCTTACCTGAGAAATTCTCTAGCCTTTTATGTCTTGAAATAACCTGTGTTTCTACACCTTTTTTTTGCAATTAGTAACCTGTGATCAGATTAGAATGACTTTGAAGTGAGAACTAAAGCAATAAAATCCATCTTTCCAAGCGTACTGTTTTCAGCTTTCTTCTTTCCATTTTCTTTTTCACCAGTTATCTTCCTAGTTCTGTAGCATAAGCTTTTAGCCTGGCTGCATTATTTCATGCTGAGCAATCTTCTTTTCTGCAATTAGCTCTCTTCACTTCAAAGCAATACGAGCAGTTTGTTCAGATTTGTTTTAAAATACAGCTCTTGGCTACCTCTCCAATCCGTTCATAGCTGATACTCGACAATCCGCTTCTACTGAACCACTTGATATTCTTGGCATTTAATTCACTTACTGCATTTCATAGCCTCGGTGGATGTGAATGTCCATCTGTGCCATGTGACACAGGAATGTGAGCATCAGACATGGGGCTCACATTGCCACCTCCTCCCACCCCCCAGGCAGCTCATTTGGCAGCTCACCTGAACCAGCGCCTCACTCATGGCCTCTTAAAACACAGCTCTTTCCACTAATTGAGCTCCTTTTGATCATCCAGCAATTTTACAGGGTCTGTCCCTAATTCTAGTTCTGCCATTCTGATAGTCCTTGATTACAGCACCCATTTGCAGTAATCTCAAAATGACTGGTGGATGTGCTAACATGTTTTATAGTCTGAAAGAGCAGCAGTAACTTTTCTGGTGTGGAATAGAGTTGGAATGAAAAGAGGTAATCTCCATTTTGTTTCATTTTCATATTGTCACTTAGGGAAGAAGTCCTGTTTACATCAATTTAGAGAAATTAATTGCAGTGTTAGTTAAATACTACAGTTGTGCAGTTGGAAAACAGTCTCTGTCATAGTTGGTGTGAAACTTGGTGGGTATGTGCAGCCCAGAGGTTTTTCGTGGATTACTTTTACAGACTGATCCTTTTCCCTTTTTCCTCTTTGTAGATTATAAATTCGGTGGTCTTGCTGATTCTGCTGAGTGCCCTGACTGATCCTGACCAGTACCACCTGACTAGTGCTGAATTAGGGGGAGAATTTGAATTTATGGATGATGCCAGTAAGTACAAATTCCCTAATTGCACTCATTGCTCCAGCATTTATGTAACTGTCCTGTCATTTCAGTAATTACTGTCCTTTTAATTATTGCTTCACCTTTGTATCTTACCAGATGCATTTTTATTGTGAAAGGTGTCATGGCACAGTTCAAACTTGTTTCCTTGTAGTAACCTTATCTGCCACCTACCTAATAGTAATCAATCCATCTGCTCTGCTGTGTCCTGGCTTGGCAGGGGCAGAGCCAGCCCTTGGCAGGGAGATGTATCCCTGAGCATGGTGCTGAAAGCCCCAGGGGAATTTTGCAGAGGGAGATATGGAGTTTCTGCCCCTCCCAGCACCACATGCCAAGTGCCTGCACATGCACAAGGACCCACACTGCTCTTCAGACAGCAGAGTGTGTCCATTCATGTTGGATGTGTTTATGGAACCCCCCGTGCATGTGGCACAACTTGCACAAACCTGCTTGAATAGAGGCAAATACAAGAATCAATTTTATAGTCACAAGCATATTAACAATAACACAGAGCAATTCCTTCTCTTACTGAAAGACATCATAGAAAACCTTCACTATAGTTTCAGAGAGGCCATTCATGTCTCCTGTCCTTTGCAAACATTTCCTTGTTCCGTAACTTTTTCAAACTATTTGGTGGTTTANAGTATTTCCTTGTTCCGTAACTTTTTCAAGTTTGTTTGGTTTATTTGGTGGTTTGTTGATTTAAATGTTTAATTCCTATCTCGTAAAGTTTTCCCTCAATGTGATTTTGATTAAAATGTCTGTTTATTGTAATTTCTGCTCACAAGATGATTACATTCAACATTTCTCATAGTAGTCTGAAAGGAGGTCTGTTGCTAATCACACTGGTGTCTTTCTGCTCAGAATCCCCCATCCACAGCTAAAGGTTCTAAGTCCTATTCTCATTGCTACTGAAGTCAGTAAAAATGTCCTTGGGAGAGAAGCAATACCCCCACACATGAGAAAAGAAATTGGCCACTGTTGTGCCAGAGATGCTGGGTATCATTTAAGGGATGCTTATTTCCACAAGGTCTTTAATGCAATACGCCTTCAGGGTCTACATTGAATTAATGATAAGGGGTGATTGATACTTTATTGTGTCTTCATTGAAAAACCACCTACAACTTCCGACTAAAAATCTTTTTATATAACTGGATTTAAGAAAGTAAGGACCATAGTAGATACAGATGGGCTCCTAGCTGATTCTGACATATTAAAACTGACTGCCTTGTCCTAATTCTCAGAGATTAACCTTGGTAATGACTGTCTGTCAGTGTGGTTTTATATAGCTGACATCAGAGGCCTGCCAGTGCCCAAGGCTTTAAAATTGTAATTCTGTTTTGTAATGCACTAGCTGTCAGATAAAGTACATTGGGGATTTCCATCTACACTTGAAAATTGTATTTTCTGTACATTTTTATCAAGGCTTCTGAAGTGAACCCTGCAAGACTGTGAAAGGATGGCTTATGGGCCAAGCAATCTCATTTCCATTTGGTAAAGGGAACATTTCACAGGCAGTTAAATTACGAATGAACATTTGAATTGATGTCTCCTTTTATTCTTTGACTCCCTCTGGTTTGGTACCTTACTGAGTAAAGTCAGTTGAATCAAGCTACTGACTTTTATGGTTACTGGAAATAGCTGGCAGGAGATAATTTCTTTCTTCTTTTCTTTAAGCATGACTGTATTTGTTCAAATGCAATGAAATGTTTTATTATGAGATAAATCATCAGAAAAATTTCCACATACTCTTATCTTTTCCTACTTTTATTTGTTTCTCTTAAAGAAATGTTTTTCAGGTTAGCTGCATGCACTGAAACCATGTGTATGAAATACAGGAAGATACATAATTTTTTATGCTAAAGAAGGTACCAAAATTGTTATCTATATGTACTTCTGTTGACAAATAATAATGACACAAACACTAATAGCCATTATTCTCATTGCTATTGATGCTTCTATCAATAGCAAACCACAAAAAAATGCAGACACAGAGTTTACATGTAAAAAATTGTCCCTCCCTTTCTCTCTCTCCTGTAAGAGGATCCCTCATAAAAGACCTGAAAACATCATTTGGAAAAAAAACTTTATCAGCTGTGTCACATTAGTCAAATGAAGTTACTGACAGGTTTCACTTGAGTTTCAGGAAACCAGGATTCCTCCAATATTTGTATTCAGATTTATTTCTGGCTGTGCCTTGTTTATGGAGAATTTTCAGTTTTCTGTTCCAGCAGTGGGAAAAATTCCTGCTATCTACAGAGCCACAGGCACTCTAGTGCAAACTGCTTGAAAATACCAGTGCAACATCAGTTCTAATTCCAGGATTTAGTGTGGTTTCAAGGGCATTACCAGAGGCTCCAAAATACCTGTTTGATTAGTCAGAGAAAGGATTTACCTGAACACTTAGAAAAATGCTCTGGCTATTTATTTTCCCTCCTATTCTAGAAAAGGAAGCAAGGGGGAAGAAAGTCTGACAAGACTTAACCATGTGGCAGAGGGAGGTGCTGGAAGGCACCAGTGTGTGTGGTTTGTGTGGCTCTCCAAGATGTACATCTCAGAGCTGGGTAAAATGCTGGGCTTCCTCATATGTTGGGTATTTAGCTGAGCCCATTTAGTCTCATCTTTCTTTTTATTATTTCCAGAGGGAGTTTAGAAGCTGGACTAGGGAAAATTAGAAATGTGTGAGCTGCTCAATGTAATACTGCTGCTGTTAAAAGACTAATATCTCAGAGCAGGAGATGGAAAAGCCCTATAATTCATTTTGACTTCCCAGTGGGTTTTGACTGAGCCTTCTGCTCATCTTCTTCAGACACATCATCATCCTGACATGTCAACAGCCGAAATAAGCAGTGGGTGTTGCTTGGTTTTATTTACTGCTGTCATAGTGTCAGAGATGTGTGTGATACTTCACAGGCCACATGAGAACAAGGATTGAAATCCTCTGCATGCTCTACAGAAACTGAGGGGAACTTTGACACTGATGCCAGCAACTTGGGCCAAAACCTGCCCATGTCCCTGCCCTGGGATGGGCAGACAGGACAAGCAGACATCTCAGGGCAGGGGAGAATAATGTGATGATCTCTCTGCTGAATATGACATGCACCCAGAACTTAAAAATATTAATTCAAATAGAAAAATTGTATAAAGAAATCTACAGACAGCAGGCTTGGACTTCTGCTGGGGTAATGGTAAAAGGAAGTGGTGGAGTAGGTACATTCCTGTCCCAGTCCATCAACACCACCTATGTAGCACAAGTCCCAGATTTAGGGATCCCTATAGTTCCTATAGGACTAGATCCCTTCCCAGCTTAGGATATTCAGGGTAGCATCTTCCCCTCCAATTTTATACTCTGGAGTAAATGTGCTGGGCTCAAAGGTGCAGAATACTCTTTCCTTCTCATTGCCCTCCTCTCTTTCCCAGGGAAAAATGCTGCTGCTGTGCAGGTTGTGACCCAGGAGGCTGCACGGTGGCTGGCAGCAGTGGCATCAAGCTTGCACAAGCAGCCTGGAGGAGAGAGCAAGGCAGTAATCCTTAGCTAGCAGTCAGGAGGCTCTTGGATAAATAAGGCTGGGAGAGTGGGAGAAACTGCCTGAGGATTGCAGGCTGCTGATCAGCAGCTTTCTGGCCCCTGCTGTCAAAGCTGTGGCCAGTGATTAACTCCAGGGCTGGTGCAGGTGATGAGGATTTGAGGTCTTCATTATTCCACACAAGTCCTGGCTCAGGGACTGGCCTTGCTGGCTGCTCTTCCCTGTCACTGCAGCACCCATCAGCCTCCTCTGCAAGAGGAGAGGGGAAGGCAAGGAAATATTTTTGAGGTGGATTTGAGGGAGCTCGAGCTGCAGCTTGCTGTGCACACAAGTACACCATGACAGGAGCTCTGCCTAGCCCCAGCAGCATCTTCTCTCCAAAGAGGCAGGAAAGTAGGATGTCACTGCAAGGTATAAGAAAAGAAAGAAACTCAACTGGTTTCTTTAAACCCAAGGAGAAAACTCAAAGAGCTATCTAGGACAACAGGCTAGATAACCCCTTCAGCAGTCCAAGTACAGCCCTTCTAGCCATGAATGCCATAGAAAGCACAGTGTAGATGGAAAAAAAAAAATCACACACCCCTGTCAGTTTCTCATTTAATGTGCTGCATATCTAGTTTCATTCTCATTAATTGAATCTGACATGGCTCAAAAAAACCAATGAAGCCTTAAATGAGAAAGAACGAGCTTTAGCCAACTAGGACTTGGCACTGTAAGGGAGACACTGGAAACAGGGAGCATGAGTGTATCATCTTATCTTCATTGATCTTTAATGTCAACTTCATCACAGTTTGCTGGGCTCTGGCTCTGAACCAGTACTGCCACAGTCACCAGCAAAGTGGAACCTGCGACTCCTGCGTCTGCTGCAAATGACAATGACAGCAGCTTCCCCCTGGATGCAGGAAGTAAGTGGTTGGGATCAAGAACAAATGTAAAATCAGTGCCTCTAAACTGGTGGTCAGAACCAAAATATTGATCCAAGAGCCTCTTCTACAAGAGGTTCAATTGAGGTTAGTGGCTACAGCAGCCATTTTCACTTCTTTTCTTTCATTACCTCAGTTGTATCTGGTCTATCCAAAATAATTTTAATTTCACAGGATGTATGTAGACAGCCAGAGTAAATGGCTGCACAACCAGAAGTATCTTAAGAGGCTGCAGTACCTTTTATTAGTTGAGGTATATTTTGTGGCTACTTCTCCCTCTTGAGGGCAAAATTCAGATAACTTCTAACAGGCACAGCACAGCCTTTATTACAAATCCTAAAAACCTAGAAACCAGTTGAGGTAATGCAGCTCAAACACTGCACTGATTTTCTGGATTCTCTGCACGTTCTAGAGGGAGAAGGAGGTGCCTTTGAAGAGCAATTTGGGGTGCACTGAGATGTCATTCCCATCTGAATGATGAGCAGGGAGCCCAGTTGCCTCACCATGGCATTGTGTAGCACCCCTGAGCTGAGTTGCAGGAAGCCACTGTGAAGGAAGTGAGGAGCTAAACTCACTGCTGAGTGCAGGCCCCTCTCCTGGGTGAGACCTGCTTATTTTGACAATTAGACAAAGATTCAAACATTTGTACTGTGAGAAAGGACATCTGTGCTCCAGGGTCTCATCTACTACAGTGGTTTGAATGTGCTCCTCCAAGTGCCAGGAAAGGGTACTTTGTCCTTCAAATTTAATTCATTAAATTAGGAATTAGCCTGCCATAGGACTTCTTCTGTGGCATTTGGGTCTCTGTGCAATCACAAGGACAAACTTTGGGGGCAAGAGGGAGATAACAAGAGCTCTACTACCTAGGACACAGGCAGTGTCCTTTTTCTGGGAAAGGAGAGACCTGGGTTCTGAAGTTCTTAATCCTGCTGTTGGTAGGTACAGTGCCCAAGGAGCCAGAGAACATAAGCAGCTCTGGAGATGTCCTCACCTGCCAACAGCAGTCTCCTCTTGCTCATTTTTCCTCCAGCTTCACAAGTCTCAGGTTCCTCTCTGCATCAAGGGCCAGCAGAAATCTGGATTAGTGCCACCCAGGGCAAAGTTTGTGTTCCCTCAGGCACAGGAGGATCAAGGACTGGGTCTTGTCTTTTCTGCATGGATGGTCATTCTGATAGGTTGGGAATAATGACAGACAAGACTTAGTGCCTGTCCTTCCTCCTCAGCCATGCCCTGGGTGAGCCTGCCCTGCTTCCTGGTGGTGGCAGGTGAGACCTGTCCACAGCTGCCAGATCCTTTCAGAGACTTGGGTGAAGGCTCCAGGGCACGCACCCAGAGCCTGATTTTGATGCATCCAGGGAGTTGAGTTGAGTTGAGGACTGTTCCATGCTATGGGGTGCTCCTCATCATGTGCATATCCTCTTCAGGTAGGTGTTGTGGCAGCTCTGTGATGAAATGATGTCATCTTTACACTTTGAATGCTTCCAAAGTCAGGGTAATGAACATCCTGAAGGCTGTCATGTGTTTGTGCATCTCAGATACACCTCATCAAGGCAGGTAGTTTAAACACACCTGGTGACAGCAATGTGGACAGCAGGTGCCTCACAGATACCGACAGAGGTGGGATCTCTGAAGCCATGTGCTATATACCTCACATCCTCTGTCCTCTTTATGCACTGGCTTAACCTCAGAAAAATGGGCACAATGTTCCATTGCACTCCCAAACTCACTGTAAGGTCAAGTTCAGAAATTCACTTCTGATCTCCTGACAGTGGTCTGTAATGATATCTAGGGAGGTGCATATGAAAAGACCAAACATATAATTTTTTTCCCCCAGGATCTCCTTCCAACTGTTCATGGCTTAGGAACTTCTTAAATCTAATGAAAAGTTAATTGAAAGCTGATCAGTAGAAGAAAAAGATAGGAGTCAAACTTTAAAGAATATTTTCCTTTCTTTACTTCTTTACCTTTCCTGACAGTTATACATTTTCATTAATATATATACCTCTGTAGTATTCTTGGTTAAAATGAAAATTTTCAAGATGTTATTTCTGCTGTAAGGTGCCTTTATCTGCCGGTTTTGCTCCTTTTCCAGTGTAGAGATATATGAGTAATGGTATCCAGCAGCTGTTGGTGAAGAAACAATGTGTAGTGCAGTAAAGCAGACACATTCTGACTACAGATATCAGCACCACCAATAAAATAGTCTTATCAAAACTGCTCCTGATTTTTGAAAAACTTTAGGAAAATTAGACCATTCATCTCCATAATCTAATAGAGGCTGTAGTGGTTTGCACAGTGTTAGTGTCAGCACAGTGTAATGCTGCAGGCCTGCACAGAAGCATTGTCTGAGGTTCTTGTTTTTAGGAGGTTCCCCACAAAAGCCGGAGATTTCCTCCAGCAATGGCTGAAGGATGCCCCTGACCCCACCTCCACCCATCTCCCACCCTGCCCTTTGAGATGCTCTGCACAAGGGAGGTAGCAAAGTAACTGAACCAAGCTCTGAATTTGTCTGCAGCCATTGATGTGTCTCTTTTCCAGATATGTGCATTGCCACGGCAATTTCTCTCCTCATGATTCTGATCTGTGCAATGGCTACCTATGGCGCATATAAGGTAATTTGCTGTATTTGGTGAGGACACAAACAAAGTGAACTACAAAACTCCATTGAAACAAAATTAAGAAAACTGTTTTCTAACAATTGCTTCTTTACTTGTTTACCTGAAAATTGAGAGAAGGGGAAAAAAAGAAGTTGAACAGGCAGCAGAACTGATTGCTTAGATCAGTGGTACCCCAGGGCCCCCTGCTGCAGTTGTGTTGATTGTCTGCAGTTTCAAGTATGAGTAAGTTCTGGGCAAATGGTGAATTCAGAGAACTGAATATTGTACCTATCAAAGTTAAGGGAATTTTTTCCCATTCACCTCCCAAGCCTGTGGTTTGTCCCAACATTAATCCCATTAATTAGAAAGGAAAAGTATCGTGTGGTTTCTAAATCTCCTAATGTAACGAGTTGTGGGAGTTTCACCACACACATTACTGCAGTATAGCAGCCAAATTGCCTTGGCTAAACCTTTTGGCTGAATGTCATATTTCTTTCAGCTGATTTAATACTCCATAATGTCAAATATTCCTTAGATTCCTATAGAAAGACATATATTCCTCTATTTTAACTTATGGCTGATGAGTTTGTAATTCATTTCCTTTTTAGCAACATGCGGCTTGGATCATCCCTTTCTTCTGTTACCAGATCTTTGACTTTGCTCTCAACACGCTGGTTGCCATCAGTGTACTCGTCTACCCCAGCACAATTCAAGACTACCTCCATCAGCTGGTAAATCACTTGATGTTCACAGGCCTTTGGGGGCTTTGGGGAAAAAAACCAACTCTGTAAAGTGTAGTTTTTGCCCTGTATTTCTAGCCAGTGGTATCTTTGTCATACAGTCCTTGAGGAGTTCTTTCAGTCCTTGCCAGTCTGAATTCAACATCCTTGCAAGGCTACATTACTAACTTACTACAATATTTGTGAAAAGCTCAGAAGTTTTGTAATGATGTGAAAGCTCTCAGCACCATTCATTTAGAGTGAGACTCATATTCCAAGACATGGATGATAAATAACTGCTTTTGCATTCAGAGTTATTGTGTTCATATCCAGTGGCTTATTTTTGGTACTATTTCAAGGATATTTTGTTGTTCCTTTTAATGTATTTGGTAGCCATAACACAGTTAATTAGGCAGGAGTTTGATAGAGTGTAGGTTTGGTTTTGATTAGAAAATATTTTGGATTCTGTCCTAGGGACATTTAGAGGTTCCCTTCTTGTTCTGCTTTGGCCAAATATCTATGGCCAGTATTGCATAAGTGTACAGGTTATGATCACAACCCCCTAGAGCAAAGACAAGAGCCCACCAGCCTCTGTCTCATCACAGGACCACATCCCATGTCCAGCAGGGTTCACATGGAGTGGCAGAGCTCTGGAGAATCCAGTGCTGCAAATGTCTCTGAAAATCTGCCTTGAGAACCTGAATACAGATTAGCTTGGCTGTGAACTTTGCTGTGTGGATGGAAAGCTGGCTGGTATAAATAACAGGTAATGAGAAACAGCAGGCAGATAAGCAGCCCCACAAATCAGCAGAAGAGGCAATGTGTCATGCCAGTGAGAGCTGGGATGCACCAGGAGCCTTTTATCCTTCATCTTACTTAACACCCACCTGCATTTGCAGCTGATGGTGCACTGGAAGAGAAGCAGAGGAATAAATCAAAAGGTTCTCAGAGATATGAGTGGAAAAGAGCAAATTGCAGTTGTGGTTTGGGGGTGTTAAAGCTGGCACTGCCACTGCTGGAGCCCTCCTGCCTGTCCTTTGCCTACAGACACTTGCTGCTGCATCAGTGCCAGCCCTGCTCTTGTGGCTGCACAAGCATCTGTGTGGCTGCAGAACTCCCCCCACCTCCCAGAGCATGAGTTGTAACCAGATTTTACTCAGTCTTGGTCACTGTGCAAGGACATGAAGGGAGAAAAAACAGGCTGGGAAATGTGCACTTAAAAGTCTCTGCTCTTCTGCTGAAAATCTGGTGCTACATTTGGAGCTGACCCACTAGAAGGGCAAAAACCAACCGTTTCTCTTAAAATATGTGCTAAAACATACCTTTATTTCCTTGCAGATAAAAAAATAATAGGTCCTTCTGTAGCAGAAATAGGAACAGCAGGCCTTGGAAGGGATTTGGTAGGGTGCAGCAGAGCACTCTGTGATCTGTACTGCTGCTCTGGAGTGTTGAATCATTGGTTGCACATATCTTTGTCTTGCTGTTGTAAATCATATAAAATAGTAATGAAATGCCACAGGACTTCAGGAGTGCTAAACTGTCAGTGCTCAAAAGGGCAAGGGGGATTTCCAGGATAATTATAGGCTGATTAGCCTGACATTGCTACCAAGCAGAATAATAACAGAAGGGCTAGGGCTTAGAGGACTGTCAATTGCTAATGGATTAGACCAGAGAAAAATTATTAATGACTGCCAGCATAGTTTCATGAAAAATCAGTCCTGCAGGCAAACTCATTTTCCTTCACTGACAAGATTACTGATTTCATCAATAAAGATGGACAGGGGCATAATGGACTTTCATGAGATGTTTGACTCCGCAGCATGATGCTCAGAGCAACAATAAAGCACTAGATCAATACAGGATGTATCACATGGATTAGGAGAGGTTAGCTGGCAGACTGCAAAGGGTTGTGGTCAAGCCGACCATCTGCCAGGGAGTTTCTATTTTGAGTAGAGGAAGGTCTGCAGGAATCAGCAGTAGATTTCATGCTCCTCCTGACTTCCATTAATAATGTTGGACCCCAAGAGGCACTTCACAAAAGCTGATGTCAGCCGCAGGAGAGCTTCTCCAGGCTCCTTGTCTAGAGGGATTGAGTCCTTTGGTGGGAGGTTGTGAGCAGGAGTATAATCAGGCTGTTCTGTGTCATCCTCTGGAAGACCCTACCCTGCATTGCCCGGAGTGAGCACAACTCTGCATTTCCCAGTGGCAGTACTTGTGACTTTTCCCAGAAAATTCACTTCTGATAAACCCGTGGCTGACACTGAGCTGGAGTCCCTGAGAACTTGAATTCAGCCACTAACGTGTGCTATAGAGATAAATGTAAAGAAATGTAAATACAGATGAGCATACAGTTTGACAACTGTGCCTGGGATGCAGTGACCCTGTAAGCAGCCTAGGGATTTAAGTGCCAAAACTAGAGTCCCTAGGTTGTTTTGTTGTTTGCAAAAATCGCTCTTGGGAAAAAAAGAGCAATTAATAGTAAGGGAGAGGGGACTTCCCTTCTCTGTCAGTAGTGTGCATTTTCTCCATCTATTTATGGAGACTGGTTGTAAAAAATCAATACTTAAAAGTCAGAGAACATGCAGAAAAGTTCCTTAAAAAACTAAATAAAAGCTGGATATATTGTAGTATGATGAGAGACAATCAGCTTTTCCTGCTTCATTTACTGAGAAAGGAGACCAAGAGGTAGTAGAGCCATTAGAGGTTTCATATGCAAAATAATGAGGAATTAAAAGGCTGTTTAAATTAGATGTAAGGCAGCTGGAAGCTAGTCTAAGTTAGGTTCATTTAGAAACAAGGATTAGTTTGTATTTTATCATTTGTATTAGAGATTAGTGATGGGGAAAAACTACCAAGAGCTGTGATGAATTTTGAACAGTTAATGTCACTTGTTCAAAAAATTTTGAAGCTGTTCTACATCTTCTTTGAAGCTGATTATGCCTCCTGTGTCTTAGCTGTGGTCCCAAGCACAAATGGCTCAACTGGAACCCCTTGTTCCTTTACCTGGAAGGGCTACATCTGTTGGCATGAGGTTGTTACATTTGGTTCAGAGTAAATACACTGAGTGGGCAAAGGGGAGATATGAAGGGCACATCCACTTTTATCAGATACTCAGACATGGACAAGGTGAAAATCAACACAAGAAATCACACCATACCTGCAGTGCCATTCAGGTGTGATCCCTCCTGATGGTTTGCAAATAAGCCCTAGGGTTGTCTTGCCTTCACCCCCCTTTGCAGTGATCTGCCAGGGTAGGCAGGAAACAAGGATTGTGTTTCTTCCTGGCATTCTTGCAATTTCTGTTCCTCTAAAACCACTTTGCATTTGGGAAATTATATTTAGGGGGCACAGCTTCTTATGGTAAATGAAAAATTCCAACTGTTCTTCAAATCCATTTTTGAATATCTGGAAGAAACTGTGCACTTGGTAAGAGAATACATGTAGCAGTCTCAAAAAAGAACTATTTGTTTACTCTAAGGTGAGGAAAGCCCTATTTCTTTAACCATTTCTACTTGGCTAATATCTGGTATCAATATATAGTTACTTAGGTACACATCTGCCAGATTTCAGTCTGTCAGTGATGAGTTACAGCTATTGTGAAACTCTCCATGTACTTTTAGCAAGATGATGAATGCATATCAATAAACTGGCCAGGGCCATAGCTGAAAATGTTGCAATTGTGTTCTCAGGGTGTTTGGTAACATCAGTCTACCCCTGGTTCTTCTTTCCTCGGAACAGTGTCTTTGGAAACTTCTTGTTGCCTTTTGATACCCAGCTGCACTCAGGTGTGCTACTTAATTGCCATAGATTGCAAGAGTGTGAAGGGTCATGTAAAATAAGTGAACGTTAAAGTTTTGCATTTAGTAAGTTTTATGGTGATCATGTGATCAAAGTTACACTGGATATTTTGGTCATTATCATTGTCATTTAAAAAGCAAAAACTTTTGCTTGCAGCAAATCCAACACGTGTAAAATAAAAATCATTATATATCTTGGTCTAAGCAGAGGTCCAAAGCAGTTTGACCTAAAGCACATCTCTTTCATTTAACCCTATTAAATATTTGATATATGGGCGTTTTAAAGCCTTCAAATGAAACACTTCATCTTCTGTCCTCTGATAACAGCATATGAAATGGATTGGAGCAGAGGTGCAGGACAGGCTGCTCTGCAACTGAGCTATGCAAACTTTTTAATCAAAGTGCAGGACTATGACAGTTCATCTAAACAAAATTTCAAAGTGTATTAAGTAGCTGTACTGTGGGACTGCCTGCAATGCTGCTGCCTAGCAATTCAGGTGGTATCAGTCATGCTTTTAAATCCATGGAGAAATGCCTAGAGAACATGAAAAAGATTAACCTAAAGAATTTTTTCCTATAAACTAAATCTTAAAACTGAAATATCCTTTCTGACATTTTTAATGCCATTTTATAATTCCAAAGAAGTATCACTAACTTCATAGGAGAGCTTTACAAATTCTATGGACACATTGCTATTTTCTTTCAATTTTGTAATATTTTGATACTTGAAGGATTGTAACTTGGAATGACAATCCACACTGTATTTTAAAGTGGATTTTTTGTGGTCCAAGGGGAAGGAAGACCTGAAAGGTTATGCAAGCAGGCTGAGGGAATGAGAAATGCCTTTAACCATTGTAATTTTATTCTTCTGGTGCATTTGTACGATACCAATGCAGTAGAAATGTCCTTTCCATGCCCGTTTTAAAGTCTTTTTAGGTAGGTCTAATAGGGCTTTGATATGAATAAGCAGTAATTTTTTTTAATTAGAAGTGTATCAGATGCATTATTGTGCATGCAGCCCTCTCCAAATCCATGACAAGGTTATAAATGACACTTTAATTATGACTTTACATGCCAGTGCAACACCATTACAACTACCTTTTGTTTGTATAGAAAATTTCATCATGTTCTGCTCCAAAATCCCTCCTGTATTTCCAGTGTTAGGCTTGATTTTTCCCACACAGATGTATTTCAGTCTCAGCTTCATCAAACCTTGCACATTTGACACTTTTTCCAGAAGTTGCAGCACTGAGCCTGGTGCCTGGAACCTTCCCAGCAACAGGATTTCAGCTACTGGTCTTCCCACAGGAGAGCAAACTCCCAAGACAGGAGCAGAATTTCTTGTCCCACCTTTTCTATCCATATCAGTATTTTAGTTCATCGTTGCAGTCAGTGAAGGCCAGTGGTTTGATTCATCTGAATCACTCTTGGTACCTGTTTTCTGTGGGAATTAATGAGGCTTTGGGAACAGCTGCAGCCATGGGATGGGACCCCAAGGGCTGCCTGATGCCACCAGTTCCATGGTGGTCCCTGTTCAGAGTGAGACTGGAGCCAGTTGAGATGCTTCCATCTTTCCTGCTTCTTTGCCAAAGGTGCAGGTTTTGTAAATTGGTTTTCCTACAGCTCTGAAGGGGTATGTAGCTGTGATTTAAGATCAGACTGCTCATAGGCTGTCCCAGCCCAGTTGGCAAAAAAAGACAAAAGGGTTTCTTCCATGCTGACCCAATGCTCCTGGGTTATCCATCAGAGAACTGAAAGCTTTGTCTCCCACACAGGAAGCCTGGAAGCTCCAGAAGGGACTTCAGTTTTCACACCCTGCACCAAGATCTCCCAGGCACCTGTGCATGGGGGTGGCCATGGCATGGGTGCAGCACCCACCGCCTCACTGGGGCTGCTTACACTTCTCATCTCTTCAGGATAGAGACTCAGAGAGCTGAGCCTGAAGGGGACAAACCACAGTATTTGTTCCTCATGTGCTCTCCTGGCTTTGCTGAAATATTTGCTGAAACCTGGTGCTGATAAAAGGGAAGGCCAGGCGCTGCTGAGCAGCACATCCTGCAGCAGACTTGGCCAGGTTTCATGGCTCCAGCAGATGTTCCAGCTTTTCAAGGAAGTGGGTACTTTCTTGGTCATTTGCCTGCCCTCCTCTTGCCCCCCATGCAAATCCCTTTTGAGCTGATGTCTAGAAACAGCGCATTAGATCATGGCCAAAAACACAGCATGCAGTCAGCCAGTCTTTGACCAGTGACTGGTTCCCCAAAGCCAGGTTCTTCTTTGGAGAGCCAAGGGCTTGATAGGATTTTTTTATTACACTCATGAACAATTTTTAATATTTTTTAAATGGTAGATCAGTACTGAAAAAATAATTTGGGTACAGATTTACTGTAACTCTCCTTGACTTACTGAACTTTCTAACTTCCTAACTTATGGTGTCCCTCCTGCAAGCAGGAGGGCACATTGGGGCATTAATACTTTAATTTTATGCTTATAAAGTTTTTGTTGAATTGTTTAGTGCATCGTTTCTTGGCATATACTCTTGCTTTCTTGATCTCTGGGTGACTGCATCCACTATATTTAGAATAACTTCTGTGGAAAACAAAAAAGCAGTAACTTATTGAATTATGGCAAGTTAATTCCCTACAAAAGCCATACCTCGACAAAGAAGATAACATGATAAAGACTTCAGCCATGGAATTCAGTACAGGAACAGAAACATTGCTGTCAAGAAGCAGAAAATGTGCTTATGTAACATTTATCTGCAAGCGGTTACAGCTGCTGTTGATGTTAACCACTCTGAACAGTTCATGGAAGCGCTAAATAAAGAGCTATTCTCAGTAGCAGCTGTCCAAAAAAAAAAGATAATTTCCTGATGCACTGGGCTGAGTGCTGGAATAAGGGTTATTAAGGGGTTACTCTGGATTTACACCATCATTGCCAAGAATACAGTTATAGCTCGGTCTAGTTAATTGTCCTGACAAGGAGGCAGAGCTGGCCTGGTTAAGTAATTAGACCTGTAAGGGAAAAGGGAGTTGTGTGGAAGGAATTATTGCATTCAGATATAATGAGCTACTGTTGCAGTGGAGCTATCTTTTGTGGAGAACAGCTCTGTCCATGAACAATGGTTTATTCTAACTGAAACAGAAACTTGTGCCTTGCAGTATTTCAGAACTATTTGGAACATTCATCTTAAAGGGTGTGGAGTTTTTGAGCAATTAAAAATACAGTAAAACATTTTTAGGGGCTGTTTTTCAGTCACTGATCCCAAAGTGTTTCACAGCTGTAAATCACTAGAGCCTGTGCTAAGCAGGATGATTCATTTTGTCACTTCTGTTTTATGTATGCGGTAACAGAAGGGCCTGGTGCACATTTCCACTTTCCAACTTGAAATCATGAGGTGGCTCCCCTGTAGGACCTGTGACTCCATGGGACACACACTTAGACAACAGCACTAACAAGTGCTCCTAGAGAAGTAGTCCAAATTTAGCCAAAATAAGATGGAGTAGAATAGGCTCGATGTATTTTGAAATGTCATCAAATATTTGGTGAAAGGATTATGCTGTCCAGTTTTTCCTGCTTTGACTTTCTGGAAAGAGCTGCCACTGTTCTTTGGCAACCAGTGTCTGTGTAGTGATTACTCAGTAAGTAGGAGATTTGCTTGCCATATCCCATGGTGGAAGATTTCCTGCTGCAGAACTCTCGGACTTCTGCTAGTTTGTGTCAGATACAAACTCAGTGTGCCCCAAGGAAGAGAGAGCCCACACCACATCCAAAGCAGCTGTCCGATCCCTCAGCCCTCCAGGGAGCCTTTGGCAGCTGAGTGCTCACAATGCCTGTTGTAGCCACACTTACTCAAATGGGTTGTTGGTGGGGAGAGCTCCCAATTTAGTAGATCACAGAAAGCTTTGTAAGCTGTAAATTGTAGAATGCACCTAGCTGAATGGCTCTTAAATGACTTGTGAGATTGACTCAAAGTGTTTTGCTTATTTTTGCTTATGCAGCCCAACAATTTTCCCTACAAGGAAGAGATTATGTCTGTGAACCCTACGTGTCTGGTTGTGATTATCCTCCTTTTCATAAGTATCATTTTGGCTTTTAAGGTAAGTGCACTATTGTGTATAAAGTCCACTTCTGGTGATGGGTGGAATGTCTCTTGTTGGGAGATCTGTCTTTAGAAGGGTTCTGGGTAACTACACCACCAGCAGCGTGATGCCTATATGAAACAGGGTTGAAGATATCATGAAAAAAATGTGAAAAATATCATAAATACAAGAACATATAGTTCACAATGGGGAAGTGTGATGCTTGTAGGAGGAACTCATGACTTACGAATCCTTTGAAGCAGTGGATCATCTAGTGGACAAGGAAGAGCCTCTTGATACAGACTTCTTGTTTTTTCAGAATGTGTTTGGCAGTGTGTCTCATGAAAGACTTTAAAAACCACCCTAAGACGTGTAGGGAGAAGAGAAAAGGTAATCTTACTGACTGTAGCTAGGGAATAGGGAATAAGGATAAATTATCACTTTTCAACACTGTGACCCATGCAGTTCAGTGCAATCATAAGAGATCTGGGAAGGGGAAGGAAATCTAACCACATTTTTTTGCAACATCATTCAAAATAGGGAATATAATTAGCCAAGAAATCTTTGCTGGAGAATCTCATGGGATGGACTGACTCAACAAGGAAATTATAGAGAAACTCAGTGGTAAAAAATTCTAAGTAGTGGGCACTGAGGAAACACACTCTTGTTTCACACACACTGCAGTGGACTCTGAAGTGGGCATGACCACCTATTAAAGCCATCCTGTAGCTGTTACAGATAGACCTGTGAAAATATTAGCTTAGCTCGTTTCTGGTCAAACAAGTATATCAAATGCTAAGAATATTAGGAAAGGATGAAAACCCAAAAATATAAATAGTGTAATTTCGTAGTCAGTTTTGATGCCCTTCACCTCTGGAAGCATGACTTCTCTTCTGGTGCCCTGTCACAGAAATAATTTTGTTAAGCAGGTAAATAAATCCAATCAACCTCTCCTGGGAGGAGCACCATAAAGAGCTGTCAGACCAGGCAAAAGAAGGACACAGGGAATGGGAATTTATTTGCTGTTATGCAACGCTGGTAGGTGAGAGGGCTGGAGGTGGTAGGTACCAGGCAAAGGGGAGCTGTAGCATCACCCAGAAAGCCAGAAAGGGCTTGTGTGAAACCACCACATCCAGGCTGACTGTCCAGCATGGCAGCCCCCACCTGCTGTGGGTCAGAAGTTAAAAACGAGCTCAGAGTAAGATCAGACAAATTAATGTAGGAAAAACAACCACCTGTGGCTCCAAGTAGTTCCCCAAGCGTTGGACCTCTTGTAAAATAAGCCTGTGTGTTTGCCCTTTTCTCACACCCTTCTGCAAGTTTCTCATGGCACAGTGCTGCTGCTTTAATATTTCTTATGTGGGACTTTATTTCAGATTAGTTTTACTCTCTCTGCAAAGCAATTTTGCATTAGATTAGAAAAGTCCCAACGAGTCAAAGTGTCACCAAAGATGTTGCTTCCAGACAACACATTTGACAACATATACAGGGAATGTTACTGTGGCAAAAGAGGTAGATTAGGTTATTGAAGCCACTTCAAAACTGGGGAAATACAGGTAGGGTGTATTAAAGTGCTGTTGGAAGCTGTGCTCGCTTTTCTTCTGTGATTTAGCAATAGAGTTTAGCCTTCTGGCCTTATGTATTCACAGCTATACAGCTGATTTTATTTGCACTTCTAGAAATATGTGTGGATTTAATAAATATATAGATTTTTCAGGTTCCACAAGGAATGTGTTCTAAAAATATTCTCCGATGCAACCAACAGCTTGTTTTTACCCCACGTGGGTCTGGTGTTTCATTGACTAAGTATGTCAACAAAGCTTCAAGCTTTATGTAAAAAAAAAAAAAGGGCAACTAAAATTGGAATGGCAGAAATGCTTACTACAGAAACAAGAAACCTAAGAAATTAATAGTGCCAAAGACTCATTTTGTTTTAAAGTGGTAAAACGTTTTTTTTCCAAGAGTATATATGGCTTATTCATATATGTGTATATAATGCTCATTCTAGCAACATATTATCATATAAATTAGTCTCAAAAATGTGACTCACATAGAAACACATGCTAAATTCCATTTAGTGTTTTCATTTGAATTTCTTATGTTTCCAGACGAGCTGCTATGCAGATTTACAGAATCTGCTCCATCAAATGAAAGCTAAACACACACAGATGCATCACATTTTATCCCTGATAGACTTAACAGATGGTACCACATTTATATATTGAAACTGGAAAGGTGCTGTGTATAAAAAAAATATGCCTCCTCTCCCTCTGGAGTTCAACTAGAAATAGGGAGACCAAAACATCGTGACCTAGGAAAAGCTGCAGTAGGGAAAGCTGCATTCAACTGGTGGGAAATACAAAACAGAACCACCTAATTCCTCAGAAATATTTGGTATTATGACACTTCTGTTTTAGATGAAGCTACATGAATAGGAGAACACTACTGAGAAGAAAGCAAGATTATGCAGTATTAGATGCTGGGTTTGTGTTTTGCAGTCATGGGCTTGTGAACAAGAGAGGGTGGTAAGAAAGCAAACCAGCTAACCACACACAACACTTGTCTTTTTAGTCCTTATCATTTACTTGTATCTGAAGCACCTAGTGGGAATTTCAGGTGGTTTCACACAGAACACTTTTCAGAGTAGACCAAAATATGTTATTCCTTTCACTGTCTCTGTCTAGAAACTGAACTGGAGTTGCATACCATGAAACAGAGATGTTCCCTATCTGGCTGAGGAAGGACATCCATCAGCACAAATGTATTTATATATTTACACAGGACTTCAAGTTGTATATAGCCAACTCAGTGATTTTTGAATCATGTCCCCTGCAGTTGGAGAAGAGGGCTTTGGTTTCCTCCAGCCAACCCCAGATTCTGAGACAAAACAATTGAGGCTTCAACCTCCCCATGATGGGAAAGCTCCTTAGGCCCAAATGAGCTTAGATGAACAAAAACACAGCCAGATTAAACCTTTTCCTCAGGCTGCCCCAAGCACTCTGCAGCTTCAGAATATGGCCTCTTCCTTGACCTTTCTTTTCCTGAAAAGTAGGTAGGAAGGGGTAGCTGCCAGCAGGGCAGCCGAAAGGTGTTCCAGTTCAGTGAGGCAGGCTGGTTTTCAGCAAACTGAGTATTAGCTCTGTTCTCCATAATATACCTACAGGCTGCATGTACAAGTTATTGAGCCTGGAGATGAGATCACTCTGTGTGTCCTGGTGTCCTCAGCAGGTGGGAAAGGATAAGAATGAAGTTCTGTGTTCACCCTGAGAGATTTGGTATCTCAGCCCTAGGGCAATCTTCTGGCAGGGGGAGCCCTGACCGGGCATTTGCTACCTTCCTGCAGGGCTGCTGGAGCAGCAGGGGGCCATGAACACAGCCCCAACAGCCAAGCTCTGATCCCCACCCCCAGGAATGGCCAACACAGAGCCACGAGGTTGCCACCTGTTCCACAAAAGCCCAGGACAAGTCTCAGCACTGATGATGACAGGATAATTATAGGAGAAGCATCTCTAAAACAGGAGTCAATTACTTTAAATTGCATACCTCAGTGTGTGTGACTGTGAGCCAACAGCTGATGTCCTGGCCTCTGTAAGGTGCCATATAAAATGTTTGGTTTGGCACACCAGTGGTTTGGTTTAATTTTATTAATTCTTTCCAGTTACAGCATTTCTTTCAGTTCTAAGCAGCAGTTCTTATACAGACTTCTTATACTCACAAGATACATATTCTAGTGTGCTGAGAAGATGGATTTAATTGCAGATTTTATCAGCACAGCAACCCATTGTTTCTCTTTCTGTGACACCAACATGGGAAATACATATGGTCAACTTGGCCACCACTAGCATCTCTTTGAAACCTTCATATAAATTTAAATTTGTGAATAAATCTTTATCTTATTTTTGCCAGTTACAGAAGCCCTTCCCAGCTCTGTAAAGAGAAAATTCAAAGCAGCTGGGGAGTCAAATGGGATTCAGTGCAGGCAGCTACTAACCTGAGGGCTCTGTTGGGTCTGTGGTGTTCACCCTGCACTCGCTGCCAGCGAGGGGTTACCCAGAGGGCTGCTGTGACCCAGATCAGCACAGACTTTCCCTTGCTGTCTTACAAGAAGCAGCACAATACAACAACCTCTAATTTCCACAAAGATGCTGGTCAGTCTTCTGGTCAGGCATCTGCTGAGCAGTTCATTGCTGTTGTTATTCAACTTAACAGGTAAGTCTGCAACTGCAGGAGTGAGAGGCAGGGTGACAAAGTTTTGTGGGTTTCAGATCCTTAGGGTCTCAAGCAATTTCCCACCATCTAAAGGGGAAGACTGAAAGCTGGTTAGAAGTTGGCACAGTGCCTGTTTCTACATTCAGCCTCCTTACACACCTGTCCTTTCCTGAGGTGGTTGCTTGGGGCTGCCTCCCCCAAAAAGTGTCTGTCACCAGTTCTATGCTGTGGTAGGCAGGAGATGCACTAAGGGTGGGTTAGGCCAAGGGACTTCAGGCCTTTTATCTAAGGCCAATTTCAAATGTGAACATTAGTCTCCTGAGATAAAAATCAATATAATTATATACTGTGTGTCCAGCCACACATTTTAAAGCAGTATTTAAAACCTCAAACAAGTCTTTCAGGAAAGAATGTTAGTGACTGAATCAGGGTCCCCATTTAACAGTTCAGCAGTATTGGTAGAATATAATTATTGGGAATGAGCTTAAATAAAGTCACAGGTTGAGGAAAACAAGATTCTGTGACTCATGATTTGCAGGCCAGCAGCACATGTCCAAAGCACTTGGACAAGGACATGCTCCAAGCTGCTGCCACTCTCTGGCCTATGTGGGTCAGTGTCTCGGGGCCAATTCCTTGGTGTGTGCTGGCTGATGACCTCCTTAATTCAAGGAACAGACCTCACCACTGAGAAACAGCCCGTGCATGCAGGAGCAGGGCTGATTAGAGCTAGGGTTCAGGGCTGGGAAAGCTGAAGAGGTTCATTGTGGGGTTAAGTGTGTTTTATTCACCACACGGAATGGGAATATTAAAAAATAAATCTCCCATTAGCTTCTCCCAGATAGGACTGTATTATCCAAAACAGGGCTTCCCTCAATTTGGATTTTGACAGAAGGAGTGTAGAAATAGTTTTGCAAATAGGTAGGGCTTAATGCAAAGGGTTTCCTATAAAGACAGGCTGTGTCCCCACAGAAGTGTACTATATTCAGTCTCTGTTCTGCATTGACTGCTATGCCTTTCCCAGGCTATAGTGTCAGAGCACTGAAAGCTACTGAACTGCTTATTACCACTTTAAATTAACAATGACATTTTACTTAATTCTGGGAAAAAAAGCAGTTCTCCATGCTTCTAGTAGCCTGGGGTAGGTTTGCACAGCCCACAGCTTGGTCTGTAGAGCCTGTCTCATCTTCCCTTGGGACATAGCTCACTCCAGAAGACTTTTGCTCTCCCTACTTGATGGCCAAAAGTATTGTCAAAGTCTGCAACAGCTGCAAGTCAATCCAGGGTCTGTAAGGTGCTGTGAAAAAAGAGGAAGCAAATTTACCAGACTTAAGCCAACTCAGCCCTGGTGGAAAAAAACCTTCCTGATCTGCAAGCAAGACATCAGTGAGTCACGTGGCATCGTGAAAAACACAGCTCATGTGTGTCAGCTCTGGAGACAGAGGAAGCACAGGGCAGCTGAAAGGGATAAGAGGCTTTTGGAAGGCCGTCAGTGCAAGTGAGTCACAAAAGTGTGACTCACTCAGTGAGACACACATGCAAATTCAGTGCTGGCAGTTAAGGTTTGTGGGAGAATTGCTGTGCAGACCTACTAAGTAAAAATAAGAGTTGGGCACTATCAAAACACACAATTCTCCTCATCACCATCATGTGTGATTACATGGGTGTCTTGGTTTGAAAGAAAAGGAGGAAAAACCATAACCTCCAACAATGGGAAGCAGAAAGCTCCAGAGAGAACTGCTTTAGTCCTGCCAGCTGTGTTACCGACATCCTGCGGATCTGACTCCAGCTCCTCCACATCTTCCTGCCTCTTATCTTCCTTCCAGTCACTTTGCTCATCTCTGCTGCCCAAAGTGGAATCTCTACTGCTCATGAAGGAGGTGGTGGCTGTGAGCATTTTGCTCAATCAGTTAAAAAAGTGCAGACAACTAGTTGTTTGACAGAAATCAGCACTACCCAAGCTCCAAGAACAAAAGCAGTGAAGTTTATGATCTTACAGTAGGTTTATTGCTGCTATTACAAGTTTTTTTGTTTTACACTGGCAAAAAAAAAAGCAGTATTTTTAACAATGTTTAAATGTCAGAAATATCTTCAGATGTCAATAAAAGTTCTACTTGGCAATTTTCTCTAGTCAGGCAAGAATGCTAGGACCCAATACTATTCCAGTCACATGGAATACACCGATTTAATAAGCCTCCTTTATATATTGAAAGCTGCAGTAAGGTCTCCCCAGAACCTTCTCAATTCTGAAGAACCCCAATTCTATCAGTATGAGCAACAACTCACAGAGCTCCCAGACATTCTCACAGTCACTGCAACCAGGGAAGTGACTGTCCCACACTTCTATCATGCTGATGTTCATATTTACAAAGAATGGAAGTGCGCTATCAGAAAATAATGCATGGTTTATTTTCTGCACAGAATAATAAATCCCTTTTCTTTGCAGGGTTACTTGATAAGCTGTGTGTGGAACTGTTACCGATACATCAATGGCAGGAACAACTCGGATGTGTTGGTGTACATCACCACCAATGACACCGCGGTAAGGACGTTGGATGGCAAACATTTGTGTCACATTATGCATTTAAAGGCTTTACTTTATATTTCTGACTCTTTAGTTAACTGCCTTAATTCCTCTGACAGTTCTCATCTGTTGGTGATGTTTGGGCTTGAAACTCAAGGGACTGGCGTGTAATGGTTGCAAATCACATCTATTGCTAAAATGCTGGTTTTATTTTATACATATTATCTGTTAAAGAATCTGTGTTAATCATAAACTACAGTTTATCTTGTGGCCCCAGTTCTTAGCTCTCCAGCTGTGTGATGATCTGTGGAGGGACAGACTAGGACTCAAGGATGCCATGGTCTACACCTGCTGTGAAAATTTGATTTATCTATAGAAACTGTGATTTAGGACACTTAACATCTGGTGTAGTGCTTTACAAACTCACAGAGAGGAGCTAAAAGGCAACAAAAGTTCAGTGATTTGTTTCCCAGTGCGTGATGGGGTTTGTATGGTAAGGAGACCAAATGAAACAGAGATCAACATGAAAGAAATGAATAAACAGATTTTAACCTCAAAGAATGGAAGGCATATCCCTTTATAGTAGTTCAGTGCTTACGTGCACATGTGCAGGACATGATTGCTAAGCAGTGTCTTGCTCTTTGCAGAAGGCACTGGAGGAATATGGGAAGAAAGGGCATCTGGAAAAGAGCCAGTTCTGTCTGCAGTTGCCATGGAGCCACTCAGTTCCACCCAAGCTATGCACTGAGGGCTCTGTGCCAGATCAGCCCCTGGGGTGGCCCATGGGCTTGTGTTACAAGGGTCTTTACACCATTTACATAACAGAATGAGAGCAGCATGGACTTGGTCCTCAGGATCATCTGGGTAAAGTCCCAGGATTGCCTTCCTCAGGTTTTCCCAATTGTGGGTGGTCTCCACGCACTGAGGTATTAGACTGTCAACTGTAATCCTTTGGAATGAGTGATTCCCGTGCAGCCACAAGGGCTTAGAAAGCCATCACTACTTTTACATGGAAAATGTAACTCTTGCATAGTTATTTGTCTTCTATACCTGAAGCTTTAAGAAAAACCTAAGAAGTTTTACAGACCGTGATCATAGCTGGCAACCAGGACATTTTAGTATAAAAACATGGATTTATTGAGAGTTAAGAAGTATTACTATTTTTGTTACTGGAATCTACTTTGAATAAAGCCATGAATTTATGTTAAATAATTTTGATAGCTCTTTTGTTCAGCCTGTAGGTAGTTGCAACTCATCTTCAAACCTTGTTAACTCTACAACCCACAGAGCCAGCAGGCTCAGCAGTGGAAGAGTGTCAGCTGGATTAGCTGGGAAACTAAACTTACTTTTTAAAAATTATATTAAAACCACCTGCTTCAATGCTGCCTTCATAAAACAAAAGACTGTTTTTTAGAGATTCCTTGCTACCAAAGCTCTCTTCAGTACTTTTGTATTTGGTGATTACCAAATGTTTTCTGTGAGAAAAGGAAGCCCTTTTATCCCATTCACAGATGATATTGTTGGACTGAACCTTTAATTTAACTTTGCTTATCTTGCTCTTACAAGACATCTAAAGCAGAAGCAGGTTGTGAGAAAGGTTGTGCATTCCTAGCTAGAGCTCTGACCATGGGACTCTTCTTCCTTCCCTAGTAGTTACACCTCTTTAATTTTAATGAGGTGAGAATCTGTTCCATCAGTTACCGTGCATCTTTCTAAGGAAGTTCAATAAGATGACATTAAATGAGAAAGAGCTGTTTGGGAATTAATCAGCTAACAAAAAAAAATCACTCAAAAATTCCTGTTTGTGGGAACAGAAAGGCTCAGGAACAATGCTGCTGGGGAAGATTTTCTCAGGCCCAGACAGAAAGGCAAGAGGAGAGTCACTAACAGCCTGGGTTTTGAATTATTTATTTGAGGTGGAGGCAAGCTTCATTCAAACCCATGTCTGACTACTTCTTTCTAATCAGGGTGAGCACCTTCATCCTTGGGTGACACAGTCCATATCCATCTCTTTCACATCCTTCCCTGGCAGGCTCCATGGGCACCCACCAGCACTGTGCACTCAGTGTTGTGATGGAGGAGCTGATGTGCTCATGAGCAGCCTTTTTCTTTCTTTCTTCTGCTCTTTGCTGAGCTTCAGAAGGAACCACAGTATGTGGGGTTAGATCCCCATCATTCTCCAGTCAGAAGACAGTTCTTCCCTCCCTTCACCCCCTGAAATCACAGACTGAAGAAGATTATCATTTTTGTATGTCTACATTGTGAAACATACACAAACCGCCCTCTCCACATGACTGTAAAAAAATGTGGGCACAACACTGTTGGTTTAAAATGGTTTCAAAATGAAGCATGGAAGAGTAGGGTTTCAAAAGTTAAATACTGAGGACCTCTGAGAGTTTAGAACTCTTGAGGAATCCTTACATTTTGAAATGCTGTGATAGGTCACTACAGTCTGTTGAATTGTATAATATTCCCCCAACATTCAAGTGTACTTTTGTATTAAAATGATGGTTTTTCATTTTTTTAAATGCTGGGAAACTTCTTTCAGCATGGCTTCTTACCAATATGCCTTTAAATTGTGAGCTACAAGTTTCTTTAAAAATATGCGTCAATCTCTGCCCTCTTCTTTGAAATAAATGTGTCATTTTTAGAATCAAACCTGCTACCTGAATTCCAACAGACCTGCAGGTCATACCTGCAGAGTATGTTCTCGTCTTCAGGGATGTTTTTTGATTTACTTGTCATCAGCATTAGCTAAAAGAATCTGTACAAATGGAAGTAATAATCTAAGATTAAATAGGAGACTGGGTGTAATTGCTACAGTTTAGAGTAAAAATTTTAAGTATTATGAAATCACAGAATAGTTTGGATTAGAAGGGACCTTCAAGATCATGTAGTTCCAACCCCCCTGCCGTGGACAGGGACACTAGACCACAGTGCTCAAAGCCTCTTCCAACCTGGCCTGGAACACTTCTGGGAATGGGCTATCCACAGCTTTTCTGGGCAAATTGTTCTCGTGTTTCACCACCCTCACAGTAAAGAATTTCTTCCTAATGTCTAATTTACAACTTCTCTCAGTTTAAAGCCATTCTCCCATGTCCTATCACTACATGCTCTATGAAAAGTCTCATTTCAGCTTTCTTGTAGACCCCATTTAGATACTGGAAGGTGCTATAAGGTTTCCCTGGAGCCTCTTCTCCATTTTTGTAGCCCTCCTCTGGACTGGTTCCAACAGGTCCATGTCCTACTTATGATGCGGCCTCCAGAGCTGACTGCTTTCTTATTTATAGAAGGATTTTGTGTTAAAATTCATCCTTGTAGTCTGAATTGCTTCATGCTACCCATTTGCTTTTTTGTTTTCAGCACAGAAATTTCCAGTTAGTTCCCCTGGTCAAACTGGTTCTTATAAATAATGCTCATAGATCTGATCTGTAACTAACCTTTTATCAGCTACTAGATAATCTGATTTTTGTCACTCAGTGTAAGTGGTTTAAGCATCCTTTTTGCAAGCATGCCATCTGGAACAAACATGCTTCCTCCCACTGCAGGCTATGAATGGGATATTCCTGCTGCCTGTTAGGTGAGAGATCCTCCTTCTGTGACCTTTGATCAAAATCTGACACCACATGAATGTGCCTGGCTTGGCTTCATCATCAGACTCTGTTATGACATGGGGGGACCAGCTGATGCTGGGCAGGGGAATGGCCTGGATCCCAGGTGGGGGGAAGATTCTTACGCTCCTGAGGACCTGAGAATCCAGCTGTGTACTTAGTCACAGCAGAGTCCCTTGGGAATATGGATCTCCCTCCTCCTAAATGTTTTTCCAATACTTCTCTCCCCTGAGTTTCTGGGGGTGTCTGTAGGAGGTTTTGCATGGCAGTAAGGTGGCTCCCCTGCAGTATCTGAGGATTGCTTTTCCCACTTTCCCAATCCATAGTAACCTGAGGATTGTTTTTTCCGCTTTCCCTATCTGGGATTGCTTTTTCCTGCCAGCGTCTCAAACGCACCACGGATGAAGGTTAATTTTCCACACAAATTTAAACTGTCACAGTAGTACCATGGAAATGTTCATCCAGTTTGGAAAAACTGCCAGTGTACAGGTGCAAAAGATAACCCAAAGTTAGATATTTGTTCTCTGGAGCAGTAGCAGCTCTATTGTACTCTTGGACAGTCAGGGGATTTCAGTCTGTTTATTTTTAACTCTCACTGAAGCCAATCAATGGAAGTTTCATCTCCAGTCCTGCTGCCAGTGGGGATAAAATATAAAGCCGTAAATCTCTCTTCAAAGTGGGATTTAGATCTTTATGTGCTTTATAAAGTCGCTTCAATAGATTTTATCTTACATACACTTATCCACAATGGTTAATAAGGTACTTTTTTTTTGTTAAATGCAGATATATTCCCTCTGCGGACCTGACCTCAGCTAAGTAGCCTGTAATTAGTTGGTCGACACTTTTGTTTGCTTTCCCTTTCTCAAAACAATAGGAGACCTATTTGAGAAGTGCAGAGTTAGATCTTTCATCCCTTCTGGATGATTTCTCTGAGCTAAGGAAGAATATTCTTTGGTAAAGTGGAAAGAGCCATTATTTGTATTATTGTGTTATAATTTGGTGATTAATTTGGCTATGGACAGAGGGAAGGACCCTTGGACTACACCAGTTAAACAGATTGAAGCGTGAGATGGATCCCAGAGACTGATAAACCACAGCAAGAGCTCTTATTTCTGATAGGTGCTTTGGAACCTGTGTTTTCCAGCTGCTGAGCCAGATTTGGGATGATGTGTGTCAGAGTAGAAGACAGCTCGGAGAAAAATTCTGCTTTAAACATGTTTTCCATAAAAATCCTACAAACTTGTCAATGCTCACCAGGTAGCTGGTCTTGTGTGGCAGTTTGTGTGCATGACTGTTACTGGGCCACTAGATCACAAACATCTTTTTGCAGTGAATAGTAACCAGGGAAATATTTCAAAATGAGCTGACACCACAAATGAACATCCCTGGTGTGACTCACTCTCTTGAGTCCTTTCAGGACCTCTAATGGAGTCCAGGCAGAGGACTCCTGACCTTCCTTATTGAAAACTGTCTGATAAAACCTGCAAGAGGAAAAGCAGGTAAAGCATGACATAGAGAAGAGGAAGAAGAATCAGGGACAAGAAATAAAGGATATAAGTGGAGCTACCAAGTGCAATAAGTAAAGGGGATGGTTCATTAGTAATCAAATGCAATAGTCTACATGAGACCTAGAAATGTGGTTTAAGTGCTAGAGCTGTTTTCTTCAGAATTGCACTTTGAAAGCATAACAATATAAGCAATTTCTTTAATTAGAGAATATTCAAAGGGCTCAAGATCCACATGGATGACACCATTCACATCTTGGTAGTATGCATGTGCCACACATGCAGTTCTTCCTCTTCTGTTTGATTCTGAGTTGCAGAAAAGTATCATGATGGTCTACATCTGCCAACAAACAGCTATTCAGCTGTTCCAGCATTTCATATTCTAGTTGCAGTGAAGTCCCATGCCTTGTCAGCTGGCTTTTAATCTTAGTGAAGAGATTGTTCCTTCTTATTTATTTATTTTTTTAAACTTTCCATCTTATCATCTATACTCAGCTCTTGCTTTCACTTTTTCCCTGTTTATGGAAGTTTTTTTAAATTAAAATCCAGCATTCCCTGTGGTCTGAATTACTTCATGCTGCCTGTTTGCCCTGTTGCTTAGTGCTCTAGGCTAATTGCACTTCTTGTTATGGGTCTCGCCTATCACTACGTAGCTGCTGTCAGAAGCCAGCTGTACTCTTTGGAATGGACTATTAACAGTGTCAGTTTGGGGTAAATACCCTCTTAAGTTTAAAAATAAGATTTCCAAAGCATTTTCATTTGTTATGACAGTCACAAATTTACCTGTGAGCTAAATTACAAGATCAAAATATACATGTTTATCTATTTTCATTAGTAGATTGTAAATCTGTATTTATTTGCAGTTGACATATTGGAATTTGGAACTAATATGTGACAATTTGTGAGAGATTTACAATAAAGTAGACAAATCTGTTCTCAATGTTCATAATTAGATTAAAAAGACATGAAATGAGGGTGATTAATTTAGATCTTCCAAATCTTTTTGGGTCTGCTAATTGGGTATGTTGCAATGTAGGGAAAAAACAGTGTTTATAAATTTGCAGTGTTTCTTTCTTTAGTGCTTTTTACCCTAATGGGATTGATTCACTACCATCTGACAGCTGCTGCTTTTTGGGCTTCAAAACACAAGTCAGAGTCTTCAGTATAATTCCAAGGATACGTATCAGTGCAGCAAAAGTCAATGACAACTTCAATCCCTGGTGCCAAGGATGTATGGGTGCTAAGCTGAGCTGTGTGAGTTTTCCAGGTCAGGCTCAAGTCACGGTTACACTGTGCAACAGCAGACGGGGGAGGTGGGAATTCACTCAGGCAAGTGTTGCTCAAACAGGGAGT
>VYXF01002727.1:2062963-2090131 GCA_013397295.1 Polioptila caerulea | reverse complement strand
CACCATTCACATCTTGGTAGTATGCATGTGCCACACATGCAGTTCTTCCTCTTCTGTTTGATTCTGAGTTGCAGAAAAGTATCATGATGGTCTACATCTGCCAACAAACAGCTATTCAGCTGTTCCAGCATTTCATATTCTAGTTGCAGTGAAGTCCCATGCCTTGTCAGCTGGCTTTTAATCTTAGTGAAGAGATTGTTCCTTCTTATTTATTTATTTTTTTAAACTTTCCATCTTATCATCTATACTCAGCTCTTGCTTTCACTTTTTCCCTGTTTATGGAAGTTTTTTTAAATTAAAATCCAGCATTCCCTGTGGTCTGAATTACTTCATGCTGCCTGTTTGCCCTGTTGCTTAGTGCTCTAGGCTAATTGCACTTCTTGTTATGGGTCTCGCCTATCACTACGTAGCTGCTGTCAGAAGCCAGCTGTACTCTTTGGAATGGACTATTAACAGTGTCAGTTTGGGGTAAATACCCTCTTAAGTTTAAAAATAAGATTTCCAAAGCATTTTCATTTGTTATGACAGTCACAAATTTACCTGTGAGCTAAATTACAAGATCAAAATATACATGTTTATCTATTTTCATTAGTAGATTGTAAATCTGTATTTATTTGCAGTTGACATATTGGAATTTGGAACTAATATGTGACAATTTGTGAGAGATTTACAATAAAGTAGACAAATCTGTTCTCAATGTTCATAATTAGATTAAAAAGACATGAAATGAGGGTGATTAATTTAGATCTTCCAAATCTTTTTGGGTCTGCTAATTGGGTATGTTGCAATGTAGGGAAAAAACAGTGTTTATAAATTTGCAGTGTTTCTTTCTTTAGTGCTTTTTATCCTAATGGGATTGATTCACTACCATCTGACAGCTGCTGCTTTTTGGGCTTCAAAACACAAGTCAGAGTCTTCAGTATAATTCCAAGGATACGTATCAGTGCAGCAAAAGTCAATGACAACTTCAATCCCTGGTGCCAAGGATGTATGGGTGCTAAGCTGAGCTGTGTGAGTTTTCCAGGTCAGGCTCAAGTCATGGTTACACTGTGCAACAGCAGACGGGGGAGGTGGGAATTCACTCAGGCCTCCTCTGGACAAACAGGGAGTTGCAGCAGGGAGTGAGAGGCAGAGTCCCGGCAGTCATGAGCCATGCTGGGGCTTTATGGCCGTAGAGTTGGCCTGTGCAGGAGCCCTGCCCTGCTGCTGAGCTGCTCCCTCAGGCGTGGTCCTGCTGCAGCTCCAGCACTACCTCATCTGGTGTCAGGGAGTTGCAGCCTCCTGCACAGAACAGCAGAGCACAGCACAGCACAGCACAGCACCACCCTGGCCTTTGCCAAGCAGAGGAGGAACTCCTCACATCCCAGTCCCTCCCTTCCCAGGCCTCTCAGACCAAGCTTTCCCAAGCCCACAAACCAGGCAGATGTCGAGGAGCCCTCAGCTGGCAGGGAGCAGTGGCAGCCGGTGGCTCAGCGGGTGGCTGTGCTCTCTCAGAGATCGCCTGGAGGCCACACTGGCTCCCTGCCAGGGAGGAGCACCCAGCTGCCTGTGTTTGGCAGTGGTCAAGAGGCCTCTCTTTCTCTGGTTGTTAATGGTTTCAGTTCACTTATGGACTTGAAATCTCATTATGTTTCACTTTAGTGGCTCCCTTAGAGCAATTGCACTCTTCCCAAGCATCCCTTGGGGACTCTTTATGGACACGGGACTGTCCACTGTGGTCTGCTCCAGGCTGCAGAGCACTTGTGGGTTTGGTCCTCTGTCTTATGAGCACTAAGGAAAGCAAGGTCTGCTTTAAATTAACTCTGGGGCAGACACTCAGCTTCAGAAAGAGCAAGGTTGAGTGGGTATTCAGCTACCAAATTTAGAAAATCTACAGAAGTTTGTGGGCGTTTCTGGCTGACAAGTGCTTTATGGTTGTGATTTACTAACAGTAATAGATTTTTTTATACAGGCAGAAGCTTTCCCAGCAGCATCTGTAATGTAAGCATGGCTGTGGTAACCACACTCTTGGGAGATAGATCAGTCCTGTTAAACAGCTTGGGTGTCCCATGTGAGCCATACCGAGCTTTCAGTCTGGTTAACACTTGAGTGGAATACACGATGTAATTGTAAAACATAGGGCTAGAAAGAGATGTAGTTTAGTAATTAAGAAGTCCACTGGTAGAGTAGTGCTCTGTCACAGTTTTCTGCACTCAAGACAAGACATCAACAATTTGTTACACAGAGTAAAAGTATACTTCAGTGTGCTTCAGTATGGAGGATGAATTGTAGACGAATATACCCTGAGAAAGCATGTGCTCATAGAAAATGCTCGTTTAAAAAAAAAAAAGGAAAAATTGAAAAAACCCCGCTGTTCTGCCAGTACAAAGTGGTGATGTACAGCTAGAGATGCAGCAGTATGTGGCTGCCCAAGATGTAGGAAAGATGTCTGTGACCTGAAGAGGGCTGTTGCCCCATGCCTGTGAATGGAGAGTGTAATTACACCATCATTCTGAATGACTTTTATGAGGCTGCACATGATGAAACAAGACAATAGCTTCCTCAATTCAATTTTCTTCCCACGCAAGGGTAATCACAATCTGTCCCTAAATATTATTGTATCCTAGAAATATATACATTTATTCATCTGTCTGGAGTGCTGAAAACATTGTGCTGCTTTATTACAGAATTTCATGAACTCGTGTAAAGTTTCCTAAATAGTGTCTTGGAGAGCTGGTGGCTTGGAATAAACAAGCAGTTTTGCCAAAGAAAAGCAAGCCATACCAGCTCTAACTTTACACAGATGATTTTGGAGCACTGAACCCTACTTCTTTGCTGAATGGGGTTATAAATTATCTCTGAGCTATTCTCCTTCCAGTTACTCCATCTGTAATTGTTCTTGTGTGGTTTCTAAAGGAAATGCATGCATATAAACATGAAAATACTTCCCGTCCACATTGTGATGAAGATTTCTTGGGATTTATTTGGAAGACAACATAGAATGAAATCCTTAAATAGTATTAACTAGCACACTTTGGACAGAATTTTCAAGCAAAAGCATTCAAATGAAACCATAACAGCATCTGCGTATGAAGCAAAGTCAAGCATTTCTCATTTACTATTAAATAAGATTAGACTCAGATATGAAGCTTTGGTTTTGGCCCTCTACCCAGGGCTCTTTTTATCTGGGGACAGGGAGGAAGAAAAAGATGGGAACATTTCTTTAGACATTGCTCTGTTACTTCCTCAGAAACATTTCCATTGACTAGACTCATTTGACCAAAGCATCCATTTACATTGTCAACAAGCACCTTTGAAGCAGATATTTATAAGCATTTACTTATAAGAATTCCTTCTAAAGGGCAGTTGATCTCATCTGGAAGATCATCTGACCCAGGTCAGGTGGGTGAAAGTGCCTGGCACTTTCCTGAGCATGAATGAAGGTCAGTTACCTCCCCAGCACCTTTTACACACCTGGTCTTGGAGCTCTCTCTTCAGCCTGGACCCAAAACTGTCAAGTGGGTTTCTTAGGATGAAGAAAGTAAGTGGGGACTGCACTGCAGGGCAGCGAGGATCCTTAGTGAGATGAAAGAGGGCAGAACCAGAGAGAACTTAATAGAGGTCTTCAAAGTCATGAGTGGCAGAGGAGGTGTTCATTGACTTAAGAAAGAGCTACTCAGCTACTCAGTGAAGTAGCTACTGGCAGGTTTCATAGCAAACCAAAGGTATTTCTTCATGGAACACCTAGATGAGCTGTGGGACTGCTTGCCAGGGGACATTGTGGTGCGAGACATCAGCATGAATTGAAGTACAGGCTGGAAATATCAATGAAAGAAAAATTCCTTTTATGACCAGTAGCCCACCAAGTCCTTGACAATCAAATTTCTGACAGTTTAGAGAATATTCTGGGCAAGTTGTAACTACATATGCTTGTACTGCTCTTTCTAAATTTCTTTAATTGTTCTGTCTTCCACTTCTGTTTCTTTATCATCCACCACTTATTACTGTGATCTGGATGGACCTTTTAACTTATCCAGGAGAGCTGTTCCTACATGCAATTGCTTAACTGCAGCATTATGAAAGCTAATCCCTACTTCTGTCTCCAGTGCTTGACTTGTATGTGACATCAGTCTGCATCTCCCCACAGAATTATTACTATTCCTCTTTCTTCAGTACTGGAAAAAAGCTCCCTCTTCCCCTGAAGGCTGTCAGCCTTTTCATATAGTCAGTGTAAAATGTAAATTCGTGTTAAGGGATTAAATATAAAACTGAATTCTCAGTGGATTTAGTTTTAATACTTCTTGTTCCTCCCACTGGTGAGTGCTGTGTTCAGTTTTGGGCACCACAATGTAAGAGCTATATAAAGCTATTAGAGAGTGTCCAAAGGAGAGCCACGAGCATGGTGAAGGGTCTGGAGGGGAAGGTCTGTGAGGAGTGGCTGAGGTCACTTGGTCTGTTCAGCCTGGAGGAGAGAAGACTGAGGGGAGACCTCATAGACCTCATACAGCTTGCTCACAGGGGGAAGTGTAGTGGCAGACATTGATCCCTTCTCTCTGGTGACCAGTGGGAATGGCCTGAAGTTGTGTCAGGGGAGGTTTAGGTTGGATATTAGGAAAAGTTCCTTTACCCAGAGGGTGGCTGTGCACTGGAACAGCTCCCCAGGCTAAGCACCAAGACTGACAGAGCTCAAGAAGTGCTTGGACAATGCTCTAAAGCACGTGGTGTGACTCTTGGGAATGGACCTGTGCAGGGTAAGGAGTTGGGCTTCAATGATCCTTGTGGGTCCCTTCCAACTCAGGATTTTCTATGATTCTGTAAACTCTTGGAAACTCATTATAGAAAAAACATATTTCTTCAGACAGTCTTGATAAATGCTACTTCTTTTCTCCCTATACAGAGAAACATTAAAAACTTTTGAAGGTCGGTCTCAATAAAATCAGTATATTTAGTAACTTCCAGTAAATTTTGTACAGGAAATAAAACAAGTGCTACATTAATAGGCTTATTTCCTTTCAAATAAAGTACAATATTAATTAAATAATCAGTGATATTTACATATAATCCAGAGCTCATTGTCACACGAAGTACTAAAGGAAATAGCTGCCACTTTGTGGCTTGAGTCTCCAAAATAAATTGAGGAGATCTGGATTTCAGGAATTTTAAAGAAAAAAAATACACCTTAATTTTACATATTCCTTTGTAATCCCAGACTGCTCAGAAGGAAACCACGTCAAACATTGCAAAGAGAATTATTCTAAGCCTTTCCTGCCTAGAGAGTGAAGCAATGAGCTGGCTATAGCTGTGTATGCACAGAGACATCTGTTTTCCCCAGGTGATCTTCATAACATCTGTGTAGTCAAGAGCCCAACAGTACATTTGGGACTGTCTTGAATGGGACAGGTGGCCTCGATGGCAGCCTTCCCTCCAGAGCTGTTTGTAGGCTGGCTGCTGCTTCACTGCAGCTGAACATGCTCTAGGCTGCAGTTAATGGCTCCTCAAAGCACCACAGCTGTGGGAGGAAATTCCACTCCTCTTGGCTGGGTGAATGACAGGACAGCAAGGAAGTAAACATGAAATTAGTGAATGTGATTGCATACCATTAAACCCTCTCCAAGCCACACAAGGGTGTCAGACTGGTGCAAGTCAGTTGTTGGTCATGGCTGGAATCACTGAGATGAAATGAACCCAGAGCAGAGGACTGGTGCAGTTAGGCATGTGCTGCTCAAAACCTCTTCTTTCAGTTCAGTTGTCTCTGAACCTGATGCACCTTGTGCTGTATTGAGGAGAAAACATGCCCTGCATTCAGAAAGGCATGTGGTGACTGTATTTCAGCACTGTATTCAGCACTGGCTGAATATGTTCTTCCTATCTGTCTAACACTATTCACCTTGTGGTTACTGTCCCTCCTCCTTCTAATGAACAGAGAATACACCCTGAGCCCACTGACACTTTGACCTGTGGGGAGCAAAGGGCTCCTTTTGCCCTCTCTTCTTTTCCTCCCCACATATTCACATTGGCCTTCACTAAGGATTTGGGTGTCTAAAATGTAAAGGTCACTTCTGCAGAATTATGTGCAGTACGCACAGAGCCATAGTGAAGAGCTTAGGATAAACATTTCCAGGCATAGACTGAAATTTCTGCAAATACACATTTAGTTTGTAAATATTTCCACAATTTAGCACCTGTCTCATACATCCATATGCAAGTGTCATCCAAGAGAGTTTTGACTCTGTCTTGATATTTCCAACATCTTTTAAGAAGTTTCAAATAATACACCTGTTTTACAAATGTGAGATCCTTCTAAGGCAAAGTCAAACAATTTGTCAGAGCTCCAAATGATAGCAACAAGACCAGGATTAAATTGCAGTAATGACCCTAATTCCACACAACTATTTATTGTCACCTGTCCCTGTCACTTGTGTGATGTTACCTGAAGTCCTTCAGCATAAAGCAAAGGTGATTTTACTGGAAAGCTAAAGTTTGAGAAAACATTGTGAATGCTCACTATAACCATCAGTACTTATAATAGATCTTTCTAATTTATAGCTTTTTTTGGCATTTAAATTCTAGCAGGTGTTGGATAAAAAGTATGTTAGAGTTGCATTTGTTTCTAACAAGACTAACAAGGATTTTTTTCATGGGAACTCCCAAATGTTTCATACAGCAGCCAAACAGAATGCTGATCAAACTCAAAGCTGTTGTGTGGCAACTGTACTATTCCATCCAGTGGAGATTACAAATGGCTGTTGGAAAAAGCAATCCAAAGCTCTCTGGAGACACATAAAGATTTCTGTTGAGTTCAGTGAGGTTTCGATGAGAATGCAGAAATAATCAATTGATCAAATATTTTATTTTACTCATATGGAACCAAGCACGTTTTCTCCTTTAGAAAGAGGAGATCCAAGAGCTTGAGTTCAAACAGGAATCACTGCAGCAATATGAGAAAACGTGCACATGTGCTGAAAAAAGAAAATTTTCTCCCGGAAGCTCAAGTAAATGTGGAATCAGCTGCAAAGATATGAAGTGATTATTGAAATAATGCAATATGCCTCCCAAAGCAGGCAAGAAACAAAGAAAACACTGTTGGGACAAGATTAGCTACAAACTGTTAGAATATACAAGTATTTACCTTTGTTTCTTCCCAGATATATTTCTAAGCAATGCCTTAAAAAACTTATTATCCAAAACCAGATTAACCAGGATGTAAAAAATATGAAATCACCTATGATTGCATTAACTGAATATGTTACAGCCAGTGGCAAACTTGTTTGTTAATTATTTCTTTCAGAGAAGGTCATCCTGTATCATGTGCTTTATAATAGAGATGCTTATGTAATACAATTAACCAAACCACTCAGATGACACCAGCTAAGTCAGGAACAGGATTTCTTATGGGTCAGTTATGGATTACTTCTGCATATTATACAAGACTGCTCATCACAAGATGCTTAAATGCTGTTTGGAACAAAGCCCAGCATTCAGCACTCCCTGTCCCACTTCTGCAAAGGGCTACATAGCCCCAGTTTCCCAGTTTCTCATTCCTTCCTTCCTTCCTTCCTCCCTCCCTTCCTTCCTTCCTTCCTGCCTTCCTTCCTTCTTGCCTTCCTCCCTCCCTTCCTTCCTGCCTTCCTGCCTTCCTGCCTTCCATAACTTGCGAGTGACCATCTCAAACACTCTGCAAACATTAATCCCGCAGCATTCAGGCAACTAACATACATTTTTCTCAATTCACAACAAAGAAACAAAGAAATGCAAAAATGTAATGCCTGGGAAGCAAAATGCATCACTTGTCTGAGTGGAGATTCTGCCTTGGGGTACCATGTACCTAAAATATGAACATATTTTTTGTACTTTGTCAATTAATCTAGACTGTGTCCATTCTAATTGGATTCGTAGATAAGACTGAATAGTGAGTTTCTATTTTTCCAGTTTCTGAATTCATTCTTTGGCTCAGTGACTGGCTTCCATTTTATGTCCCTGGAGAGCATAATGTACTGCCTGAATATTTATGCTGGTTTATGTTCAAGGCTTATCTGCTTCCGTTAGTCATGCTGAAATTTAAAATTAACACAACAAACTACTCCAGAAAACTACTCTGATCCAGATTTTCATCTCAGCTACTTTGGTATAAATTCAGTGATTAAAATTTTAATGAAATAATCTTTTCTTGTAAAATCTTGGCCATTTTAACAGTAAGCAGTTAAAAGCTGAAGTAATTCAAGTTTTTTTGTAGTTCTCCTTTTTGCCAAAACAGATTTAATTGAAGAAAGATGGAAAAAATATTAAGGGAAAGTAAGGGTCTGAAACTCTGTGTTTGTAAAATAATCTCTTATAGAGACAGAGTTGCAGGATTTGTAAGTAGAACTTGATGAAAAGTTATTCAAACTATCATGGAAGCTGAGGGATGAATACTTAAAAATGCAATTGATAGATGATTAAGTAACAGTAACAAAACCACATTGGCAGAAAGTAAAAGTTAAATTAGTTTGAAGAGCTTTTTACTGATGTGAGACGCTTGGTGTCCCAGCTGATGCTGTGTATTCAGCAAGCTGAGTGTTTTCTTTCCATTTGTTGTCGATCCCATTTATTCACCTTAACCTTTGTTTAATATTCTGTGCATATTTTCTTTGTTTAACTCAAACACTGCTGGGCAAAGGTAGTAATTTTGGATTCTGCTCCTTCTACTGATTATTTGTTATGACTGTTTTGTTCATTTTGTTTCATTTTAGGGAATGAAAGATCAGGGTATTTAAATATTGAAACAACAACAAAAAAAAAGTGTGGGGAGTAAACTTCTAAAGTCATCACTAATAGAACTGTTCAAACAAAAAACCATTGCCAGTAACAAGGTGACCCTAAACTTTAAAAACACTTAGAAAATGCTCTTTAGCCTTCTAGTGTAAATATTTTCTTGTGAAACTTCTGAATCTCTTTAGCAACCTCCCCAGTTTGTACCCCACATCATTCAAATATTCCCATAGAAATCCGTAAGATTTAGGATTTAACCAGTGACTTCTCCAAAATGGATCCTGGAGTCTTTATTATGACCTGCCACTGAGGTGGGGTAACTGAGGCTCCTGTTAATAAGTCCTTTGGGGTGAATTAAAGTTAAATATTACTGAATGTCCAGTGTAAATATAACAGAGAATTATTTGAAAACAGAGGGGAGGGAGGAAGGGAGGAAGGGAGGAAGGGAGGAAGGGAGGAAGGGAGGAAGGAAGGAAGGAAGGAAGGAAGGAAGGAAGGTTGGTTAAGAGCATATAATAGAAAGGAAAGGCATAACCACTTGTATATCCAGTGACAAGATTTGACTGTTGTAATTTCGATGTCTGTGGTGAAAATAATGGTTACAGTTTTGTTCCATGAGGGTAGGGGCCCACAAAACAAAAAGTTCATCAGGTTCTGTACCTTCAAGTTGGCCGAGGAGCACCCAGATCCCTTCCAGGGAGGGGATTCTTTGTGTCTGATGCAACACTATGGAGCAAGCAGAGTTTTCCAATAGAGAGTTCCCAAAACAGTTGGAGGTGTTTGGAGTCCTTGGTTATCCACAGTCCTCTCTAGGAGCATGACCACTGTTTGACCCTGCTTCTGCACTTGTGCTGTATGTTGTGTTGTCACCACAGAATAGGAAAATTGGCTCCAGAAGGAGCCTGCCCTACCTTTGTACGGTCCCACCTTTCCAGTTCTGTTCCAACTTGCCCTCTTGAATGGTCATTAGTGTTTGAGGCATAGCAGTGCATTCTCTCCTTGCTGCCCAGACTTCTACAGGCATTCCCATCTCCTCTCACTTCTTGCTGAACTCTTGGTAAGTGAGAAAGTGTTTTCTGGGGGCCCTTAGGGCCATTGACCCATGTATGAGATTTGGGTCTGCAGAACAAAGAAGAGTGCTTGCTTCCCAAGATGTAAAAGCCTCACCAGGAGGCTTTTCTCCTACCAGACAGATTTTGTTTCATACAACAGTGGGGGGAATGGAGAAGTTCACTCATATGATTAATTCTCCAGGCCAGGGGACCTTCTGGAAATGACAGCAACCTCAATTCTGAAGTAATAATATTGATGTAAACACAGTAGTCTTAGGACACATGGATTTAAAAGAGGATCAGAGCAAAGAAGAGGTATCATCCATTATTTATCAGCTGGAAGATGGACAGCTCTTTGGATTGTGTCTGCTGTCACTTCTTGTCACACCTGATGAAATAGACTCTGAACCTGAAAGAAATGGATCACAGGTTGGGGGTTAGCATTACAACAGTGCAGTAACTCAGCTAAATCTTCACAAAGGGAACTTGATTCATTTTCAGAGTCATCTTTAGATCAGATTTAATTACTAATCATATTGTGTCATAGTAAACTAATGAACATATTTCAGTATATTTGAGAAATTAGTGCTTTTTTTGGTAACATGAGGATTTTACTAGAAATCCTGTTATTAAACTAGTGGTCAGTGCTAGGGAGGGCATTTCACATGTAGTGTTTTTCACAGTTAGCATGCTTTAGCATTATGATTTACATTATGAGGTTACATTGCAAAATATATTTATGATTTTTATCATAATATTTATTTGAAGTTCTCATTATTGTTCTAATTTCACTAGATAAGCAGTCATAAGATGCTTGCAGCCTTTAAGAGTGACATAATTAAATACTTTTCAAATACAAGGGTTTTTAGATTGTGTAGTGCATAAAATACTGCATTTACAAGCTCAAACATATGGTATTAATGAAGAGCAATGGCTCTGACAATTTCCTTTTCTAATTAATGAAATATTTTTTATTAAGGGCTGAAGATGCCAAGGTAGCCATTCTGTAATCTTAACAATATGCACAGATGTACTTGAACACATGGTCATCAATGCATGTTTGTAAACTCACATGAGCATAATGGGAATCACACTTGGAACTATCCCTCAAATGTCTGTTCCAAAGTCTATTTAAATAGATAAACGATTCCTACTGATTTTGTATGCTGTGGTTGAGGTCCAAAAGGGATGATTATGGATGTTTCTTTGCAGCAGGCAGGTTCTCAACTTCTATAAGAACTGGTGAAATGGTCTCAATGCAAAACTCCCCCTGGCTTTATTGAGATCAGGATATTCCCCATGTACATTTAGACAATCACCTTTACATTCTCTTTAATGACCAAGAAGCAATGCTGATAAATCAGGAAATTCTACTATGAATAATTTATTATCAGCTGCTTAAAGTATCTCCGACAGTGCACTTCAGTGATATTCTTACAAGTTATTGAGGTATTTTAGGAAATGTACCTTCATTCTTCATTCAGACATCTATTTTATCCTCAGTCCCTGCTGGGGTTCACAGACCAACTCCTCCTTCACTTTTTCACAAGCAAGCTAACTAATGTCAGAGCAGGGGCCATTACAAATTGCATGATGGCTGGCATGCCTGCCTAAGCAAGTAGGAATCTTGGTTCAAATCTCTGCTCTTCCCTGTGTGGCTTGAACTTGCATCTCCCACGTCCTAGAAAGCAGCCTGGACTCCAGTGAATGAGGATGATATATGACTAAACCTGTCCTAATTTCCTAATTGCTATCAGATGTTGAAGTATTTACTGAAATGCTTCTGGGAGTATAGATCTTCCTTCTCATGGCTGAGTACTCCAGAAATATAAAATTAGGGATTTGTTCTCCACTTATTTCTTTTTCCCCACTCCAAAATAATTATTAGCCATTCCAGGGAGAGCTCAGGAGGGGCTTTCAGGACTTTTCTCACTCTGGCAATTTGAGCACTCCTCCAGGAGACAAGGTTTAATGCTCTTGACAGAGGGAGCTGCAGAAGAAGCAGCCACTACCACTGCCAGATTGAACAAATTCAGATACCAGCAGTGAACAGATGAAATCAAGCTGTCACCATCTCTAAGAAATGAGAAGAAATCATGTTTTTTTCATGATGAAAACAATATACAAATTGAAAAGGAGGAGCTTCAAGCTAATATTATTTATTTTCCTAATTATTCTGTTCCTGCTTAGTAATTTACTCTTGGGGTTTGTTATGGGGTTTTTTTTAATTGGTTTGTTTGGGTTTTTTTGTTGTTGTTTTGAGTTTGGTTGGTTGGTTGGTCGGTTGGTTGCAGACAAGGCCTTAGGGGTTTTCTTTTCTGTAAATTTTATCATCTGGCTTCTTTTTTAAAAATAAAACCTTTTTTCCTCTCCTGCAGGTCCTGTTACCACCATATGATGACCCTGTGAATGGAGCTGCTAAAGATCCACCACCACCTTACGTGTCAGCATAAGTGAGAGTGCTGTGTCCCTAGGGAGGATAGCTTTACTTTACAGACATTGAAGCAATAGTTTGATAATTTCACTTCCAGAATATAACCTCTGTGGGTTACACTTTGCTGTTTTGCTGACATATTGAAACCTAAATTGTATGACTCATATTCTGTAGATACTTTTAATAATTTGCTGCAACTACAGTAGTGTTTCAGAAACTATTGAACTAGTTTCACGATAATTCTGGGTAGCACTATGGTTACAGTAGTCACTGAATAGTTTTTTCACCATGTCTGACAGTGCTAGAGAACATAGAACTTTGCATTCTCAATCAGGTTCAGAGTGTAACTTATTTCTTTTTTTATTTGTATAACTTCTAAAGCATTACAAATGTTTCTCAGATGTTCACATTCAACTTCAGAATACAGACCAAGTGAAAAAAGTGACATTCCAGTTCATTCCTCTTCTGCAAGTATTTTTGAAGTTACTATGCTATGAATGATGATGATGATGATTGCAAGAAGAATTAGTCTTATGCACTGTTCTCATCAACCTGGCTAATGGAAAATGAGAATAGATAAAGCACTCTAAGTGTAACAAGCCAGAACCTGTGGTCTACACAGACTCCACAACTTTGTCCCAGCCTGAAACCATTCTAATGCTCAAAAAAAAGTTAGCAAATTCTGATAACTTTCTTTTCCTGCCTACACACCTTCTTCCTCCCCACAAACTTCACAAATAGTATCCTGAGGTCACAAAATCCCTGCTTTAAAGTCCCATGATTAGGTGACAAAGCTGATTCTTTCACACTCAACATGCAAATGTTTTCCCGTTGGAATGTGCCTGTAAATATAGCAGTGTTCTGCTGAGTGTAAACTAAATTATGCAGATTCTAATATACATGTTCCCAAACTGTGGGGAACTTAAGCATGTAATTTTCTTGAGCATCAGCAGATATGTTTTGTCTGTTTCTCATGTACATCAATGTCAGGGGATTAGATTCCTTTTATGACTGAACTGGTTGTACTGAGAACCTTTCTCATGGGGCTCATCCATCCATGAATGCTTGTGTGAGGTGTTCATTTCTTCTCTAGAGAAGTGCCTCCTGCACGTGTAACTTGTTGTTTTGATGAAGTTTCTACTTTAAATTGAAAAGGAACATGAAAAGGGAATATAATGTGTGTCTCTACCTCTCCTTGTTTCCCTCTGCATTTGGGGTGATTGAACAGGCTGAAACTAAACTGGTGCCATTGCACAGAATCCCAGGTAAAGGGCAGTGCAGAGCTGAGTCACAGTTTGGAGGGGCACCAGGAGACACCAAGGGGCCACCTCTCCTGTGGCTGGGCTGGCACTTGAGTCCACACCCTTCCTGAGAAGGACACCTGTTCTCACCCTTAGGGCATTGACTCCATTCTGCCGACTGAAGAAATGTGGAACTTTTCCTGACTTTTTCTGGAAAAGAGCTTTCCAGGGGAACACAGGGCCAACAAATTATTTTCACAGAGATTGCAACTGTGAGCTGTTCTTGCAGAGGCCAGGGAAGGAAAGGACAGACTCTTTCTGCCTGTCTCTTTCACACCCCTGGCAAAAGGCAGGTCTCCATCTGCTTGTTGGAATTTTAGTTCATGGTTTATCTACTCTGAGATCAATGCACTTGAATGAACCAATCCTGAAATCCATCCACTGATCTTTGTCACAGTCCTATTTTTTTCCTTCTGAATAATGCCATCTATTCTCATTACAGATATCTTTGAGAATTAATCTGTGTTTGGGGGTTATGCTGGCTGGCTGGGCTTCTGAGCTTTGTTTTCTTTTGTTCTTGACAGATTTGTGAAGGATGCTATGTAGTCATCTGTTTGAGAAAAGCTGGTTGTAAATACATCACATCTGTGTATACAAACTTCTCTACAATAAAAGGGAATGTTTCCTCAAGACTATGGAAATAATTTTTTATGGTCTTCCAAGCACGAACATACACAAATTCCTGTTCAATCAGTCTGTCATAGTAGAATTTTCTCTGTAGAGGACTAAAAGATAGTTTTTTAGTCCACTCACCAGTCAATTTATCAGCTTTCCCACCATACTGTATAAATGGAGGAAAGGACAGTAAATTCTATAATTTATTGCATAATAGGGCTAAAAGATAATTCAAGGTTTTAGTTCATTGTCCAAACTGCAGGCATTTTTTCAGGTCTGATGAAGTGTGTAATACAGAACAGGGCCAAACTGAGCTACACTGAAAGCTGGGGCTTCCTTTTCTCCACACCATGATAGGGATAACGTGCAAATTCAAATGAATTTTCCTAAAACTTTAGCTTGTCTCACTAAAGAATCAAGACTTCTTCACACACCCCATGCATGCATAAATGTGAGTACAGTGTGTCCTGCCAGAACTCCTCTTGGATTTGGTCCAATTTGAGTTAAAGAGGGCAGGAAGGTTATGGTATCAAAACTGTGAGATTCTTGCACACAGAGTCAATAGCTGGGTAGGAGGTAACAGATAATACAAGTTTAGTTCTGGTGACATATCAGAGGATCCCCAAGAGAGATGGGTTCCACTGCTCCCGAACAAAAATGAGATTCTGTGGGTTACATGAAGAGACATGAACTCCAGCTGAAAGGTTTTTATCCTCAGATGTTGAATTCATTCTCCATTTCCATGTATAATTCTGGAGAATTGACACCACAGTTTCCTTAATTCATTTTTTAATAGTCATCTGCGACACAGAAAGCCCATTAAAAAGCTGGCTTCTTAAGTTTCTGTGTTTTGGGAACTGCTTACTCCTAACAGTTTTTTCCAATATTCCTTGTGTTTTTTCCTTTCTCACAGATATTAGGAGCATCTGCTTTCTCAAACTCTCTCCTGATTTTTTATCTGAAACACTTTATATACCAGCTTTTTATTAAAAATTTTGACTAACTTGAGGGTGGAAAGAAAATACTTTGAGGAAATGTTGACATGAAACATTATAAATATAAGGCAAAAACCAGCAAACAGGAATCTAGTACCAGAAATATAAGTAGAACTTTTGCTGAAATCTCTTCTGGAGATTTGTTTGTTTTCTGGAGGTTTGGTTGTTTTTTTTTTTTAATGTGTGTTACAAGGCATTGCAGATTTCACAAATCCTACACATGCTAAGGCACAAATCCAACTTTGGTCACATGTGCCTGATGCTTTTATTCCTGATTGAACAATGCAGCTTTTCTTCATTCTACACTTATCCATGCATCATATTGGAGAAAGCAACAAGATACTTGTAGTGCTGATCCAGCAGTGTGACACTCGTGCTTGTAAGTACATGAAGTTTAATAAAACAATCACTGATGACAATCATTTTAGGTGTTAGCCTGTCTGTACTTCTTTGGAAAACCTCTGGTTGGTAAAAACAATCCGGTCTTGATATGTTAGCAAAGGCCATATTGAGTTGATATACAGCCAGATAAAATCTTGGCAAGGAAGCAGAGCAAATGATATCCAGTCAACAAGTTCCAAACAAATTCCAAATTCTTTCAAATTAAGGCATTCCTCACCACTGCCCTGTTGGCTAGGGACACCATGGACAGTTTTAAAAATTGTTGCTAAAAGCAAGTCTGTGCACACTGGTGCTTGGAATGTGCAAAATGGAAGATTTGGCTACTGCTAAGGGCAGAAAAGAAAGAGGAGCAGGGACAAGAACAGAACATGGGAGGGCAACTTCCATGTACACCTTTTAAACAGCACAAGGTTTGCTACTGCAATATTTATTGACTTATGTGCTCTTTCTTTCCCCTCTGCTATGGTCAGGAGGAAATATAATTGCTCTTGTTATCTGTTATTTAGCTGTTAGACAAACTCTGTTCCAGAATTCTGTCACTAAAGTGGGTGATACCTTTGTCTTATTTGTTTTAAGGACAAATTTTTGTCCTTTGCAAGGACATCTACAGATTAATACTTCTAGACCAAAAGAAGTATTGTTTAAATGCCTGCCGAACTGTATAGTCAGACCAAGGACTCCAAACTGCTTCTCTGGAACTAATTTTTTTCCTTAGAAACTGCTTAGATTTTCTCTCTATAGGGGCTGCTCTCCTTAGATGCTGCTTGTCTGGAGCCAGCTCGTGTCTTTCCCATTTACCCATCTCTATTAGCTGTAGAAACTGTAGTCCAATACCACAAAAAAGCATTTCTTGCAAATTCATTATGGAGATGTTTCAACACTATCTCAGTTCCCAGCTCTGAGAAATCCAAAACAGCAGCTATAGCTATCTAAAGGGAGGCTTGGCTCTGATAAATCAGGATTAGTGTTCTTTCAGAGAAAGTCTCTGGTATTTGTAAATGATGTCTCCACACCCATGGGTTTGACCCGGAATCATTCTGCAATGTGGCCAGTTTTTCAGCTGAATAGCTCAGCAGGGTGTGGAATACAAATCTGTGACCTTCTGCTTGCAGCCTGTGTCTACCTCCAGCAGAAGAGAATACTCTAGCTTTGGGAGTGAAAGCCTCATTGTCACCCAGCCAGCAGAATACAAAGCTATTTCAAAGCAAAAAGGCACTTCTACAACTGTATCCTGGACAATGAGCTGCAACAGTAGTTATTTTAGTGAAGAACCTTGGTGAAATTTAATGCACTAAATTATTTTCTTCAGAGAAATTAGCTCTATTGTAGCTGAAACCAGGACACAGTTATTTAAAAGTTTCGGACAGGGTAGTTTTTGGGAAATAATGAAATGTTTTCATTTGTAGCCAGCAGTGGACTTAACTAATTGGTCTGAGTGGAGGACACAGGGTCACTTGGAAAGCTGAATAAACAGCAAGGAGATGAATCAGGCCTGGAGCAGGGCTGGCTACTTGGCTTACATGAGATGCTCTGCTAGCCAGCAGAGACAAAAGAGCTGTGAAGCTACTCTGAGGGAGGGGGCTGCAGCACTGTGGAGTGTCTGCAGGCACTTCAGAGGATTTCTGTTTGCTCTTGGAGGTCAACATGACCAGCAATAGCAGGGATAAGCCACACACAGCTTTTCAGCACAGAACCTGGGCTCTGTCACTATGTGCATCCTAGTAATAACTCTAACAGGCTTCTGTTTCATAAAAACTTTCTCTAAGTATGTAAATACTTCTGGTTTTTGAAGGGGTTGAGGATTTTTTTAGATTCTTTTTTTTTCATGAAATATTGAATCTGTTTCCCTCTCCAAAACTCCCCTTTTCAGGACCCTTCATGACAGCAGAGGCAAGCATGAACTTAGAGGTCCACATAAGTAAACTTTTAGCATCAAATCTTCTGATCCTGTTCAATGCCAGGATGGGCAAGGTGTTCTTCAAAATTCAGATACCATCCTAATAAGATGAGATACGTTCTACTTTATGGATGGAAGATATTTCAGCCTTCATTCTGTGCCAGAGGCAAGCACAAACAGGCATCCTCACTCTTATGGAGAAAAGGTCTGGAAAGGCAAATACTTTTATAGTTTTATTTTGTGTATTACCAGTACACCAGTTTAAGATCAACAGATAAAAAAATAAATCAATGGGACACTCTGGGAGATTGATACTATTTATATGAATGTGGTCATTGTTGGCAATATTAGATACACTCACCTGGGGCAGCAAGGTCAATGAAAGTAAAGGAACAAAGGCAAGAGCTGGCAATTAGTTAAAAATATTTCTCTTTTGGGAATTTATAAAGTCTTCTGTCCATTAAATAATTAGAAAAATGGGATGAGCTTTTTTTTCTTTCATTGCATTAGAGCAGAGGATGAAATTATCTTTATCAATTGGACAGAACAGCTTAAATTTCCTGCTATTGTGTGATCCTGCTGCTTTGCTTCTCATAAAAAAAAAAACAGCTAAAGAAGGTAAAAGGCTCTTTAAAAACAGATTATTTGAGCCACTAGTTTTGGGGTCTTTTTTCTTAGAAAAATATTGAACTTTGCTTATTCTTTAATGCAAATCTTTTCCTTTTCAATACATAGATATTTAGTCATGGTATCTGTGGCCATATGTTTATCTAGAACTGACTGGTTTCTGTTTCAAATGAGTATTTTCTTTGCGTTTTTTTATCTTGTGAATTGTCAGCAAAAAAATAGCCCAAAGCACAATAAAATATGTCATTACCTTTTGGTTACTTATTCCTCTCTGCAATTCAATTTTTCAGCCTGGATAAAAAGTCCTGATAGTAATTTGGCCAAATAATGTTCAAATAAAGGTAATGTATCATTACACTCACTGTAAGCACTCCAGGGGCTTAGAAAAGTAGCCCCCGGTGAGAAAGGGAAGCTCAGAAAAACTCCTCTGTCAACTGTTGCACTCTGGTTAGCACCAAGTAAGGGAACATCCATGGTTCCATTATTGTCACTGTGCAGGTGTGGAGCAGCAACATTCAGATGTGAGCTGCCTTATCTGTGGCTCTTGCACAGCAGCACAGTCCCAGCTGAGCTCAGACCAGTTCATGTTACATGACCAGCCTGAGAGTGAGCTAAAAAAGGGGTGTCTAAGAAAAGAGGGAGATGGATGTTTGAGGAAACAAATGAACATCTATCAAACAGCTTTGTCTCAGGGGTTCTGAGATGATAGAGACTCACAAGCTGGGAAAGTTTTAAGATGTGATCTCTCATTGTATTTGTGATGTCTACATGCACCCAACATACAATGTCTTTCCTGTCCATACTTAGCTCACATTCCTTCTGCTGGTTCCTTTTTCAGCTATAAATCACCTCTGTGGCCATGTTTTTCTGAAATGCAGACAGATCTACTACATTTCTTTTGCCTCAAAAAATACCCAAACAAATGGATGAGCACAACCTAATGTTGAGAAACTAATTCTGTATTTATCACCTGTTCATCTTTTGAAACATCTGTAATTTTTTTTTCTTCAAATTTTGTTCTGAAGTACTTAGTATTATTTGGGTCAGAACAGAAGCTGAGGTGGCATTTGTACAAATCATGATGGTCTGAGTTATTTATTACCTTTTAATTTGATATACCTGTGCTGGGATGGAAATTGTCTCCTCCTCTTGATGTGGATGTGTTTTAAGGTTCATGTCTCCCTTGTTTGTAGTTGCTGCAGCTCTTGCTTATTTTCCTGCCTTTGTCTGTGTTGACTGTAATAAAATATTTCTAGATAGCAAAGTCTTTAGCATTGCAAAGACAAACAGAAGCAAGACAGATTTCTCAAGGACCTAGATTAAAGTATTTTTAATTTCTATTGCAAACAAGAAAAAACTGAGATCTTAATGAAAAGTAGATTTTAAAAAAAAAGTTAAAATGTTTGTTAGTGCAAGAAAAAGTCTATGGCTTTTACCAATGAAGGAATTCAGCTTCTTATTTATTGACATGCAAGGTTTCAAATACTTATAAACAAGATCATAAAGTTGTTGTACTATTAAGTGTCTTTATTAGTCTACAGAGAAATCAAACCATAGCATTTAAATCACTTAAAACATTTGTATCTGACAGCCTTGTGACTGGAAGTGTAGAATCTATGTGTAATACTAGGTCATAGGGTTTATAAACCACACTGTTCTGCAATTAATCAAGCAGAATTTGCAATGCATATGCAAATTTGGGTCTATCAATGGAAGCATCAGTCTTAATTGTATAATTAGAAGAGACACCCTTTCCTGGGTCCAGTGCTTACCGAAATCAAACTGTCTTGGTTGACTCCTGAAGTGCCAGATCAGCAGGTGTTTGGTATCTTAAAAAAAAAAAAAAAAAAAAAGAATGCAACTTCCTGCTAGTTACAGTGAGGTTTTTTTAATTCCTACAATATCTTGAAAGTAAAACTTTTTTTTCAATCTTTTCTTTCTCTACTATTCTTCCTAAATAAAGACAAGACTTTTCAATTTTTTTTTTCTTAGGCATCTACTGTGGTTCAAACTATTGTCATGTAAAGCAGGTATGTTACAGCTGGTCAGTGACACTCTGACAAACCATTACTAGTAGTCTGTCGATTACCTTATGATTCTCCATTTTTATCACTTAAAAATCACTTGAAAGATAAGGATATAGGGTTTGAGGCTAAATCTTATCTGTTTTCCTGAACAAGTAAGTAGATAATTTGCTCTATCTGAAAACATCATCCTTTTGCTACATCCACAAGTTCTACTTTGGATGTGCATTTCACTTTTTTCTTTGCTGTTTTGAGCATCTCTTCCCATAGCTAGCCACCTGCTTGACACTTACATGATTCTAATTTGTACACGGTACATTATATCACCTCTAAAAACAAATGAAGAGACAGATACTTTGCAAACCCATACTGTTTTCTTACTTGAATTCTTTGCGTTCAGCTGACATTTTCTATCATTCCAGGAAGATACTGCTGGTTAAAATCAAATTAAGTAAAGACTCAAACATAGATGTAATGAAAAGTGTGTATTTCTCACTTGTGGTAAAAAGGACTATCCTGAATGTTAGTGATAGATCAATGATACATGAATTGCACAGTTCACAATTCAGAGTTTGTAAACCTCATTATATACATATAAAAACAGGGGAATTGAAGGAGTATGAATATGTAAAGAGCTTGCACTTGTCTCCCACGTTTCTGTGGTCATGTTGCTGTGTTGCTTTTCCAGATGTTTGAGGATTAGAATCTTGATGGGTTTGAATCTTAAGAATCATTTCACATTCTTAAAGTAAATGAAAAAGGCAAGTAACAGCCTGGAGTGTATGGCTGGACATACAGGCTCAGGCCCCTTTTTGTCTTGCTGTCCGTGTACCACTGCAGACTTCCATCTTTCTGGGTGCCATGCATAGCAGCTGAGGTCAGCCACAGGGGCTCAGAGAAATGGACAGAAGGCAAAATTTTATTGCTGAGGCCCACATATCACAAGTAACTAAGTTCTTCCTACTAAAATTCTCATGGAAACTCCATTTGACTCTTCAAAATGTTTTGGAACAAGAAAATCAGAACTCTTGCAGATGGTAACTGAAAAGCAAGCATTTGCCTTATACGTAGGTTACATCTTTTCTTCATTTTCTTCAGAACTGTGTAGAAGCTTATGATTACCATCCAGACTGGATAATTTTTACTGTGAAAAAGACTTGACATACAATATCAGCTGAGGCAGGACTCAATGAAGTTATATACTGTTGATAAAATACATACTGAATTCATGCACAGACAGCACTCACCTACTTTAGCTAGCTGAAAAAATGTCCTGGGATTGCTACTCTGCCAAGTATATTCACAGGCTTTACTTCTGCTGTAACTTGGAACATGTGATCAGGAAAACTGCATTTTCAGCATTTCCCTTGGTGATTTAAACCATGCCATGCTTGAATTCAACTTTCCTTCAGAAGCCAAGATATTTTTTTCTTGCTCAATTCTGGGACAAAATTGACATCACACACACAAGAAGCTCAACTTAGGTCTTACAGATCCAGAAAGCATGCAAATTGCTAGCTCTAAATCAGTCCTTGCACAATGAAGAATATTCTAAATGTAGTAATGTCTTTGAATTCTCACATGTGTCTGGATCTCACATGAAATAAGAAGGTTCTTCATGAATCTTATGTAATGTCTGTGTTGTGCTCAAAATAAGCACCCAGATATCATCCGAACTACAACTCTGTCAGAATTCAGGCAGAATTTATGCTCTTGACCTAATGGTGTTCATACAAAATTATATAGATCAAAGAATAAAAAAAGAAAATTATATCAACATTTAAAATGTCAAATTTTAAACCAACAGATGTTGGTTTAACCATCTGATGTTACAGATGCCCAGCAACCAAAGGGTAGCCAGTCCAGTCAGATCCCTGGGGACTTTTTGTGGCAACATTTGCAGCAGAAATACTTGCCTGATCTGTCATTGCTGTGGCTCCTGGCTTGAGATTTCCTCTGATTTCTTCTTTAGTGATGATATTACTACTTTAAAAAGGAAAGAGACTGTCTTGTAGCATGTGTCAACAGGAGTGTGGTACTCATAAGTACGTCGTTAAAAGAAAAAGTTAAAACAAAAAGTATAATTAATGAATGCTGCCTGGCTCTGCATGTCTCAAATGAAATATGTTCTGTCAAAAGGCCATTATGATAATTTATTAATATACATTATATATGTACTATATACATCATATGTATTAATATACAGAATATATGTGTACATATATATGCATATATACAAGACTTTGGTGTTGATTAAACGTTGTGTACCGGAAGCATCTTTTCTTTTGGCAATGGTACAGCTGTGATGCTGAGCCACAGTTAAGTCTACTTCATGAACCACCTTGAGGAGATAACAGGAGGCACCAAACCCTGCACTGAATTTAGAATTAAAAGAGATTACTCACAATCTTCAAATTAAGTATATGTTCAGAGGTTTAGGGGGTTTCTCAAAAAAAATCATAACCTTAAAAAATGTTTGGCTCCTGAAAGTTTGGTCCTACATCACCTAGGTTTGTGGAAATCACCCCAGTAACTTGCCAAACCAGGACAATGAAGTTCATAATGAAATGTAAATGTTAATCCCTTTGTTGCCAATCCCATTCTAATATCCAGAAGACAAGGAGTCTCATTTTTGCTGCCAGAGGACCTTGGGAGCCAAGGAGGGTTGGCAGGCCTGTCCAGCTCTCTGTGAGACCTTGTGCTGGTCACCCTGTGCTTGCTCTCAGGCACATTTCCAGGACAGATGCTCCAAGCCTCTGTACAAACAGCAGTTAGCAGCAGCCAAGCCACTCCTGCACCTCAGACTGTCCTGCAAAAGGCACTAGGAGCCACCTCTGCGTTTTGTGAGGAGCAGATTTCTGCTGGTTTGTGCTGGGTGTGATGTAAGAGCACACAGGGGAACTCAAGCAGCCAAACAGCTGCAGGGAGCTTGCGCATGAGCTGGGCACCAGCCTGCTCAACCTTGTACAAACTGGTGTCTTTCTCCATACCAGAACCCTCTGGGGCCAAGGCAGGAGGTGAATGCCAAGCTCCATAGGTTGGAGAAAACGTGGTCTGCAACGCAGAACTGCAGGCACCAAGGGAGCAGTGAAACTGAGCAGGCTGAAGGTTGGGCAACCAGTGAATATGCTGTCTAGGCATCATTTACTAATTAAAATACAAGATCTTTTTTGAGCCTTCAAGATACAAAAAGAAAGAATTACCCTAAACTGGTTATGTTCTGCACAAATTTATGGATTGCCTTACAACAGCAGTTCTTTATTAGTCAAAAAATTGCAAAGGAGGAAAAAAAATCCCTTACAAAATGTAATCAAATATGAAGGACAGAGATGTAGATAAACCTTCCTGTTTCTAGTCTGATTTTTCTATCTGCAGGCTTCTGTCATTAAGTGCTATTACATTTCTTTTGGCTGCATTGGAGACAACTTTTGTTGAAGTTTTGTCATTTATATACTTACTTATATGGTGTCCATAAGTCACCTCCTAAATCTGAGTTATTAAAGGCATCGCATTTCCTGAGTTTTTCACTGGATGGCATATTTTCCAGTTCTCTAATGGTTCTTTCAGTTCTTTGCTATCCCACTCCAAGGTTTTTTAAACATTCTGCTTGAATTATTCAGAGCTTTAAGGTGTAGCCAAAATAGAAGATATTTTCTTTAATGTTTTGGATAAATAATTAAAAGCACTATGGAGTAAAAAATTTATCCTTGAAGAGTTTCTCTTGAAACACATTCAATAAGTATTCTTTACTCACATACAGCTGAGATTCATCATCTGTTTTGCAATCTATTTCATATGTGCAAAGCTGTTTCTGCAGCATTATAGCTCCCTAATCAAAATATTGCATTATGTGAGTGCCTAAGAAATGTCCAAATGTATAATGTTTCCACTCAACCCCATATTGATCCATCTCGTAGCCCAATAAAAAGAAAGAAAAAAAGGATATTTTGACAAAATCTGTTTCCCTAAGCAGTCCTGTGTTCTATTACCAGTTTTGTGAGTAATGCACTGAATGACAGTGAGGACTGTCAGAAAAATTTAGGTAGGAGGTGACCAAAAAAAATCCCAAATGTTGGTGTTCAGCATGTCTAAGTTGTAGCCTCATATGATGAATCTTCTCTTTTACCTGCAGTCAAGAAATTTTACCTTAGGAACTCTCCAAAACTCTCCAAGATTTTTTTAGTACAATAACTGGGCGTGGTGGTAGCATTTGCCAATATTTTGGCTCCACACCAATCACTGTGTTTTAAAAGACTGAAGAGGAACAAAACTTAGAAAAACAAGTTGTAGTGAAAGGATGAAGGATGAAAGGCTTCTTGAAAGTACTGCTAGATAGTAGTAAATATGATATTGTAGGTATAGAATAGCTTAATTTAATGTGTACCTGGAAATGTTGGGGGGGCAAAAAAAGCTACTCTCCCTGCCCTTAAATATCTGGAAAATCCCTTCAAATGTAAGATGATATTTCACAGAAAAATGCATAAAAGCAAAACCGCAATTTAAAAAAAAGGTATGAGATGCTACAGAAGATCTGTAGTAATCTTGGTATGGTTTGTAGCAAAGTTAAACCTGGTTAGGTAGTGAAAGGATACTTCTAATACTGCCACTGAATCCAAACCAAAGGAAGAGTTTCACTCACAGTAAGATAAATAAACTCTTTCTGCTTCAAAAGATAGAAAAATCAATCATCTACTTTGCTATTTACAATAAGTACGATTCAGAATGCTAGTTAGAAACTAAAAACAAATAAGGAACTAGAAGAGAGATGAAATACCATAGTATAAAATCACAGAATTACTGAATCATCAAGGTTGGAAGAACCCCTCCAGATCATGTATTAGAGATGATTAATCCACTGGCAAACAGGTGCAGCTGCATATACAAACTGAACATAAAGGTGACCATCAGCCATCAGTGGTGCTGTGGCCACTGAAAATGATAATAAAATCCTTGACCACATCAGGGGAAGTATTTTCAATAAACAGAAATTACATGGAGAGGGCTTCATGGTGTATCATGTTCAGTTTTGCCACACACCCTCTCAGGAGCCACATACACAGCAAGAACTTGCTGAGTGAAACAAGAGTGAAAGCTGAAAAAGAAAATGACTGTCACTGAATGCCCTAGCTAGGCAAGCCTTGGAGAACAAAATGAGTTCTTTAGGTTAAAAGACAATTTTGATACTCGGAAACAAATACAAAATGGCCATAAATACATTTAGACTGGAATTACTAGGAAGTGTCTAACTACCATGAAGGTCTGAAACAGTCCTCTAACAGCAGGAAATCAATTTGCTGCTGTTTTACTTAAAGCACACTGCTTATAATGTGAAACCTACTTTCTGAAATGTGGCTTTTATATTAGGTGGTTGCCTGTGATAACTGAGAAGTAGCCAACATCACTGAGAGTTTCTTCCAGACTGACAGTAATCCTTCGAGGCACTAAGAGAGGACAGGAATGGAACAAAGGGACTCAAAGTCTCAGGTATCTAGTCAGCAATCTTCAAGAAGTTTAGTAATTGCCTGGTGGGGTTTTTTTGCCATATTTTTTATTATTTGCATATGAAAGCATGGCTTGATAGAAGCCTCCAGCTTTTTCTTACTTTACACCTTTCAATCTTCCTCTACCCATTGTTTCAAACGTTGACAGACTGAACAAAGGCTCTCCTAAATCACAAAGACGTCACACAATGGGAGTGGAGGACAGAAGCTCATCATTTGAGAAACGACAAGCACCAAAGAGGCTGAGACTTTGAAATGTGAGGATTACACAGTACTTCAGGTGCGGTATTAAATAAATACCAAAGTCAGATAAAGTCAAATAAAAATCCCCCATCTTCTATGAAACAAAGAGATGCTTTGTGCTGGCTTGCTGCCATCATCCTTTCCTTCAATCTCCCGCTGGGATACCTTCCACGTGTTCAACCTGCCAACTGCAGCAGGCTGCACAGCCTCTGGGAAGAGCACTAGTGATGGGCAAAAACTGGAGCTAAAGCCTCTAGAGTTACTCTGGGCACTCACATGATCTTGTCACTACTACATTTTGTCCTCTTGACTTTTATCTTCCTCTGGCAACTCAGCTGATGCCTAAAGTCACAGCACAGTGAAATGGAAGTATGGTTTCTGTATTTAAAGACAGCAGAGCATTAATTAGCATAATGACTGGGGCCTCATCCTATGCTACATTACAAGAATGAAACAGAATGGATGAATTGTTCTGCACTTGGCTCTGCTGGATTTGCTATAATCTCTATCAGAGCTCAGTCACATTTTTATTTTTTCCTTTTTCTCTGGCTACAGGAAAGGTTCAGGAGCCAGTGCTCAGAATTAAAGATAAGGCGAATCCAACCACTTTCAGTTTGAGATTTGCTTTTTATCTATGTGCTTCCTTTTAGAGATTAAATTTTGTACACCCAAGTCACAGACAATTAATTGTGCCTTACAAAACTTACACAAAGTAGCTCTGCTTGTTGCCAGAGTTACTCCCTATCCCAGCAGCTCTGAGGGGTAAAAGTCTCTGTCGGACTCCTCTGGTGCCTGATGTATTGCAGTTAGCATGGCTTGGCGATTTATGTCTTTCCTGTTGGACAGTGACAGTGGGTCCGGCTTACCTCCGCCATTTAAATGGTTTTCACTGTTGTGGGTTCTTTGCCAGGAAACAGAAATCACAATTGCTTAGGAACAAAGCAGGAATTTGATTTTTTTCCTTCTTCATACATAATACCGTGTTGATATAAACCCCACACTTAGTTTTTCCACCTGGACTGCTGACCGCACCACTGCCGTGTCAGCTCAGAAACGACGGTCCCTGCTACTTGGCCAACTAACTTCACGCTTCCCTCAGCGTTTTCCCCGACGGAGGCTCCCACCGGCAGACACCGCATGAATCACCAGGGACTGTTTGACTTGGCCCGCGGGTCAATGGGATTTCCATTCCCCGGCGTTTCTCTTGGTCGGCTTCCCTAAAAGTTTGCGGCCTGGGGAGAGCGGCGCTGGCCAGGGAAGGATGCGCTGAGCCGCCAGCCAGAAGCCACGCCGCTTTTCTCTAGCAGGGACCCACGGCCCCCTCCGGGAGAGCGCGCTCGGCCGGAGCAG